>VUYV01000006.1:3187820-3242898 GCA_008711295.1 Anarhynchus alexandrinus | reverse complement strand
GCAAAACCAAGTGTCCATTTCTGTTGGCTTTACTCTTCATATAGCTTCTTGAAGGAAAAATTCTTTGATGGTATATCACTATACATGAATTCAATTGTAATAGGTACTCAGCAGACCCCAAATGTATAGTATGAATGAGAGACATTTGCAAATAATAGCTTTCTTCCATAAAATCTGTCTGATAAATTTTAATAGGATTTCTAGTCTTTTAAAGATTATATAAATAATAAACAAACTGAAATATGAAAGACACAAACAGCAGTAAGTTTCTTTACAATAAAGGCTTGCTCTGTTAAACTGATTAAATAGTACAACACATTGTTTTCAGACTTCCGTGGTGTCAAGGCACAGAATGATCCAATTTATCTGCTGATTTTTGTGTGTGTTTCAATTGTGTTAATCCCTGCCACATAGGGTACTTTTTTCATTGCTTCCATAATTAATGCTTTAATGACTATATAAGATTATTTTAACTGAATAATATGTGTGGGTTTCATTTTTATCTAGGACTTGTTATCACATATGCTTCATGTAGATCCACATCAGCGGTATACAGCAGAGCAAGTATTAAAACATTCGTGGATAGCCTGTAGGGACCAGTTGCCGCATTATCAACTAAACAGGCAAGACGCACCACATCTAGTAAAGGTAAAACAACCTGAAGGCTGAATGTTGCTTGAGCTGGTGGATGTGCAGTGAATCGGGTCACTTTTAGAGCTACAGGCAGAACTCATTTTTTTCTTTAGAAAAGAAATAGGCTCTCTTTTGTTTTTCCTAGAATGTACATATGTAAGTTACGTAAGCAGACAAATATTGGTAAACGAATTCCTTTAACCTATGTGTAAAGGAAGAGATTTTTCTGGGTGTTTTGTTTTTAAAGATTAAGGTAGCTTTGGCCATATAGAAACCTGATAAGACAGTTTTCTGAGACTGAGCCTTCCACAGGTCTCCTAGCATTCTTATTCAAGAATTCTTTTGGGATTTGTTTCTGTGACTGGCTCATATTGTGCTTCTTAACATAAATTAATAAACTACGCTACACTTCTTCCGTTGGTATTTTATCTGTTTGTTCTGTATCCCTGTTTCTGACTTGTGACACAAAAACATTCTACTGTATGCAGACAGCTTTTAAGTTGACTTCATTAGTTTTGGATTTAAAAACCGAGGACCTGTGATGGCCAGTCTTAATTGTGTTGTCTTCATAAGTCAGGACCTGAATAGCCACTTAAGTGGCTGTATTTGATAAATTGATGCTAATGTTGCTTGGAAGATACTGATTCTGACCCACGTTAAAGGGTTACTGCTGCATCTAAGGTATGTGAAAGAAAAAGAAATGTCAGACACCCATGCTTAGAAACCTGGAGGATTCGGCAATAAATGTTGTTTTCAAAACAAACTTTAGACAATGTGCATGACCTGCCATAAATCCTGGGGTTTTTATAGTTAATTAAGAACTTAATATTCAATTGCTCTACTTTCTGATAAAAATGACCTTTACAGCCTTTTATATGTTTCATTGTTCTCTAGGGAGCCATGGCTGCTACATATTCTGCACTGAATCACAAGACATTTCAGCCAGTGTTAGAGCCTGTTGCAGCCTCAAGTTTAGCTCAGCGACGGAGCATGAAAAAGCTAACATCAACAGACTTATAGATCCACTGGGACACCTTAGCAAACAGAAGCAAGGGGAAAATCCAATAAGTGGCTCTATTTTGCCTGACCTGTGATCAAAAGGCATCTATGGTTTCCTGCTACACTACTTGAATTCTGTAAAAGTCCTTTTTTTAAAAAGAAAAAAAAAATCCACAGGTTCATACTGTGTTGTTTTACAGGCCGTATCTGTTAAGTTAATTTAAACATCAGGTACACCATAATGAATTTCTCTACACTGTCCTTTAAGAGATCTGTTGCAAATATTATTTCACATTCTGTATAGTTTTGCTGGGTTCATTTAAAAAATGGTTTAGGGGACCGTTGCCAATGACCAAGTTGTACATAAAGTGTCAGTGTAAGTTTTCTTTTCTTCACACCTTTAGACCCTGTTGTGAAGGACAAATTCTTAATTTTGTAATTGGGCACTTAATTCATTCAACTTAATTCATTTAACTTGCTCATTACTATTATGAAAAGCTGACTTATGTATCGTGCCGGTGTTAAATGCATTAGTGTTAATTTGGAAGGTCTATGTTTGCATGGTGCCAGTAACTAAGTTTATGTGAAAATACAAACAAAAGGGATGTGTAAGATTCTGCACTTTTCCCATAAACTTAATTTGATCACTTGTGACCCAAAAGAAATGCTGATTAACAAATGGCCTCTTACAGGAAAATGAACATTTCTAGTTGTTACCACAAATGGTATTGTGTCCTGCATTGAGCTGGAGAAAGTAAGTATGTGTATAAACAGTCAAAATTAAGGATCTAAATAACATTGGTACCACTTTAGTACAACATCATGCAATCTAATATTTTTTGTTATTTATATTGTCTATCCATTTGTACAATAACTATGTTACTGTTTCCTCGGCAGTCGTTTCCACTGAATATACCCAATATTAAGTTTGTTTGGCATATAAGACAAACTGACACTTTATTATAACAAACTTGGCATGTGGAGTTTATATTTTATTTATTTGATTTTTATAGAACGTTGCTTCTATCTGAATCTCTTGCCGCATGTACAAATATTACAGAACATAAATGCAAAACTCTATTTGCCTAACTGTAGGGGTAGCTTGGGAAAATAAATAAGCCTTGCAGTGTGCCCAGATAAGGGAATTCTGACCAAGAAACTTCGGTTATGGACAAGTTACTGACAATATCTACTTGCCCTCTCTGTCTTGGTGTCAGGACTTCAGCTGTTTCTAACTGCTGTGATGGAGAGGAAGTTAATTTTGGGGCCAGAATTATCTTGCGGTTTTCTGACTCAAAACCAGTGCTAACCACTAGTAGACTGGGAACTAATGCATTCAGAGATGATGAGCTTAAAAGTATTTTGAAAAGTTGTAGACATTACTGTGCAATTGCACTGTCATAGTAGGATGGTATCCATTTTATATGTTAAGTATATTAGTGACCAACAGTCAGACTGTGAATGGTTAGAGAATCCAAGTGACCAAAAATCAAATGTTGTTCAGATTGATTTGCCATCATTGAATTTCCTGTTCCAGGTACATTTGGTAGCCAATTACAAGACACCAGTGAGGGCAGAACTCGGCATTTTGAGACAGGAAAAAAAGCTTTCAGGAGAATTCTGGCCCACCTGCCAAGAGTGGCAGTAGTAACTCAGATCTTAAAAGGCAGAGGGTGCTGGCTGGTTTTTGCTTATACCTGTGAAGTACTTGGTGGCATTGGAAGTACTATTAGATAAGCTGCTTTCTGCTGTTGTGGTGGGGGAAGATGGAAATTATCTGGCCAAATAGTTAGATATGAATATATGTAGATTTGAGACTTAATGAATATAGCAAACATAGGTGTGCCGTTTGTATCATGCAGAACATACCCCATACTAAATTTCCTGAGTGTTTGATAGATGTTGGAAGCTTTAGGGGCCATTTGTGCCTAGTTTTGAGGTGCCCATTTGAAATGCTTGAATGCTTATCAAAGAACACAACTCCTTCCTGGAAAGCTTATGGTTTGGTACAAAATCTGCCCCTTATGCAGCTGGTTCATCCTTCTTTTCATTACTGAAGACTTTTTCCAGCAAGAATGCCTGCAAACCTCTTATCTACAGTCTATTGGTATAATTTTTTTTGTAAATTTACACATGACTTCCAGAAGAATTTGAATTCACTCTAAGAAGAAGAAAAACCCAAAGTGGTGGAAATAAAGCCACCTTAGCTAAGGTCAAGGTGTAATGTGGGTTGAAACAGACTAGTAAGAACTGTGTTGGGGATAGAGGGTAATGCAAGGCGTGGAACACAACTAAAATGTCAAACTTGAATTGTCTTCAGCTTTCCCGTAAGGCAGCAGCTGGTCTTAAATGGCTTTATTCATGAATCATTTAACAGTGTTTATACTGGTATTTTGTTTTAGCTTGCTTAGAAGCACCACATTATAAGCACCTTAAAAGCATTTTGCACAAAAGCAGTTGTAAGCAGCTGAAGGTACTTAAGTTCTTCTTGGTGTGCAGCACAAAGGTGGTAAGAGAAAAAGTACACAAACAAGATGGATGTTCTGGTTTTTAGCAAAGAATGTAAAACGTCTCCTATAAAGTTAACTACGCTGCTGGTTTTATATCGTTACTAGCCTCTAGTGCAAGTGGTACTCCTGGGCTGAAAGCAAGGTTTCAGTGACCGGAACATTACAAAGTTGTGTTATCACAAGGAAAACGTATGGACAAACCCCTTTGTTATATCTGACAGGCTGGCCAGCGTACCCTGGTGTGCCAATTTTCATCATTAATTTGGGGGGAAAGTTCACTTGCTATGAATGTTTCAGCATATCAGTCTTTGAAACATTTTGGATATGCAGGGGTACAAAAGAGTTCACTTGCAGTTTACTTTTACTATATAGTAGTTAATGATCATTTGTGTGATACTTTTATAATTTCTTGCATACTTCTCATCCTTTTTTTCAAATTTAGGTTTTGGTCAGTTAAGCAATTACATAAAAGTAGCATGGTCTGCTCATGAGTAACCAGTTAAATGTTTGGAGTGGAAGTACACTTAGTTTGAATGTGCTCTTGGTTGGAGTGAAAGGTTAGTGTAAATTGTTTCACTTTCATATCATCTTTGCACAGTTCAAGATTACAAACTAGTTATGATCTTACTGATTTCCTTTTTAAAAAAAAATAAAAATGAAATTTTTACAGAGGCTTATAATTACAAAGAAATAGGCATACATACTATATTGTTAGAGGAATTTCCAGATAACTAATCAATATCTTAAATGATATGATATTTTGGATATGGCTTCTGTTACTGCCAGCAAAATAGCTTCTACTCTGATGTTTGGTAAAGGCAATTATAAATAAGTGCTAGTTATCAAGTGCACATAGAGCCTGATAGATTCTCCCTAAGGAGAGTAGGTTCCCACAGACATCAGCTGTAGCTGGAGCAGGCTCCTCACGTTTTGCTGTTCTTTCACCCCTTTGATATCACAATTTCTATCTTGAGTTATCCTTTTGGTAAAAAGCAAGGAACTCTATTGTATTGCTGTTACGTATCCAAAAACTACGCATCAATATCAGCCAGTGGTGCATAATGGAGAGTGCCCATACCAGAGAGCATTACCACGCGTGGATTCATTTAAGCCACTGTCTTGTGGCTTGTGTGGTCTCAGTGCTGTTGTTAGCGTGTTGTGTGGGGTTTTTTTTTCCCATTATGCTTAAAACTAGTACATGCTCTTTGACCATGTGAAGAGCCTAAGGTGGTCTGAGCATACTGTCCAGCTGAGGCCTGTGTTGTAGCATGGTTTAAATGTTCTCCTTGCATTCAGAGAAGGCATCCAAAACCTCACCCTAGTCAGCCATATTGCGCTTGAATTCCGTCTTCCATGTTTAAATTCATTTTCCGAAGCTAATCTTAATATGTCCAATAGTTAAAGTTACCTCTAGCAAACTTCAACAATTGTAAGTTCCTGGCAATGTAGTTATAAACTGGTCATGTGCAGAGACAGATTGCTGCATCTGGTACTCGGCGCTCTGCCCTCAAATGTTACAATTAAAAAGTTGAGATAGGTTGTAAGAATCGAGTTAAATGAATTACACAATACTATAGTAATTATCTTGATTTGTATCGTATCCATGAAATTAGGCTAAAACATCAATGTAAACATGGGGGTTTATGTACTTCTGTAGCACTTAATTTTTTCAGTCTTATCCAGAATTAGAAGTTTGCAAATATTTGTGAGAGGGAAGGGAGGAGCAGGTTTTTCTTCCTCAAAGTTTTCAGAAGGCTTCTGAAGCTGTGATAAGAGTCCTTATGTCATCCTGTGGGAGCTCTATATGATTAAAAAAAAAAAGAAAAAAAAATTTCTCCTTGAAAGTTTATTCAAAAACTTTCTTGGGTATGTATTGATACCTGTTGGTAACACACTTACGCTGTCGTTCACACCATACCATCTTCTGCATTAACCCCCCTTTAGTTAAGTGCATTCTGAGTAGTGTTTGACCCCACATCAGTGTATTTTTTAGATGTTTACTCCCCCAAAGTATGTTGTTGTTAAGCCTACGCTTTCCTTTGGGAATAGAAGAATGAATACAATTTTTTTTTTAAAAAAAAAAAAAACAAACCACATTTTAGAGTATAGCTAAAGCTAACTTGAGTTTTATAATAACCTACGTAATTAGAAGTCCCCCCCTAAAATAATCAGTGGCTGGTTTTCTTGAGATTTTTCCTATGTAATGAAAGCAAACTTTCTTTGAAAGCTTTAAAAGATACTTAGTTGATTATGTCTCATGATAATTAAGATTTGGGCAATAGCTTATTTACCAGTAGTGAGTTTGAATAACATTGAATCCTGTTTTGGGGCTTTTTATGTGAGAACGGAAAAGATGCTCGAGGTGGATCTCCTTTGCAGGACAAAGTGTTCCTATTTTGTGTGTTTTGCATTAGGCTTATGAGCAGCGTTTGCTAAGTAATTACATTGTCATAATATCCCAAGCACTTTGGCATCTTGCACTGATACTCTGATTAGAGCTAAAACTCCTCTGGCACGTGACTGGCTATAAATCTCAATATCCGAAAGGGCATTAATTGAAAACAGTGTGCAATGAATTACATGCTCTCTGAGGTACTTCAAAGATGAAACTATACAAAAGGTCCCCGTTATCAGATATTGTAACTGTCATTTCTTTCTCTAAGCATATTGTGGATTTTGTATCATATTGTATTTATTTCATTTAATTTTAAAAAAATGTTTTCTTTAAAGCTCTGTATATATTGACATTAAAGTTTGCATTGTACTACGTTCTCTTCTCCTTGTAAGGCTGAATCTAGTAGTGCATTGTACGGTATGTTCTTTTTTCTTTGCACTGTGCTGCTAAAAGATACTATTGCCTTGAATTACGACATGCCAAAGACAACCTCAAAATTGTATTTATTTTTGTTAAACTTTGTGAATAATGATAAAGGTACAGTTTTAAATAGCTGGCAGTTCCTTGAGTACTAGAATAAAAAGATTGCAAATTCATAATATTTTATAATTGACAAAAATCCATCATTTATGATTTGGAAGTTCATCAACTCCTTTTTTTAAATTGATATAAAAACCAATAAGCGAACATTCCTAAATTAAGTGTACTGTGAATTGCATTATTTGGTAAACCTTGCCAAAAATTGCACATACATCAAGAGCTGTTTATAAATTTATACTCAGTCAAGTGTTTCATGCCACACTTTCAATAAAACATACATTCACTGATAGGATTGATGTATTAATTTAGGGTGGGATGATCTGCCTTCTATATGTTTTTCAGGTATCTATTCAGCTTTGATGTGATATATTAGGAGGAAATAATTTTCCTGCAAAGGTCTGGTCCTTTGAAAATACAGGCACTTAGGTAATGAATGAGGGTAATCACATTAAAAAGTGACCTGCACACCTGGTCAGAGCTGAGTATGTGCGTCAGCACTTGCGGTGCGAGGGCTGGGGAGCTGTATTAGACACCTCTGCCTCCTGACACCCCTTCGTCTTTGGATTTAAGCTGATAAATTGCTGCAGATTATTGAACTCTTCTGTCCTGTATGTGAACGGGTACTGCAAAGCCAAATGTGGTTGATCTCCTCACTGGTAAGTGATGGAACAGCTCAGTGTGCAGCTCATAATCCCCATCAGGGGACAAGAATAGGACATAACTTGGATATAATAGAGTTGAAGTTAAATTGCAATATCTGGACTTACAATTCTTCTGAAGGATTTGGTAACTAGTGTCGCTGTTTGTATTCAAAATGGGTTATGGATACCTTTATTTTTCAGTTACCCTGTCAGTCCGCAGAAGGGATTTTTCCCCAGTTCCCTGAAGTCCATGTCTTGGATGGTGTTTGCTCACACAATAAAGCACTTTCAGGCCTGTCTGGTGGAGGGGTTGCCTGGCCCAGTGCTTCAGTAAGGTTTAGTGGGTGTTTTTTTTCCTGTTTTGCCTTTTTTTTTTTTAATGTTTTCCTTAATAAACTGGTAACTGAAATAGGAAAGAAGAAGAAGCTAAGTGAAGACTGAGGTTTTTGTGGGAGAGGGCTGTTCCGTTGCCCCTGCCCAGCAGTGCCAGCCAGCAGTGTGCCGGGGGGGCTCCTGAGGTCGGGCCAAGGCTTGGCAAAGCAGCGGTGGTGGTGGTGGTCCTGGGCACTCCTCCTGCAGCTGGAGAGCAAACTGCGAAGCTATGCCTGGAGCTGGGACGAAGCGGGTGACTGGAGCTGTGTGGGAAGCAACATATGAAAGAGTTTACAAGATGGTGGTGGTTTCCTCGATGTCATTGAAGGTAGGCAGGAAAGAATATCCAAACTGGGCAAAAAGTTTACTTTGAAATAGTTTTAAAACAATGGAAAAAAAGCCTTGAAAGCCCCAAAGTCTCAGGTAAGGAGTTCCTGTAGGCTTGGTGACGATGTTGCTGCTGGGAGAAGAGACAAGGCATGGATTAAAAACCAACCATCCTTACTCATCAGATAGCAGTGGGTGTTTTCAGAAACTAAGGACAGGGACAAGCCAAGTGTTAAAAAGAGACTGCGAAATGTGCCTTAATCAATTGCACCCTGCTCATTTTGCTTTCCTGCAAACATTGGTTCTCAGAAGCTGTTTTGCCCATAATTCATCTTTGAAGCTCTATGACTGTATGCACCTTCCCATGTCTGTCTTCTGTGCTTTTATGGGGCAGGAAGTGTTTTAAGGTGAAGAAAATGCTTGAAGATACTTAAAATATGTTTACTTCAGCTGAGTAGCTTTCCAGAGGTAGTCACCAGATCAAGTTCACATCCTCAACAGCTGTATTACCATGCTGGACACCGAGGAACTGGGACATTGAAGACACTGGACTGTTTCCCCTTGAGCATAACCTGTTCAGTGACAAATCTCGAGGATGGTGAGCAAGAGGTAAGGACTGAGACTACAGTTAAACGATACACTGGTCTTAGCAGAAACCCTAAATTAAGAGCTCCTTTTTTAGGCTGCTCCTTGTCTTCATGAAGTGAAGGTTAAGATTTCCTACTGCATGCAGTGCCCTTCTAGCAGGGCGGCAGTGGGGCAGCGTGTGTGCTGCTGCTGTGCCACACTCCACTTCAAATGCATCTTTGCCTGAGCACTAGCACGTAGCAGGAGGAGATAGCAGGTGTCTGCTGGCATATTTGCCAAAATACGCATTCAGCTGTATTTATTTTAATTTTTGTTTAACGATTTTCCCCCAGAACTTCTGGGGAATTTCTCTTAAAGAAAGAGGCTGGGGCTTCTTGTAGGCCTCTTGTAAGGCAGAGAAGAGAACTCTTGCCAGAGGTGCAGGTCAGTTTTCTTCCTTGCTGTTCTGCAGTCCCTTAAGGATGGTTTTATGTAGCGCTTGGGCAAGGGCTGTCTTGCAGCTCCCCCCTTGGGTCTGCTGCTCTGCAATTCCAGCCTCAGAGCAAGTTAACTCTCTGTAGCCAGTTTGGTGCCTGATTGTTGATTTTTGGCATCTGCAGCGTGCTACCCCATAGCAATGCTATGCCAAGTCCCCAGTGTCTAAAAAATGAAGTTTAATGCCCTAATACTGGCTAATAGTGCAAATTGCTTCATTCCTGAGCAGGTACCTTTCTGGCTCTCATGGCTGTCGGCATCCAGGTTTGCGTCCTGGTCTCTGCTGGGATTCAAGACTACAAAGAGCTAGATGCTTCTTAATTTAAGGGGAGTACATTTGCTTTTGCTTCTTAAGGCTTTTGAGGGGGAATTATAACTGCATTTGTGGAGCACTGATACAGGCACAGTGCATTGCTAATCTGGCAGTGGGATGTGCTGAAAGCCTGAAGGCTTGTTTGGGGCTCTGTGACTAAACTGGGTGTTCATCATGTAGCAAGGTGTTAGAAACAGGTATTGTGTTGTCTTCCTCTTCTTTGGGGCTGAGTTTAGTAGTTTCATAGGTGAGAAAGGGGCTGTAGCAGCAGGGGCGAAGCACAGCGCAGGGGCTGCTGCGCAAAGAGGGTCCAATTCATCCTCTGCTTTTCCCCTGAGGAACCGGCGCGGGTGAGGTACAGTCACAGCAGCCTCAACACACGGGACACTGGTGACAAGTTCAGCGCACACCGCGCCCGCTGCGGTGCCCGTCGGGGGTGGGTGAGGCGGGACTCGCTGGCTGGAGCCTGTCCCCGCCCGTGGGGGTGCTCGGTCCGCCGGGCGGCGCCGCTCCCCGCCGCGGCCGGCAGAGGGAGGCACCGCACCGCATCGCACCGCACCGCGCCGCTCCGCCGGCGGGCGGGGGGCGCCTGGGAACCTTCCCGCAGGGCTTTTATCCCGTACGGAAACCTTCAGACGCCACTTACGGCTGGAGGATACGCAGCGAGGAAGACGGTATTGCAATTCAATTGCATTTTATTATTATTTTATTATTATTATTACTTTTTTTTCCCCCGGCTGCGCTGTTGAGAACGACCCGCAGTTCTGGTTGCGGGGTCGCCTCGGTGTTGGCATCCCAGAGACGTGCCGGAGCGGGGCCGCCGCTGCTGTCCCACGGCCAACGCTCCGCCCCGGGGACTGGGGAGGGGAAAAGGGGGCGCGGGCAGCTCCTGTCCCCCCACACCCCCCGCCGGCGGGGGCGGCTCCGGAGGGAGCGACTCCCGGGCACCTCTGGGAACGCCGAGTTCCCGGCGCCTCTGGCCAGGCTCTGCCAGTGCGAGCAGCGCTGGGGAAGGAGGAGCAGAAGGATGAAGCCGTGGCCAGGGTGGCAGCGGGGCCCACGGGCGAGGGAGCCCGTCCCGGGAGCCGGGCTGGGCGGGAGCGGGTGGGCAGCGCCGGGCGCGGAGCCCGCTGCTTCTCGCTCTTCAGCCGCTCCTCCTCAACGCTCGACATCCGCGCAGGCAAGGGCCACAGCTCCTCATCTGGGAGCGGTAGCAAGAGGCAGACTTGGAGACTAGAGGAAAACCTCAAAATCTGCAAAATACGGAGGTTTTTTCTGAGATAAATACAGATATTTTGAGATCAAAATAGAGGTCGGGTGGATATTTTTAGTGATCTTTCAAAACTATTGAACTCTGCGTTAGCAAAAGTGACTTAGATACCTGTATGCGTGTAAATACAACTTTGTACATGTTCACTTTTTTGATGAGGGACTTTATTGCAACTTAATATGCTATGATATTCCAGGGCTCAGCATCTGGAGCAAATTCTAGAATAGAAACGTTCTCGTTAAATCATGCTAGTAAAACACTTTAGGAATACTAGTTATTTGAGAGCTTGCCTTGCCAAGTTAAAGCACATCGTCTGCCCTGCTGAAGGGCCATGAAGCGACACCACTGCCCCGCNCCGCGTCCTGTAAGGGCTGTTGGGGGGGTGGGAGGGGAACTGTAATAACTCATTAGCTGAGACTTCTCTTAGGTGTATGGGGTTTCTTATATCTTAATTTATACATTTATATCAGAGGCTGCCTCTGTGCGGGGCACATATATTTGGTGTCAGAAGGAAATGTGTTATCACTTGTGCCAGTCTTAAAATAAGTGCTTTCATGGTGCTGCTCAGGCGGTGCAGAAGGGGGAGCAGAAAATCTGCCTAGCATTAATAATCAGCTTCAGTCAGCTAATTGCCCCCACACCAAACCGGGAACGTATCCTTCAGCGGTCTTACTAATTTTCTGTGCCTCATGGAAAATGATCAAACTCAAAAATAGCTGAAAGAATTAATTTAAATGCACTGGCAATGGTTGTCAGTGATGAAATATGCCACCAGAAGGGCAAATTTGAGGAAATTAGTAACGTAACTGAAAGTTCCCAGCAAACTACTGACAAAGGCAATGTAAACTTGCTCTCAAATTAATTCTTGCAAATAAACATTTGAAATGCTACAGGCCAAATTAATATTTCAGAATTCACTATTTATTACTGTGCTTAATTTTCTTACTTAAACATATTTTGGGCCTACGGCTGTTAAGAATTTAATTTTTGAGGTACTTTAATGAATTATAAAACATGCTTTAAACAGAAATGAATAACTAATAAATGCCAAAAGTGATTAATTTTCTGAAATGGGGAAAGGCCTTTGTATTTAATTTTAAAAAATGCCCTAAATTGTTGGAAAGTAAAGAGAAAGAAAATACAAAGTGGATCAATTGAAGTTTTGATTAACTTACTAAATCACAACTGGTTTTTCCTTTGCTGTGGCGTGGCTGGGGTGGGGAGGCACCAGCTCGTGGTGCTGTGCAGGGTTAAGCCCTACTTCATCATTAACGTCCCTGCATGCTGCACCGGTTCAGTGTTGTCAAATGAAGAGCTGGTGAAATGATGCTAGCAAGGAGACTGGAAAAAAATGTAGCAAAATTAGTAAAAAAAATGATCGCAAGCATCCTTTTATTTTTTTGTAAAAGGCAGGAAATAAATTTCCTCTAGATGAGATATCTGGATGGGTCACTGGTATTGGCTGTGTAAAAGACCGACGATTTGAGGACTGGCTGTGGTAAATAGGACACAAAGAAATTTGACTGTGGCTTAACACACAGAAGCAAATAAGAAATGTGCCTTAGGTTAGGGTGTAGGTTATCAGGTATCAGGCACCTGAATCTGCCTTTAAAATACATGACCTGTAATAATTCGGCTGTCTTTGGGGTGACTCGTACCAGTATTTGCTGCCTGATCTGCTTCTGCTGTTTGCAGGTCACCTTGCTACAAGGGGTGAGTTGGGACTGAGAGTGGTGAGGTTGGACTTAATCAGCGGCACTTGCTCTGTAGTAGTTACCTGATACAGTTCCCAGTGTTTTGTTGGATCTGGGATGCTCCTGAGCCTATTTGTTAGCTTTTGGCTAAACAGTTCCTATAACACCAAGATAATTCTCCCTGGCTTGATTTTAACGGATAGTGTTCCCTCTGCATCACTCCTTGTGGTGCTGTTGGGAAAGTTGCACTGAAGGATATCTCATACTTCGGGGCTGACTCTGTCTGTAGTTTGTTTTGGCTTGAGTCAAGCAAGCTTCCCACTGAACTCTGAAATACCCTTGTTGGGATGCTTCTTTCCAGCTGGGACACAGTTACCTTTTTTTTTTTTTTTCCCCTGACAAAAAGATTATTTTTTAATATTGAAAACCAGCTCTAGCGAGTAGCTTTGAAGTATGCTTTTTGGGAAACTTCTCCCCAGCACTGGGGAAGAGCAGCTGCGTGGTTTGATCGATGCTGTACTCTCGGGGTGGTGGGGATGGTGCTGGGGAAGGCTTCACTCTACAGGAATTTGTGGACCCATTTTCCCAGCGGGGAGCCAGGAGGGGGTGGAAGCTGAGGGGAGCAGGGGTGGGTGCTTTTGAGTGCTGCTGACAATTTTCCCTGTGTAGGCTTTGCTGTGCGGCCAGACTGAAGGAGCCGTGGGGGCAGGGGGGGCTGCACACACCTTGGTTTGCTCCTTTTTTCTAAAAAAACCCCACAAAACCAAAAAAAAACCCAATGCCAAGGATTGCCTCTGCAGCAGTGTGAGCAGTGACTGGGGTGACTGTGGGAAGGCACCCGGCATCAGCAGCTGTCGGACGTGGCACCAAAGCAGTGGCCATCCCGGTTCCCAGAGCGGGAGGAGGCGGCTTTTGCTCAAAGGTGAAAACCATCGGGTGCTGCTGGCCACGCTGGGGCTGGGATGGCCGCGGGCTCAGTGCCACCGGCCACCTCGTGCTGACCACGGGCAGCTGCAGGGGGGTGGCTGGCTCCAACGTGTCCCCACCGAGGCAGCCCCTGGGATGGGAGCGCTGGTGTGGCGGAGGCTGTTCTACCATCCGGGGGGTCTCGGGGATCCTGGTTCTGGACGATAATTTCTTTGTTATTACTAAACATCCCCAGGCTGCTCGTATGCACCAACAACCTCTCCCGTTTGTGCTGGGCATGAGGGCCCGCTCCCTTCCCTGCTGTCCTGGGAGACATGCGTGTTTTGAGCTTGATTTTAAATCAGGGAAGTGTGGTGACCCTTTTAAATACTCATGGTAACTTTACAGATATCTAAATCGGAAGGTTTTGACTGGGGCTTTGTCCCTGCCGGCACAGCTTTGGAAACACCAGAGAAAAATTCATCTGTGGCTGTTGTATTAAATGAGAACTTGCAACACCTGAAAATTAGACAGAAGATAGGGATAAGCGTAGAAAAAAAGTTTTAACTTGCACATGACACTCAGGTCTAGACAGATTTGGATGATGAACACTTTCTTGTAGCTTTTAAAGTCAGTAAGGAAAAAAAATGTTCATTCTGCAAATTTTTTAATGTGCTCTAAATATGTAGCAAGTTGTGTATTGTTAATGACCATAATGCTAATGAAAGTAATACATGCATACTATTGTAAATAAATATAACAACCCTTAAACATACTTTGTTGACTTAAATTGCGGTTTTGGCTAAATATCAGCTAAGCTGTCACCCTTTCCTGCTGCAAACTCTATTCCGTTTAATCTGTGATAGCAGTGCTCAGGGTACAGCCCCACCAGAGCTCAGTCTGGAGCTGGAGAGGCTTTGTGTCGTGCAGTTGACCTTTGCGTTGGTGGTTTATGGTCTGGAGAAAGCTGTAACCTGGGAGAAGACACCTGAATCCTCCTCCTTCGGCTGAGGACAGCTCAGTCTGTTGCCCACGTTCATCCTGCTCTGTCTTTCGGAGTTACCTTGCTTTTGGGAAACTTGCTGCTGACGGGTGGTACGCTCCATCACCCTGCCTTGCTCCGTCACTCTGCGTTGGTGACCGATGTTGGTGGCGTGTCGGTGCTTTCTCTGACACTGTTTTCTTCTATGAGTCCCCAACCCATTTGTCATATCCTTCAGATAAGGCAGTGACACAGACGTGGATACAGCTTTGCTCTGAACCACAGCTATCTGGATGAACGGCAGTTTACTCTATTTCAAATTGGTGTAGCTAAACTTTTCCTGGAATAGTATGACATCAAGGATACATGATTTTATAAGACCATATTTTTTTGACCATTTTAATGTGTTTGGTTTTATTTAAGTGAAAAAAATAGTTGTAAGACCAAAGAGGTTTTCCTAGTTCAGGTGAGCTTTTAATTTAAACTTTGAATCTGGGGCTTGTGTAATGCTTAAAATTATATGAGCCTCATGTTGACATGGGGATTTATGTGCGCAGCTTCCTGCACGTTGAGATGAAAATACCTATCATTAATTTTTGTGGCTTGAAACCGAGCTTGATTTAGATGCTTTCTTCCCAAGGGAAGAGACATTTTATAAAATCACCGCAGTGGTAATTGTTTGGAGTTCAGAGTGAACTAACTTAAATTTCACATGAATCAATTGTGTACTGTAAATGATCTATGCCCTAGCACATGCCTTCCAATGTCCTTACAAATTATACGGAGCCAAGAATAGGATGATTTGCTGCCAGTGACACTTTGTAGACTATTCAGCAAAAGTGTTTGCTTGCAGATCTTATTAGAGGAAAGTCCTGCTCATCAATGGGGTCAATAAAACACAAATTCCTTCTGAATTCGCCATTCTTGAGTGTGCAGAAATGCACACGTGTTCATGTACATCCCAGCATCTCTTCTACAAGGAGTTGCCTCTTAGCAGGGGTTGGTTTTACACCTTACAGCCACCATTCCTCCTCAGAGAAGACACAAAACCTTTGAGAACCAGAAATGTAGATGCTCAGCAAGGCTAGAGGTCTGACAAAGGTGTCCCTGCTAACTGTTTTCCAAAGGTGTGAGCATCATGGAGAGAGAAATATTTGGGGTGCAAAGATAAAAAGCCGTATGCAATTTAGTGCTTGGATGAAAGTAGAAAGGGAAATTTTAAATAAAACCTCAAACAAAATTTCTGAATGGCTTAGAGGTTAAAGTTATCGTAAAAAGACATCATCAGGAAAAAAATGTTAGAAAATCAGTATATCTAACTGTGAAATTTTGCATTTCTTGGCAAGTTTCTTTTAACCTGCTATATATTTTCCCTTATTTTTTAAGCTAGGATTTGTAGAAAAGAGATAGTCCTTTTCTTTCTCTGGGCTTTGAAATTTCCTAAATTCTTTTTGCTTTGAAATTATTTTTCTTGCGAGCCTTTTGAATGCTTGAATCGATTTCTGTTTCTTCTCTTATTAATGAAACCATTCATCCAAGAAAACTTTGGAGAAGAGAGATCTAATTTACCGACCTACCCTAGTGAAAAGAAATAAGGCGAACAGTCCGTTGGACCATCCAAAGGATTATTACTATTTCAACGTAAGCTATTTAAGAAAATGTCTATGGGGAAATATCTGGAAATGTAATAACTTAATCTTAAATATCATGAAAACAAAGCAAATAACCAAGTATATTGTAGAGACTGAGAACATGAGCAGAGACAGACGCTCACCCAGGAGGTTTGTTTTAGGTAGGCAGAAAGTTTTTGTTTTGCTGCAACCTGGCCCTGAAAAATAGCCTGTGCTGAAGCATGCCACGATGGCACACAGTTTGCTAGTTTACTGGGAAAAAGCTCTTTCTTTTAGTGTCTTGACACTGTCGTACGTGCATATGATGTGCTTTGAGGAGAGCAGGACGATCGATTGCAAAGGCGATGTTGAATTCAGCAGTGTTTGGTATGGCGAGTGCTGAGTTTCTGGTTGAGCTAAGGCTGTTGTTTACATATAAATTCTCTTCAGTTTACAAATTTCAATTGTCAAAATACCAAGGATCCTGCACACCCCCTCTTTGTTGGTATGTTAACTGACATTTTAGAAGCGTGAACCTTTCTATCTGGGTTGTATCCTAAGTATACCAGGAATCATGTGAATCCATTACAAGTGACCTACATTTTTTGTTGTTGTTAACTAAGCAACTATTTTCATCCTCCTTTTATTAGCTCTGCCAAAAATGGCTTCTCTTTCCAGCTAATCTTGATGGAGTGGCATAAAGCTGACCACATGAGATAATTTTAGGGAATAAAGAAGAGATGGATGCAGCCACAGAGAGAGTGGCAGCAGCGAGTCTGGTCCATGCATGCTACGTTTCTGCCAGCTTGTGGAGGTGGACAGGGTGGACAGACAGGAGGGTGTGCAGATGTTGAGCAGCTGAGGGTATTTTGAAGTCCCTTGCCAGAGCTTTGCTGCTGATTGATACAGGGATCCTGGCAGAAATGCTTGCTGTAGGGTTGTGTCCTACCGCATTGCGCATCTCTGCTCGCTTAATACCTACCCGTGCACCGCACCATTTCCCGAGCCGAGCCCGCCCGCCAGGAGGGAACGGAGCCAGCCGGGGTGAAGTCTGACTTTGTTGTAGAGATGTCAAGAAAACCTGCGCTCTGCCCATTGCCAGGCCTGTGCAGAGCAATTATTCATGCTGGAGACCTAATGCTAGGAGACATGGGCTCAGAGAGAGGGAATGTCTAGTACTGGTAGGACGAGATCATTGTACCGCAACTTGAATGAAAGGCATTTTTTTTTCATAACAAAGATAAGACAGGCTGTGAAAGACACTTTTTTCCATGAAGGAAGAAGGCGTTATCCTGCTTAAATGATTTAGACAGACTTTATTTTCTAGGAAAGCCATGAGTCTCTTCATGGATCATTGTCTCCAAGCTGAGTTGCTCAGTGAGACCTTTCGTCTATGGAAAAGAGACCCAAATAGTGTGAACTGAGCTGGTGACCTTCCACCACTGTAAGTCAGGAGCCATAGAAATGTTTGGCAACGCTTTGAAAAGAAACGGTTGTACTTGAGATGCTTTCCTAGGAAAAAGTCCTCAATATGGAGCTACAATGAGGCTAGATTTTAGCGCAGATCTGACAGGACACACAACTTTTCTTTTCCCTTTGAAATAAAATATGGAAGTCAGCTGGGGTGTCTGAGATTTTGGGATATTATAAGGAAAATATTCAGTGCACTTTTTTAAATTGTTAATTTGGGTGAGGTGAGCTCTGCGTATAATTAGTTTTCTAGAAACAACACAAATACACTTTTAATACTGAAAGAAAAATAGCATTAAAAATTCTCTATGTGAGAACTTGGTTTGGTGGCCTCCTATTTGGGGACTGATATGCACTGGTCTGCAGAGAAAAATCCCCAGGTCCCAATGCAACCAAAAACATATGCCCACCACCCCCAAAGGCATTTCTCTGCTAATGGAGACAGGATCTTGGCTAAAGAGCACCATTGCTTGTTCTTGGTCAGGTTAAACTCCGGGATTGGTGCAAAACAAGTACCTTAGTTTACTTCTGATAACCTGTGATCCTAGACTGGTCAAAAAATGGTGATTCTTCCTCCTGCAGAGATAGTTACTCGGGCCTGGGTATTATCCTCTTTTGCTTATCTCCCCTTCTTGCCCCCATTCTTGACACGTATAGAAAAAAAATGGTGTTACCATAGATTGAACTAGGGGCTGACATTAGAGTGTAGCATATATTTCCAGTAAAAAAGATTCCTGCTTGTCATTTGCAATACTCAATAATTACTGTTTTGTCCAAAACCTGGTTTTTTTCCCTTTTTTTTTTTGTCTTCAAAAGCAGGACAGCATTTCAAAACCACACGTCATACGCTGTTTGCAGCACTACTGCATTCTTCCCAGTCAGGCGCATTTCCCCTCTCACTCAGTGTCTGTGAGCACTTACTCTCCTCCGATGGATGACATCTGCTTTGCTTATGTCACGCGGTTGCCTTGCCAGATGACATCATAAGGAGAGTGGGAATCCTGCCAGGGATCCTGTTCGGTTTCTGCATCCGCTGTTGCCGTGCGAATGCTGCATGTGGTGCTTGGGCATCGCAGCTCTTTAAATGCTGTGAATTAGGGCATGCAAATCTTTAACAAGCGGTGGAATAATTGAAAGTCAAAACTGCATTAAAATGAGTTCTTCCATAATCTGGTATTTTTTTACTATGGCAAGATTAACCTGCAATAATCGTGTATCCATATTGCATCAACATGGGCAACAGACGATGTGGAAGATGGGTGTCTTGCTTGATCATGACCTAATGCCAGTCTTTTAAGTTTCTACCCACTAATAAATATTCGTGGTTTATTTATAGAATTGAAGGAGAGGTGGGCATTAGTTGGATTCATACTATGGCTGGTGTGGTGCTAAAATCCCGCTGCTGTCAGGCATACCAAGCAGGTCTGCCCAGGCCTACTGTGCGCTGGGACTGATTTCATTTGTATGCGAGGCTGCAGCCAGGGAGAGCGTTGAACGGTTGCCCATGGGACATCTGAGAAATGTCTTTTTAAGAAAATCTGTATGAAAATGGAGGAAACACACTGCCATGTAAGGGAAGTTCTTGTCTATGTGAAATGATGTGATTTTTCTTTTTCTTCAGAAATGGCTAGGCCTAGCTGGAAATTACCTTGTTTGGGTTTGTAGGCAAGAACATAATTTACTCATGTAAATGGTCCATAATGTTAATTCCTCCTAAATCATCACATCGGTATTAGTAAGTTGGCAAACAATAATTCAAAACCTGTGTGGTGACTCTCGACCTCCACATAAGGCAGCATTCCAAGGAAAATGAGTTGATCCATCTTTATGTTGTTTTGAAATAGGATGTGATTTGAACAGAGTGGGGTTTTCAATCAAAGACTTGTGCCTGGTTGGATTTGCTTGTCCCTGGAACAGGCGGCTACAGAAGACACTGTCTCAGTGCTTGGGTAAACGGGAAGTGTTGGACTGGCTTTTATGAGGAAAAAGCAGTGTTCTCAGCATACGCTAGCAGGTTGAAATGAATAGTAGATGGAAAAAATGAGCAGCTTCTGCTTTCTTGCATGTAAATCATAGGAGTGAAGGAAAATAATATTTTTTGCAACTTTTAGTGAGACTAGCATTATTTGTGAACTAGAACACTGAACACGCTGGAGTTGGTATTGTGTATGGAAACCCGCTGAGGGTCATGGAGGGCTCTTCCCTGAGAATAACCACCTGGGAGGGAATTTTTCACCACCAGCGAGGCTTGTCTTGGCAAGTTCTTCTCAACCCTATCTTCTTTCAAAATCTTTATCTTCTCTTGATGTTTTGCCTGTTTGGGATTTTGTCCTTATACCGAGCACAAACTAGAGCTTCTGTTAGTCAAGTAGCTCTAATCCACAGAGGTGGGAACAATGTCTTCCCAACAAGTATCAGGCTGGATGAGGTTACCTGTCAGTTACCTGCATTGTTGGTCGGGGATTGTATCTTACGTACCTCATACAAAATTGCATACGGTTAGCACTTGACACCCAGAGCATGACAAAATCCTTCACACAGGCAGATAATTTCATTTATTCATGCTCTTTGCGATTGAATTAAATGGTGTCTGATCAGCGAGTGCTTTTTCTGGGAGAGAGCAGCAGTGAAATAGAGCAGGGTAACGTTGATGTTCTTCTCCTTGCTGTTGCTGCTTGGCCTGTGAGCCTATTGCACTCGGCAAGTTATATTTCTCCTCTACTGAAGAGCAAGGCTGGAGCTGGTGTGGGGGAAAGAGCATCCCACCAACAGGCACCGAATGTTTTCATGCAGACTCACTCTTAAGGGTGTTTTTCAGGACTCATGCTTTTATTTCCTGGTCTTCTATTTCATCGCCTAGAAAAATCTTCAGTTTTGCGGGGAAAAAAAAAGTCTATTATGGGATGTAATAAGATAAGGGAAGTTGAGCTGTCATGGGTTTAAAACTTGAGTGATTATTTTCCTTCTGTCATACAAAAAAAAATTGCAAAGCATACCCAGAAATGAGTGCATATTATGGGACCGCAATGGTATCCAGGAGGTGCTTAGTACACTAATTTAATTTAAAGAGAACGGTGACTGCTGAGATATGCACCTCAAGACAATTTAATGGGTCTCTTTTTACTGTTAGTGATCAGGTATTTGACAGTTGCTAAATGTTTACTACAACAACAAAAGCATAGACTCTAAATATGTCTGAGATTATGATGAGCCTAATGAGACTCATGGATCAAAAACTGAGTTGGCTGTTGGTAGGGAGAGAATTTCAGCAGCACCCTGAGTTTGTATGTTGGATGTGGTGGGAATGACCATCCTTCTACAGCTGAAAGCCAGTGGGGTGGGAAATGGGTCTGCAGGCAGTCAGCTGTGCCATCCCGCCTCCCCTGCCTCCTTAACCACCTTTGGTGACGTTTTACAAACGTCTTCAGAATTTCCAGTCCAATTTTTGTCTGCCCTTTTCTCTTTCTGTTTTTTTAATGATCAAATAGATTTTTTGGTTCGCTGAGACATTTTTGTTTAGGACAACATACATGTTCAATGTCAAATACATTACAGGAAAAGAAGTCTGGTTCCTTCTTTGTGCTTTTATCTACATCTTCCATTACTACTTCATCCAGGATTTCATCTTCTTGGAAAGATTCATAAATGTCTTCAGCATATTGGTGGTGGGGAGACACCAAAAAAAGTGGATTTAAACTTAGCTCTTGGGCTCCAAAACCTTATGTTTTGGTTTGTGGTTTGTTTTGGGTTTTTTTTGTTTGTTTGTTTTTAAATAGGTTTATGTTGAAAACTATGTTTTGGTTTGTGGTTTGTTTAGGGCTTGTTTGTTTGGTTTTTTAAATAGGCTTATGTTGAAAACTTTCTCATACTTAAGTTTGTTTAATGAAACAGTAGGAAGGTCCTAACTGATATGCACACAGCCTCAGGTGGAAGAAAACAAATCTGATTTCTCCTGAAACTTTTTCACATTTCCTTCTATAAGTTAATAACATATTGGAAATATTTTGAGCTTGGACAAAGCCCATTTACACGGTCTTGGCCTTTAGTAAGAAATAGGGAGGGAAGTCTCCATTCCCCTCCTTTGGTGGGGGAAGTATAGTAATATTGCTGTATGTAAGCATACATTGTTTACTTTCTATTATATATAAATTTCTTGAAAGTGTAAGCACAGCATGTGAACATACCTATTTTCTTACTTTACCTGGTATAAAAAGCAAATTTTAATTTCCTAAGTAAAAACTTTGAACTCTAAACACTCTTAATAAAACAAGGAAAGCTATTTTTTGCTGTTACTTACTGTTCTGGAATCTCCATCACATCTAGGTGGTGCTCCTTGGCCAAAAGACTTCAATCCTATGAGCAGGCTTGAAACCGAGAGCAGTGTAATTGGCACACACAAAGTTATTGCATCATTAAATGAGAAAGCATTGTTTTATGACATTGCACTTCACTTTGGCTTTTTAGAGATCTAGATATTCTCTAAATTCTCTAATTCTCTAAATGCACTAGGGCTTTAACACCTGTAGGAGCCATGGTTCGTGTCGGACCCCACGAGCTCCGGCTGACCAGGGAGCCCTGCGCCAGCGGCTGCACTGTTCCGCGGGCAGATACCTCGTGTGCAGGTTTTATTGCATCTTTGTCTCAAAAGTGGAAAAAATTTTAGGTTGAATGAGTCATTTACATTAAATGTGGTAAATTATTTTATGCTGCAGATGGGGCAGAAAATTGAAAAAACCCAAATGCTTTCTTTGATACTTTCTTTAACTGAAAAAATGCGATGCTTCATTTTGAAGTGATGTTTTGAGCCTAGATGCATCTAGATGCCAAGAGTGATCCAGTGATGGTTATGACACTGTAATAGTTTTGTTCCTTTTTTTTTTTATATACTTATAGGCCATGATTCTGTAGGTCAGTGTGTTGGGGGGTTTTTGTTTGTTTTTCTTTTTTTTTGGGGGGTGTTGTTTGGTTTGGGGTTTTTTTTTGAAGTTTTTTAAAAAATTAACACTTCTCTGGTGACAGAGCTGCAATGCGTTGAACTGATGAGCCTCTTGGGGAAGGAACAGCCTGGCTGGGTTCCCCGAAGGGCTGGGGAGCAGCTGGATGTGACCAAAACCTCCCAGCTGCCTCCTGACGTAGCCCCATTCCTCTCCCCTGCCAGCTGCACCACCGAAGTGTTCACGGCATCAACTTTGGAGGAGCTTGGCCCAACTGATGCAGGTCAGACACATGAAAAATACACTTACATACATACATACCAATGGCAACCTTCCTTCTAATGTCAAACTCCCTAAATCAAGTGGTCATATGTAGCCCAGATATAGTTGCAAACGTTTCTCTTTAGATGTAATTTATTGTAAGAGGTGATTATATTCACAAAACAAAAGCTGTAGGGGAAGAAATATTTAAATGATAATCCTTGAAACCTTGGACCCTGCCACTGCATCACAGAGCAGATTAGCTCATTTATTTTCATTGAACAGTGCAATGAGTAACATTCATGCTGTAAAGTAAACGAGATTTGGAAAATGACTGCATCTGAATAACTGTAAATTTTATTAACAGCATAGATTTAAATAATGGCTTTTCCTGTATTTTTTTTATCCTGTTTGTGTTCCTGTCTGCTTGCCCTGATCTGTAAATCATTCATTTGATCACTTGTTCAAAATTTATTAAAATTGATTACCATTGTTTTCACACACAGAATGATTTTTCCAGATCATCTTTACTGCTTTAATCCTCGGACAGCTCATGCCCTGTTGTGGTGAGGTGGAGGGATGCTTTGGGATGAATGTCTCCCTTGGCTATGAAGGGCTGAGCACAAGGGAACATCTTTGTGGTCCCTGGAAGTCGGGGAAGCAGCTACGGGGGCTGCTGGGGCTGGGACCCCGACCGGGCACAGGGGCTCCTTCTGCAGCCTCCTGCCCCCTGGGATTGCCCGTGTCTGTGGCCTCACAGCAGCCGGCCACGCTTCGTTATTCAAGGACAACCAGCAGGTTATAACTGTGAAAATACTCAGTCATGGGCACTCATTGATAATAACTACAGGATCGTTGCTTTGGGGAGAAAAGCGGGTTACTCTGCTCACAAACTTGTATCTTTTTAATAAGAATAGACAAATTGGTTATGTGTTAAAAAAAAAAATTGGAGGTAGGAAGTCTGCGCCCAAATACACCTGAGCCCATCAGCATCTCAACCTCTGTCTGTAGGAAATGACAGGCTTTTGCAGGGATTTCAGGCAGAGGAGGAGGAGAAGGGGACAAAGAAGCTCCAGCAGCTCTGCTCTCCTCCTTCATGTGCAGGGACAGAAGTGGGAGCTCTTTGAGGCCTCTGCCTGCGTGTCAGCACCTCGTCCCCAGGAGGGAGTTGGGCTCTGCTCCAACACGAGGTGGCTTTCCCCAGAAGCACGATGGCTTCTCAGCCCAGGCTAGCTGGGTCTTCTGGTGTGCAGCAGAAAGGGTATTCCTCCCAGTGCGGTAGGAATGGGAGCTTTCAGAGAAACAAGCCAACATGTGAGACTTGTGATGTGATCCTGAGAGCTGTCAAATTACTGCTGCTACTCATATCATCTTAAAGAGTCAAAGCATCTGGATGTCATCTTGCTATAACGTTAAACTGGCGTCGGTCACAAGAGGAGACTGTATCGTATGCAGGAGTCTCCCAAGCTTGCCAAGAAGGTGCTGAGCAGATACGACCTAAAGGTCTCCGCACCTGCCTGTTCCCTACAGCATGTGATGTTTTTGAAGCCTTGAAGAGCTGAGCTGCTTTCTCCTGCCTGCAGTGCTGGTGCTCAACGTGATGCTCTGAGCAAGACATGATGGGGCTGGAGGGCGACCTCTGAGCTTCTGCGCAGCACTGCCACTGAGCGACGGAGATAAGCCACAGTGGGGCAGACTGATGCTCAGGAAGGTAAAGGTATGGACAAGTAGTTGCATGTTTACATTTGTAGCAAATATTATGGTCACTTGTATTTAGGGAGTAAAGTTAAGTTAAACAGAGAAGGATAAGTATTACAAGGCAATGGAAAATAACTTGACTCTAAACTTTGTCGCGTTCAGCATTTTTGTATAAGGCTCAGAATTTTGCAAAGAAAGCAGAATGCAGGCTTGCATGGAAAGGGGCTTTTGTTGCACATTATAAAATAATTATGTTTTCATTGTTAGGTAGTCTTATTTAAACAATATTGAGCTACTTAAGATATTAAAATTAATCACTGCAGTTTACACTAGAAAGTTTTTCGTAATACCTTTTTTCCTTTTTTCTGGCATTTGTTTTTCAAAAGCTGCATGAGGCTTTGAGGCTTCAAAGAGCTCATGGGAGCTAAAGGGTCTCCTTCCTTCAAAGCACTGCTACTGCTTTAGGTTCAGCCTCCACAGATCCCCATGCCCAACGGGAAATGTTCGGATGTTTTCTTCTGTAGGTGGATGGCTCCCTGCAAACAGTTTTGCGTTTGACTGAGGAGACTCCTTTCAAATAGCTATTTACTTCATTCCTTGTTTCTCGTTTATGAGGAAAACATAAAATGCTTCCTGCACTTAAAGTCATTCTGGAAATGTTCTAAATCCTATGCTTAAGGATGCATTTAATTAAAGATTGACTATGGCATAAAGTGTAGGTTAATTAAATACCAATCAATTCCTGTATAAAATACATATAAAGGGGCTTTGACTCAGACAGTAAAATGAGTCTCCAGGAGGAGATACCCCTCTTGTGCACTGTGCAGCTGAAGAATGGCTTCCCACACGCTTTTCCCCACTGTATTTGCCATTCAGAATACTAAAGTACCTGTACAAAAGCTCTGTTTATGGAAACAAAGCTGTGGTCTGAACTGTTCCTGCTGTTCAGAAGAGATTTCACAGAGACTTTTCCATTGATTTCAATCAGATCCTCACTTTGTTATGGTGATGTTGGTATAATTAGACAAAACTCTAATTGAGGAAAGAATAACTCTGAAGTGCTGTGGTGAATTTTTTCCGAAGATTTTTGACAAGGTCCCTCATGGAGTCAATGCCATGAGAGGCATCAAACAAAACTCGAATGTCCAAAGTTAATAAAACGAGATGACTTGTCATGAAATAAGTTGTTAAACTGTAGATGGCCTTATCATAGACTATAGAGTATGCTGAAATTTAGGTGAGCACCACAGAGGAGAGGAGTTTTGGAGGGTCTGGAAGAGGAGTCCAAATGGGAGAAACCTTGTGTGACTGTCCCCCTCCTGTGTTCCTCCCTGGGCCCATGAGGGAGCATTTTGGAGCTCAGTGGGACGTTGTTTGACCCTCTCCAGACATTCCTCTGGGGTACAGCTATCCCTGTTTCACCGGTGGTGGCAGTGAAAGCTGGGATGTTAATGCTGAAATTTCAGAAAGACGCATGGAGTTTGCGCTCCTGCACTGGTGGCCTTTAACGTGAGGCCAAATGGGCAGACTTGAAAAAAGAGGCCTTAATCTTAAAGGTTACACAGTGGCTCAAGGGCAGAGTTTCTCTTCTAATTAAATCTATTTCTTAAAAAGACCTTAGAAGAATGACTCTAAAATGCTCACTGTTCTCCATGCTCTGTAGTACTTCAGCAACGTTGTTTACATGGTGAAAAGCAAAGTTATCCTACTTCAGAATAGGGCTTTAAAAGTGAAGTGGGTTTGGTTTTTTGGGTTTTTTGTTTGGTTTTTTTTTAATTAAAAAATCTTTGGTTTTAAAGTTGTCTAGAACTTTTTTGTCAGACATTCTTATATTTAAACTACCAAAACTAGATTGTAAACATGTCAGTTTTCCTCAGGAGGAAAATTATTAATATAATTTTGAAATATTTTCATTTTTAAATACATGGTTCCATTAAAAATACTATTGTTCTTTTATTTCCCATAAATCCCCTTGAATCAAAGCTTTTCTCAATAATGAGTCTTTTAGAGATGTCAATCTCCTCCTTTAGAAAGCTACTTTACATTACTATCAGTGCTGTCCCTCAAAGAGCTCACGGCACCTGGTTGGCACGGCAGGACTTCTAAGAAGTATATTTTTTTGAGTTTTGCAGGAGGAGGAACATGAGCTAGAAGGATGGGAAGAACTTGCCTGGGATGTAGCAGCACCCTGCTGTGCTGGAGCAAGGGCTGGACACCACAGCCCCTGGCTGTCAGCTCCTCGCTCTGCTGCCTCCTCCTGCCATCGTGGTTCCCAAAGCTCAATGATTTCTACTCTTGCATGCCAGCCCATGCCCTGCTTCTGAGCTTGTGGGTTTTCTACCTACCTCTGAAGGTGCTTCTCTGCTTTTCTTTGTATTCCTTCTTTCCTTTTCCTTTTACTCTGTTTTGTCTCTTAAGTTGTCCTCTCAACCTTTGCATTTGCTCCCTCCTTTTTCGTCTTCACCCCCTGACCCTGAGTTAGCAGATGTCCAGGAGGAGGTGCCTCTTCCTCCACCAGGTTTGAGCCGGCACAGTTAAAGGGAGCGCAAAGCAGGCAGAGGTGAAGCCCTCCGGAGCCCAACGACGCTGCATTGCTTCTTGTTGATGTTGCGCCTGAGACGTGCATACGCGGTACGGGTTGCAAAAATGAAGTTGCAAGTTAATTGTTCTTGTTGCTGAAAGGCCTAGGTTAGTTGCTGTCATTACACTAATTTTTATACTGTCTTAGTGACCTTCATATCGTATTAACAATTTTATATTATGTTAGCAAATTGCTCAGTGAGAGCTGCTAGTCTGATTGCATTCTGAAGGTCATTAATATGATATGAAAATCTTATTGTATTCTCTGCTTTCATATTTTATTAGTGATATGGAAAGCAATAAAGAGGCTGATTTTTGCTGGGAGGTTCCCCGGGGAAATAGGCTCTACAGCAGTGGTGTCCCACATTGGCTCCTAATCCAATCTCAATGGGAAGTTCAATTTCCTCATCATTAATTATTTAGCTGTATTTAACTGCTGTAAATTCTCAGATTAATTTTTTTAACTGTTGAGTTTGATGACCTCTAAAGACATTGGTATTAACCAATGCAATATGAAATACAGTTGCTTAATGCAAATAGAAGCTAACTCTTCCACGAGGATTTGTGTGAAGGCATAATAATGGCAAATTTAATTTTTCCACTATAACAGTGGAGGCTTATTGTATTACTACCTTTGGTGCAATTCAGTATTGCAAAATGAAGGATGAAGGCGATTGCGGCTGGGGCATTCCCTTAAGGTGAGCCTGGCTCAGACCGTCCCTGGTGTGGGGTGTCTGGGAGGTGACACCAGGGTTGTCCCCAGGGCATGTTGCCAGTGGCCAGCCAGGCGTTCCCTTCGATGAACTTCCCGGTGCGTTTGGCTGCTGATTGATTGCACCAGCACAGGGAAAGCTAGCATAACCCATGTCTTGGTTTGAGCTCCTAAAATTTTATTTCTCAAGTAATGTAGAGCAGTAAAGTCCTAACATGTGTGAGCAATAGGTAGAAATGTTATCAGTCACCTCACAGAGCCAAATGTGAAGGCAATAACCTTTGGGCAGTTTTTGTCTATTATTTAAGTACAATGAAGCTTTAATCTTGAAGAAAGAAAGTTAGAAACAATAAAGACTTTAATAGAAAAGAAAGGTCATCACTTGCAAAGACAAATGATTTTTCGAGTTAACAATGCACTATATTAGAATGACTTCAGTCGAAAGAATGCCTGTTAAGCAGCAACAGTTAGGTGCTTTAATGCTTTAACAGCCTCGCAGTCCCTTAATTTGCCTTTAAAATGACATATAACAGCCATTTATCAAATGTTACCAACAACAATATTGAATTACAATATAATAGGGTCCAAATGTTGTTTTTTAACATGATTGTGCCGACTAGTATGTTTTAATGGCTGAATTTATGCCTTTTCCCTGCCACGATATGAGGCTACTTTGAGTTCATCAGCTTCAATGATGTGGTGGCTGCAGCACAGGCGACATGTAGCACCTCACATCCTGGGAATACGCTTCCAAAACAAATTTATAATTGGCTTGTTTGGTGGTAAGGGTTTGCAGGAAAGTTATTCTGGAGGTTCCTGAAGCCTGGAGAAAATCCCAGCGGGGTTCTGCACTGCTCGGCGCAGCACTTGAGCAAGCAGCAGCAAAATGGATTATATTGTTCAATAGAAATCGGTGCTGAGGGATGTGGTCTGAATTCATAGCAAGAGGCACTGAGTGGTGGCAACAGGCCTGCCTGAAGTATACAAGCACATCTGATTATTTAGCTTCAAGTAAATAAAAACCAAATCAAAGTTCCAAGGCTGCTGAAAATTTTTTTTGAGCAATGAGTCAGTTATAACGCTCAAAATCCAACCAAAACAGAGTTAGGTGCAGCTGAGGACCTGACTCAGAGTTTGTTTGCGCTGTCCCCTCTCCGGCACCAAACAGATTTAAAACTGTTAGGGTTTCTTTTTTTTTTTGCCTGTGGCTGAGAATGGAGTAACGGCATGGGATGGAGGGAGCGGGTCCTGCCCGCCGCCGTGCAGTGCTGCCGGCGGGGCTGTAGATGGCGATGCTCCACCGGCGCTGCATCCCTGCACCATGCACCGCAGCACCCCGGCTCCGTGCATCCCTGCACCATGCACCGCAGCACCCCGGCTCCGTGCATCCCCGCACCATGCGCCGCTGCACCCCGGCTCCGTGCACCCCAGCACCACCGCTGCACCCCTATGCTGTGCACCACTGCACCCCTATACTGTGCATCCCTTCACTGTGCAGCCCAGCACCACTGCTGCACCCCAACATCGTTGACCCCAGTGCTGCTGGTGCACCCCGCTGCCCGCTCCTGCCACGGCTGCTGTGCACAGAGGGCTCCCCTTCTGATTGCTTCTATAGAGAGATGAGGGTGGCCTCTGCCCCCCACGCTGCGCTGTGGGCACTGCTGCTGGGTGGGAAGCACTGGGGGCATGTAGGGGTTCAGGCATTCACCCTCCTCTGGGCACAGGGGCGACCCCAAGCTCCAGGGAGAAAGGGCACTGCTTTCACTGGGGGTACAGCGCAACAGAGGAGAACAAGTGCTGGCATAACTCCCTGCCCACGTGTTGTTACTGACAGTGTAACTGTGATGCTGGTCCTTATCTTTCAGTTTGTGTCCTCTCCTGTCCAGTGCAGGGCAGGACCCAGATGGCAGGAGGTGCCCCAGAGCCATGCAGTGCGTCACCAGCTCTGCGGTTCCTGTTCACGCAGGGTATATCCATGGCATCGTCTGTGGCGCTGTCTGGCCTTAAATACAGGGCTGGAAAACTCAGTGAAAACCTCAGACAAACCAGGCAAAGCCTCATCGACCCCCAGTAGGAATTTTATTGACAATAACAAAGTCTTTCAGTGTCTCTTACAGGAGGGAGGAACATGTCAAATGCGGTACTGGTTAACATTGCCTGAGATAACAGTTTGAGAGTGCTGAAGGTAAGACCCTGTGGACTGAGCTATATTCCATCACAAATAGAGCCCTTTAACCAGCAAACTTGTTCTGGGAAAGTTTCCAATTCAGACAATCTCTTGCGTTGTGGGGTGGTGGGATCTCTCATGCTAGGAGCATCAAAGGAGTCTCTGGAGATATTTTAAAAGAGGACAGGAGCCTGGGAGGGAGACTTCAAAATACTGGCAAGTGTACAAATAAAATACACTTCGGTCTTAAATTAATGTAAAATATTATGAAACTGTCTCTTGGAGATTAATCCCAATGTGGAGTCAAAAAACAAACAAGCAAACAAAAAAACCCCAAACCCTGGCTGGTGTCCATGAAGAACAAGTGCTCTGGTTCCTAACCTCTGAACAAGGCTATCCTCCAGAAATCACCTCTTTGGGAAGGTTGCATGTCACTAGACTCTATCTGCATCCTCTGTTTTGTTTTGTTTTGTTTTGTTTTTAAAAAAAGGGGGGGGGGGGGGCAAAGAGACATCCCAGGTCTCTGAAAAAAGAGAACTTGTCCCTTGACCTAAAACACCAACTTATGCGAAGGCTTTCCCGGCAAAGCCTGCGTGTGCCCTGCTGGGGCTGTGTCCACTCTCTGGACCAGCGCTGCTCTTATGGCTGCCGTGGGGCTCCCTCAGAGCGCGGCTTTGCTGCTCCGGGCTTATCCTGAAGAGCCGAGCGGGGAAAGCTCTCCCCCTCCGGGGCCTCCGTATGGCCGGAGAGCAAAGTTGGGCTGTGTCTGCCTCGGGAAGCAAACAAGAAAGGCAAAGCAGGAGTGGGGGGGAGAAAGACCAGCAAATAGAGCCTGAGCAGAGAAGGAATTAGAAGAAAAGATAATAATAATAATATTATTAATGACAAAATTTAATTAATAGGCTGCTAATGAATTTTATAAGCACCATAAAATTGCCATAACAGTTTAATTGCTTTGCTTGTCTTGCCAACAGCCAGTGAGAAGCTGAAGTGTTATAATCCCCTGGATTTCGATGTGGGAGGCAGCGATTAAGGGGACGTGCCGGGGTCTGCATGGGCAGTGTCACGGTGCCAGGAACTGGCCCGTTCCCCAGCGAGGTGACCTGCTGTCATCTGAACGGCTGCCACCGCAGAGGAGCATGGCTGGGGGCACCTTCACAGTGTTTGCAAGGGGAAACCAGTGGTGTGTTGGCTTTGCCCAAAGTGCAGATATAGTGACAACAAGTGGTTTGTAAATTAATTTCCACTTTGCCATAATTCTGGAAGAAGTATGGAAAAGTCATGGGTTTATTGTAGCTGTTTCCATGCTGTCCTTCAAACCCGCTCATCTTCTTATTGCCCTTTTCAAAGTATTTTTTGACTTAATGCCACCACAGATCTTTCGCTCTTTTTTAATGCTTGCTCACTCTTTGTAATAATGACGTACTTATAGGAAATTACTCACAGTAACTCGGGCTGTAGAGATACGAGTTCTCAAAGCCACAGGAGCTCCCGTTCCTCTCTACTGCTCGATGCCCTTTAGAAACACTCCCCCCCCTCCCTGAGATACCTGATAACTCCTGGGGTTTATTTAGCCTGATGTGGGCGTGCACGGCGCAGCCACTTCTGCTGTCCTGGGGCACTATTCAGGTGGCATCATGGTCACACTTGAAATAGTTATTCAATGAGACGGGTGTTTTCCCTGTGCTATTTTTGGCAGTGTTACACACTTGCCATTGGTTCTGTGATGAGCAATTTGGATTCATCTGCACCAACCCCTCTCGTTTAGGGATGGGGAGAAGCTGTTGTTATGTGCTGGGTCTGTTTTCAGGAATTGGTCTTTTCTTTTCTAAAGGTGGTAATCAAGGGAGATCACATCGTCATTTGCCGTAACCTTATTGCTATAATTTCTGAAGAGAAAAGCAAATAGCTGTTTTGGGTGATATGGGCTCTGTATGGTACAGCAAAAATTCTTTAGCTCTTATTTCACATAATTTGTGCTGCTGACTTTTCTGTCTCTACATAGTTATATCCCTTCTATTCTTATCAAATATGTTTTTTCAGCACTTCTTTGTCATAAGGATGATGAGGATTAACTAAATGCATCTAAACATAACCATAAAAAAGGGGGGAAATATACTGCATGAGCAAACCTGATACTCTTCCCAGTTCATTAGAATTTAATGAAGAAATACTCAGTGCCCAACAGGGGAATCCTAATTCATTATGTCTTTTGAATTCTCATTAAGCATATGTATGGTGACTACTAGAAAACTGCACCCTTTAAGCTCTGTTGTCCATTACACTGACTAATAAATATTCATTATACTTAAACACCGATGATAAGAGAAACTCGTGGAAGTTTTATTCCTGTAATTAATTTTCACTGGTTAACTCCTGACGACTTTCCAGTGTTGTACTGGTGGTGGCTGAATCAAAATCATTGTATCGGTGAGGTTAGAGAGAAGCTGCTCTAAAGATGTTTTGAAGATGAAGGGGAGGGACCACAACTAAACCTCCCTGCAACGGCTGCCTTCTCCCTGCCTCGGGGAGAGCGCTTTAGAGTTGAGGGGCTCTGATGCTTTGTCATGTGAGGAAAAGCTGCTTCTCCATTTAAATGGCGTCAACTGGTTTTGTCCCAGTATCTGGACGATGATAGAAGTTGTCTGCTCTTATCCAAGAGGTTACACTTTGCACAGCTTTTCAACACTCTTGGGTGAATGCTTGTGTCAGAAAATGTGATATTACTAAATGCTTCCAACTTACTGTTTAGCTTAAGGCAACATTTAAAAGCTGCTTAATCACTTGGAGCTATATTTTAGTTGCATTATTGTAAGTGGCAAAGGGGTTATTCATTCCTGTATCTCTTCACAGGTATTAATACTTTCATCTTTTACCTTTATTACTAAAAATGGCTAATAGCTCTGAAACAAGGCATCTCTTGGGGTGTTAGAGTTAAGAAATGGCTGGTTCTATTACAGTTGCTTTCCAGAGGACTTTTTTCCGCTGTTCCTTGCAGTCCGGCTTTGGAGTGAGGAATGTATAGGAGGGTTTTGCCTGTCAGCTGCTTTGTGGAGCATGCCAGCCCCAGCAAAATCCCCAGCTTGTGATGTCCTGATGATGAAACTGCCAGAAATGGTTCACTGGTGTAGGAGAGGACCTGGACTTGGGGACGGGGCAGAGGTTCCTCCAGGTGGGAGTCGGGATCTGGGCTGAGTGAGGTAAATCACTGGTGGTTCAGGGACTGAAAAGCAGCTGATAAATGCAAAATCAGGGTGGTGATAAATGCACCATCCAGGAGCTACAACTTCTCTGAAACATGGATTGAACCATCCCTCACGATCCCGGCCCTAAAAGGAGCGAGGGGTGAGATGAGGAACACTTGTGGTGTTATTTATGACCGCAGCGCGGAGCTCCGGTCGCTTGTTTGCGATGACTTGCCACTTTGGCGTTAGATCAAAGAGGAGGACAGCAGGAAAGAGGAAAACGGCTGTCGCAGAGGAGCATTTCAGGCACACAGGCACTGAACGCTGGGTTCCTGCTTCAACACCGGTGCTGGCGGTCGGGGCCCTGGTGAGGTACAGGTGTCTGGGTGGGAGGGGAGAGAAGGACCCTGGCTCACCCCGTGACCATAACAGCACCTCACGTTCTTCCATCCCTCATTGGCTTTGCAAACATCATCTATATATATACACACAGTAACATTGTTAGTCAAATACTGGAAAATGATAGCATGTCATTGAAATTATCCTGATTGGGGGATAACAAATTTATAGAATACTCACTAAAATGAAACCCATATTCAGAATTATTTTTTATAAAGGAGACTTTTGTATATCTCAAGAGATCTTGCAGTAGGTTCCTTACAAATTTTCTTAACAAACTTCTTCCTGATAATCTTGTGTTTCCTAATTCCCTTAGGAAGATTTCAGCCTCCAGAAATTTTGTTTGTGTCCTTTGCAGGATAACTTTAAGTCATTTAATGTTTTCACAATGGTGATAACTCTGTCAAAACAAAGTGTTCTTCGGTGCCTGTAAAAATAATCTGTATATCTGATCTGAAATTGATGAGAGTAATTAGAAAGCTGATCCGAAGGAGACTGAAGTTAATGGGTGTCTTTCGATTAGCCTCAGTGGCTTTCCCAAAGCTTCTCTCCACCCCTGGAGCAAATATGGGTGAGCTCTCTGGTGGTGATGGAGCTGTGTCCATGCGTTGCCTTGTACCGTCTGTATGTTGTCCTAGGCTGAATTTACTTTACTGTTCCAAATGATATCTGCTTTCCCAAGAAATGTGGATTCTTCTCAGGTTTTTGTTGCTTTGTATTAGATTTTATTTTCCCTATAAAGGTAAAAGTGAACGTAGTAAATCTGTGCATAAAAATACACTGTATTTGTTGGCATCTTCTAACCTATTGACTGTTCTTGACATGCCCAAACTACACAGGCACACTCTCGCTCTCCCAAGCTTTAGAAATTAGTCATTATTTGTGTCATTCCAATGACAAATCTGCACTATAATGAGGTTTTATCCTTTTAAAACAAAATAACTTTTATTAATTCCTTGAATTAATAATTGAAGGCTTGACTTTTAAGGGGGGGCAGATGTTTGTTGTGATTAATAGCACACATTCCCTGTGTATCATGTAACTTTACTAAATCTTAGTAATGGTGTGGGGGTCAGTGTCACTGTTATTAATAGTAATGATAATTATATCTTTGGGAAGCTGTCAGAAAAGTATCTTTTGTACGAGTCAGAGCAGTGTAAACAGACTGTACAGGCAGGCACTACCCTTTCCATCAATAGGTAAACAATCTTTGTTAAGCTCATCTTGATAGTCTTATTTTGTTGCCACATTTTAATTACTCATCCTGTCTGTTTATATTCCGTTGCGTTTTGCTGAAGATACAAGCTTTAAAAATCATTGGTATTTAGGAAAATCCAAAGCTGGGGTGATGCATGCTCAGGTGCTAATTTATTTACATCAATTAATTTCAGGCCCCTGATGTAAACCAATTAGTATTCAACACTTAATGGAGTCATTATCTGTCAGATTAGCTTTTAGAAATGCTTGTCACTGCTACAGGACCAGGCAGCAGAACTTTGCTAATAAAACTAGCAGAATTAATGGAGTGAACAGCATAGATAATGACTTAATGTGGAACATACAGTATAGAAAAGAGACGGAACAACTGTCTTCAAGAAATGAAGATATCATTGAGCCAGCTACTTTATTCCAAAAATGAGCTCAGATGGTGCTCTTCAGAAACATCAAAGGTGTCTAGCTAAGCCTTTGCAAAGTTATGTTTCATAATAAATAATTTTCAACCTTAGTGCCCTCACATACACAGAGTCTACCTTTCTAGCTTGATGTGGCGTGCAAAGAAATGCTTCACGTTGTACCACCCTACTGTGGCTTGAAGCTGTTATTTCCAAAGGATTAAGAGTTAACAGGAGTGACAATATCCAGGTTACTGAGCTGCTTCTGTGGGTGTCATCTCCAAACAACGCGGTGTACAACTTCTCCAGGTGAGACCTATTTTGTGAAATGTGCTTATCACCTGACTTCAGGGCTGTGGGACACAAACAAAGTCAGGCAGGACATGAATATTCTCTAGGCAGACAAGAGTGGTGACATCTGCAAACAGCAATAAACCTCCAAAAAGCATCGCTGCAGTTATGTATGCTTTCAGCAGGCATATGATGCCGGCATTTGCACGTTGGTTTGTTCTCCTGGGGTAAGTTACCTTTTTTGTGTTTCACCGAGGCGGTCTTTGCAAATTTTCTCTTTGTGATTTTTGTTTAATCTGGTTATTCCAGTGCCTCAGGGACAGATTACACCCCGCTCTCTGCTAAAGTCGTCCTTGCGTGGAGGGCATTCACAAAACTTAATTCCAATTTAAGCTTTTAAAGAAGAATACAAGTGCAGCTTAAAAAATCATACATCATATATTTGCATAGTAATTTCCGTGATTTATGCTTTGCCAAGAACCGTGACACGTACCCGCATATGAGTCTGTGATAACGCTGACCTCGCTTGCTGCAGGCAGAGTCCTGCACCTTCACTCTCTCATGTGTCCTGCTTTCGGGGATCGAAGGCTGGTTTGGGGACCCAGGAGTCTTGAACCCATGGGTTCTCCATTGCATGAGGAATTCCTTTACAGTAAGTATATATGGCTGTGTTTGAAGAAAAGCCACCTCAACTAATTATCTAAGCCACGGTGACGATGTCCATATTCCTATGTGCCCTTTGCTTTCAGATGTTTCCTTGTCACAGTACCAAAACTCGAACTCTACCTTAAGATAAGAAGGAATAAAGATATTACTATGTTATTTACTATTCTTACTTAGTATAGCTTATAGTGTTTTGCCAGCTCTCTTCCCATTATGCTTACCTGAGCCTGAATGACCTTTTGTTCTCGCCAGGTAACCAGATTAGTTCTTATAGTTTTAGGTTATGCATCATTTAGGTAACGCTATGGGATAGTTGTCTTCAGCCTGGGAGATGATTCCATGTCATACCCATTTTTCAAGTCTCCCTCCTTTAAGTAACTGCATTAGCACCTTACATAGCTCACCTCTCCTTGTATAGATGCTATATGTAAGCACTGATGGCCATTTATATAGAGTTAGCAGTTGGGGTTGTTTTGCATCAGCTCTGACTGTTCTCAATTACAGTTTTCCACCACCCCAGAGGGACTCAGTTTATGGCTGCAAAATCAACATTTACATTTGATTTTCAGTGTGGCACATGGTTAGTGAGAAATAGGTGACTGCACCCCCCTTTCAAGAAAAATTGTCTACTCAAGAAACTTGCTCATCTTCTAACCCTAAGTCTTTCTTCCAGGAGTGCCCTACAGAGAAGGGAGACCAACTGGCTTTTTCTTTGACTTTTGGGGCATACAGGAGGTGATGCAGCACTTTCCTAATTACCAATATTTGAAAGAAACACTTGATGGTAGTGATGACATAAGCTATTCTTTCCCCATCATATCCATCCCCCGTGAAACCATGACCAAATGCTATCCTAACACCCATGTGACAGAGGTTTTAGAAATATCGGTGACAGAGAATATTTGCGGATTTATTTTTTCAGTAATCGCAGCAGAAAATCCTCACGTGTGTGACTTTCTCCTCCAACTGTTTGTCTACCTGATCCCTGGAGTGGGAGAACTTGGACCACAAGGAAGGAGACGTTTGGCCAGCCAGCCTCGGGAGGGTACCACTGGTGACAGAGGGATGTGCCACGTGTTTGGGTAAATAGGGCATCAGTTTTGGGGGGTGGAGGGACAACAGCCAGAGCATCTGTATCGTTTTTGCAAGCAAGATATGGGCATGAGAAAGAAGCTGATTTTATACACTTCTGGCTCAGCTGGACTTCATTTTAATATCTGTAAAGAAACTTAAACCCAGATTAACCTCCACTAGACTCAGATTTCATTTGGAACATTTTTTACAGCTGTTCAGAGTTTTCTGCTGTTCCAAAGAACAATTAATTTTGGTATCAATAATTTGCTTCTTCAAAGAGTATATCCATATGGCTATCAAGATAGTTGGTATTTTCATAATTGGACTCATATATGACTGCTGCAGGAAGCTTGAAGGGGTTGGGGTTTCTGTGTTTTGTTTTGGGGTTGGGTTTTGGTTTGGTTTTTTTTTTTAATAATTTTGTTTTCCTGCTACTTAGCCTTTCTCCTCAGCCGAAATAGTCACTGGTCTTACCTCGTAACTGGTGATATGACCCCAGTGCTGTGCTTTGTAAGTGCACAATACGAGGTGTCACAATTCAGATGCTGTTTTATGGTCCTACCTACTGGAGATGCCCCTTTGAAAGGGGAGGAAATTGCTTTTGGATAACATCACTCTCCCGTCACAGCTGGTATTGGCTGGTGCAGATACATGTTTACATTTTGCTTGGAAAATGTAAACACTAATTAAGCATTAATGTTAATAAGTCCTGGGACTGGCAGGCTGGAGGCACAGCTCTGCTGCTGGCTGCGCCCTGGCTGCAGTCCATTTCACCCCACTCACTATCTGTGTTTTCTGGCAGAAAGTAAGGATAATTATTTATTCCTTTCCAAAGAGGGAGGGAAGGGACACCGGGGAGGGTCGCGTAAGGACAAAATATCGTGTTACCATGAATAAAACTGAATCCTTCTATCAGCCCGATGAAAAAGGCAGGAGTGGTTTGTTATCCCCAGGTTCAGCTGCGGAAGCTGAGCAGAGAGGGGTTGTGATGGGAACCCTGAGCCCCCGGAGCGAGGCAGCCTCCAGGGAAAACATATCCTCTGTATTTCCTGCTCTCGCTTCAACTCAGCTTCCAAACTCAGCTTCCTTAGGCCATTTGCTGGGGAAAAGCTCCCCAACATGCCACAACGCAGGTATAAGAGGTATCTAGCAGCTGGTGTCATGGATATACAGCAGCATCTAGTCCTGCCGCAGTGTGGGCAGTCCACATTTCAGTTTTAATTCACTATATAAAAGACTTTGTTATTCTTGTTCCTAATGGGTTCCCTTTTTATGTACCACTGTGGGATGAAATGGTCACCGAGGTGTCTCCGCTGCTGTCTGGTCCTGGCGTGGTTTTAGCCATGGCCATTTGAGATCTTTGATGGCAGATTTTACATTTTTCCTTTGGTCGGCTTTGGCGTGCCCACGAGAGCAAACAGCGGCTCTTCTAATTAGGGGAGTGTAATTTCTCACAAACTGGTCCTCTCCCTTTGTGAGCCCGTAGATTTGCAAAAAGAATAAAAGAGCCCCGATTGTCCCCTCCTTTCAGCCCTTCCCCTGATGAGGAGTGTTGCTACACCTAATAAATTAAAGGACACAAAGTTAATGAATTTTTCATTTGAACTCACAGCTAGGTATGGATTAGCGAGGCTGACGTTACTGAAGAGCTCAGAATTAGGAAGGGTCCTACAGGGACATTTTCCTCTTTACTAAAATCTTTTCATTCACCTTTTCAAGCATTATCTCGCTCGGTAGAAAGAGTTCTTTTCACAACATATAGCCTGTGGGGTCTGCTTTCTGTCCGCGGCATAAATGTGATCATTCATTTTGTTTGTCTAATGGATAAAAATAAAGGGCAATGTGAGTGACATTCAGACAGCCCTTCTCCTGAAAGAGAAAGAATTCATACGATCCTGAGCAGTACTCTGGAGCAGACCTTTACTAGACATAAATGGTCCCAATTCCTTTAAATTGCAGCTCTGACAGTTTACACCAGCTGAAGGTTGTCTTTCCTCCTCCTTTGAGCAGTGCCATGAGCTGCAGAAGGCTTGGGCTTATAAAGAAAACCGCAATCAATTTATTTAAAAAACCCAATTTTTAGTTCATGTCAAAGGACCTGTATTATTCAGAAATATTTTCTCTTGGTATCCCATAAATTTCAAGGGATTGCAGCTGCTTTTAGTGTGCAAACTGATTTCTGGATCCTGAAGCCAACGCGGTGCAAACCGGCACATACGATCACTGGGAGAGATGCTGTATCCTGAATAGTCTGTTATCCCTGTTTTTCCTGTCCAAATTAAAGCTTTTCCTATGAACACCAATTTTAATATTCACTTGCCTTTTGGTGAGCTGAAATAGTCTCATTAAAAAAGTGAATCAGATTTCTGTTAAAAAAAATATTTTGGTTGCCCAGAGAAGCTGTGGCTGCCCCATTCCTGGAGGTGTTCAAGGCCAGGTTGGATGGGGCTTGGAGCAACCTGGGCTGGTGGGAGGTGTCCCTGCCCGTGGCAGGGGGATTGGAACTGAGTGATCTCTAAGGTCCCTTCCAACCCAAACCGTTCCATGAGCAATCCAAGCTGTTTGAGTGCAGCAGAGGCCGGGAGGGGTGGCGGGCGCGGGGGTCCCTGCTCCGCCTGGCCGGGCTGTGGGCTGGCTGAGCGAAGCCTTTCGCACGCACCGCATCCCTGTGGCTGGCGTGGGTTTTGACAAGCTTAATTTAGAAATTGTTTTAATTAGAACAGAACCAAGTGGGATCTCTTGTGATGCTCCAGGACAGGGTGGGGAGGAGGGACAGAAATTACTGCAAAAATAAAAAAAAAAAAAAAGGAAAAAAACCCCCACAGTAACTCTCCAGGTTCTTGCAAAAGCCCTGGTGTCTGCAACACATAGAGGGTTGTCAGCCTGGAGACCCTGACCATCCGTGGGGAAAGGGAGATGTCGGAGCAGGGAGAGGGCTGCCGGGCAGCAGGATGGAGATGAGGGGGATGGCTGCCTGCTGCAATATGTTTGTGGGAACTTTTCCTAGTGATTTGTTTCTGGCTCTGGGAGAGGATCAGGGCTCTCATTGCTACTCTTTACTAAAGGTGTTAGTGGGCGCTTCCCCATTGGAAGCGATGTTTGCCCCAGTCCTGGTGAAATCCCAATGTGACATTATCGTTGTCTCAGTTTCGCTCACCATTCAAACTGGAAATGACATTTTTATTCAGCTTCTGCCCTAAACTTTTAAGTCATTCTGATGAGTGCTTTTGAAATAACTTGTATGTTGCACCTACAAATGCATTTCAGTAACGGATTATTTTATACAAAAAAAATGCAAAGGCCTTTGGAAAGAATCTGCGTAAGTAATTTGCATTTATTTCTTTACTGTATGTATCATATGAGTTCAATATAATTGTTTGCTGCTTTGCTTAAGCAACAGCAGAGGAGCAGTTTGCAGGAACGGATGCCTCATCTGGGTTCTACTACTTTTTTTTGTTGTTGAATAATAATGTTGAATGTCTTACTTTTGTGACAGATTGGAGGAAGAGCAGAAATGCCACAGATCAGCTCATAATAATAGCTACTTAGATTAGTACCAATCAACATTATAAAGCTAAAAAGTTGTTTTTTCTCTTTACGCTGTTTTCATTTCCTCGAGTTAGCAGATTTTTTTCCCCTTTTAAACAAACAACTGGTTTGGTTTGGGTGCAAGAGATTCCTCCAGAGTGCACCAACTATAAAGTGCAGCTTGGTGGCTCAGCTAAGTCCATGATGTGCACTAAGGATGCTGAAAGATTTAATCCCCAGAGATCTTAGTTTTTTTGCTGCTTATTGCACATTTCAAACAGAAATGCCCCGTGCAGGAGAGAGTTCCTAAATAATTTGGGATCAAAGGTCCTGGCACTGGGTTAGGTGAGGGCAGGCATAAATCTGGCTTTAACTGAGATTCATGTTTCTATTAAAAAATAATTGCAAAGAACTAACCATGATTGTCTTAATAAATGATATTTATGCCCCTCAAGCAGCATAACTGATCCATCATTTTATACAAGGCTCTAAAAAAGGATTAATACTGCTTATGCTACTATGAATTTCTGAAGTTCATCAGCTCTTTGGTTAGTGTGCAGGTCCTTCAAGAAAGCAACCACACGTTTGTACAGAGACTTGTCTCAGCAGACTGGTGCACATACAGCTCAATATTTGTGGTATGCAATGGCTTTTTGCTCACCTCCTCCAGCTGTTCCTGAGCTCTGCACCAGCCATGGTGCCAAAACCCCTCCTGCGACACCGGCCTGAGGTTATGGCGTTCTTGGGCACATTGCACAGCCCAACTCCATGTCCACAGGAGACCTGCGGGGAAAGCGAGCATAGGTGTTTGGTAGGAAATCAGGTAAATGAACATGTACAGCTTAATTTTTCTTTGCTCTAAGCGTAGATTCTGGAACTGAGGACTGAGCGTGAACTGTCTCATGTTTATAAACAGCTGCTTTGAACCTGGGGCTGGTTTTGGTTTAGAGTCATCAGCTGGTTTATTCCTAGACTTCCGATGGCCGCCCATGCCCAGGGACTCTCTGTGACTGCAGAGACCATGCTCTTACTCTGGAAGAAATTAAATCTTTCAGTTCCTCCTAGCTGGTGGCAAACACCATGGTAGAACTGGTGTTTTCACCAATTTCTGTTGTTCTTCACTTATTGCTCATAGATTTGAAATGCCGGGCAACTGGGAAGACCAACTGCTTGCATGCCTTTTTCCAGTACTGTCCCTGCCGCTGTACCCTCCTGCCCCTCTGGCTGGGTCTGGCTCTCCTAGAGCCCAGCCTTGGGAATCCCATACAAGTTAGCTAGAATTCCCATACCAAATACTTTCCTAACCTATAAACTAGTGTCACCTTTCAATTCAGCTAGGTAAACACTGGAAAATTATCCCAAATACAGAAAACTTCATTTCTGGTCTTAAAAACAAGTGGGGTTTTTCTTAAATAAACAGCATAATTGGCGATGAACAATTATTGTGCCTTTGGACTTGACTACGTTTGCACCATATGTTGAGTGGGAGTATTTTGAAAACTTTTGGGGGTGGAGGAAAGTAGTCCTGGAAGGAAATATTTCTCTCAAAATTTGTTTTGATCAAATCTCACTGTGAGACACTATGTAACCTGATGCCCTTGTTAGCGGTGTTAGAATCAAGGCTTCTCCCGCATCTCTGAGACCATAACTACCCTTAACATGGAAGGAGAAGATTCCCCCAGAAGAGGCCGTGCCAAGGGGAATGTGTTTCCCCCAGACTGACAGAGACACCCACAAAAATTTCACTCCTGTTTAAATAGTTGCACTATTTTACAATCACAAACAAATATTTGACATTGAGCATTTCCTCCCAAATGCCATCTATACGCGGCAGAAAATGTTTTTCATGTGTTTGATGGTTTCCGCCCTTTTAAAGGTAAAGTTAGAGAGCAAACCAGTGTTAATTACTGGAATGAAGGAAAAGCAGCGTACAGGGGGAGGCGGCAGATGAAACCAGGGTTTGCCACCAGCTCCTTGGGCTCGTAGGAGCTTAGTGGCCTCTCACACCCCAATTTGTGCCTTTCTTTTTCCAAAAGCTTTGTTCCCTGGCATTTCTTCCTTCTTCATCCAGAAATGGATTTAAAATATTAGTTACAACTAATTATATGTTATGTACCAGAGATTACAATTTCTTTGCTTATGGAATGGGGTTACCATTTCCTTTTGGCTTTTTTTTCCCCTCCAGCATGAGAAGAAAGTTACTGCAATCTGTTGATAAGCATCAGTATGGGCTGGGAGTGATATTCCAGTGTGTGCTTCTCTTGTTAAAATATTTTCCAAGTGCTGCTGGCTTCCTCCTTTTCAAAGATGACTGCTCTTGCTGAGCATCTCTGTGGGTTTTTTTTCTGATTTTTTTTTTTTATTTTAATGAATATAACTTCTTGGACCAGACAGAATTTCAGTGTGTACATTTGCTTCATGGCACTTTCTAATCTGTCTAGACTGATTTGCAACTCAAATACTAAGAAAATATATTTATGAATGTACTTCTTAATGGAACCATAACAGATTTCAGAGGAAATATTCAGAGACAGCCGACATTTTTGCATTGTAAATGTGCTGTGTTTCTTCTTATTATTTTCCTCTATTCATTATTACACTTGCAAACAATTCATTATTGATAATTAATATTAATTTCATACACTTAATTGACAGTATTACCAGGGGGTGACTAGATCAGCTTCCCAGTATTAAATAATTTTTACCAATTTGTACTGCTCAGCTTGCTGCTTTGCTGATTTCCCAGTTGCTTCATCTCTTCTGCATCTACAGCTAGACACAGGGGGAATCAGAGCGGTTCAAAATCAATAGATCAGCAGCCAGAGCAAGTGGAGAGATGCGCCTTCGCTGCGTGACCGTGCGTCTCCGACGGAAGAGCGATGAGCCTCGCTGTATTTGATCATCCATCCACGTGATCCATCTTACCGCTGGAACACCAGATGTTTGCACAATATATTGCTCAGATCCATCGCGTAGATGTTAAGCACCGTTCAGAAAGCACAATTTTTGTCTAATCACAAGCTTGCTTGCTCAGCTCACCAACCCTGCGTCTTCAGTTCCTGCTATATTCTCTTCTTCGCCTTGATTCACACCAGCATATTTGCTGATTTGCTGTGGGAACCCCTTAATGCTTTCATGTTCACGCAGGATGGCAAAAATTGGTGGTCAGGCTGCACTTCTCCATGCCTCGGTGGAAGAGCTCAGAGAGACTTCCAAAAAAGTTACGGAAAAAAATATTTGTGCTCTAGAACTGAGACCAAATATTCTGCTTTGGGTATGGGAAGGAGTGGTAGTTTTTTTGGACAAACCCCTCCTACTTTGGGATTTTCTTTTATTTTTTAAAAGAAAATGAATTTGTAAAGGCTGTTTTTCGGTAATACAAGAATAATTACTCCTACAGGGCATTCAACGGTGATGATTTTACTACACGTGTGGTTCTGGAGCGCAAAGACCTGCGTTAGCAGCACAAATGCTCGGGACCCACCTGTATTACATGTAGCAGCTCAGTAACAGCCCCCAAAATGTTGCTGTCTAAAACCAGCACCGCTGTACGCAGCAAGGCATTCCACTGCGCTTCCATCCACACCCCAATTAAAGGATTTCTGATTATTTTTTTTCCTCCCATAGGGCGAGCTGCGCAGAAGCACGCCCGGCTGGGGGCAGGGGAGGTTCAAACCCTCCCATATCCCAGTACACAACCTTTTTGGCTCTCCCTTTTCCATCCTTCTGGCTCCCCTCTTCCTCCTCCCTCGGTTTTACAGAGCAGGAGGAACTTTCCCTGCCCAGGAGGGCAGTGGGGGCTGTCATCGCGGGGCTGGGATGCCACACACGGAGCCGCCTGGCGCAGGGCGGCCGCCCTGGGGAAACCTGGCCCTAATTGGGAATTTCATGATATTTCAACACGGGAGGTAAATGACAGACATGGTCCAAGAAAGAACATTGAATTCCTGCCACCAGGTTTAAGTGGCTGTGAAACCTTGTGGGACTTTATTCTTTTTTTTCTCTCTTGTTTTTTTTTTTTTTACCCGTCTGGTTTTCATAAAGCATTTGGGACATAAAGTTTGCAATGGTCAATTTAACCGCGTGCCTTTCCTCACCTAACAGCCCAGTTCTTCCTGTCCTCTTCCCCTGAACCGAGGTATCTCAGTTCCTGCTGGGTGCTGCATATTAGTTAACTTTAAATCATGTATTTCTGTTTAAGTGATACTAACCCTGGTTTGGTGCCTACACTACATTTTTAATCCTTTGCAACATATAATATTTTATGTACATAGTTTTTTAATACTCTATTACAAAAACAAATAAAAAAGCATGTTAGCGATATAGCAGAAAGTAAAATGAATATCAGTGACATCATTATACTTGATGCCTTGTTTTTACTTTTCATACACTTGTAATAACTGCCATTTTAATAAGCTGTTATTTTCATTACCAACTATCAAATCAGAAGTGATTTTAAAATGAAAACATAGTGTAACTTTCTCAAGTAATTTGTTTAAGGTAATAGTAGGAAAAAATGCATTTACTGATTTTGCATATTTTATTTTCACAGCTCTTTTAAAGCAGAAGTTACTTCAAGTTCAATCTTTGAGTAGCTCACGAGAGCACAAGGCTTTTTGGGGGGGATTTTTCTTCCTGAATGGGTATCTTCTTCGTTTATAGTTGACAGAAAGAAGTGTTACCTTTATTCTTCTGCCAGGAGAATATATGTATAAATACACTGATTCACAATGACAATCAGAAGTTTTAGAGGGGGTAGGATGAGACCTTTAAGGCTGTTTGGAACCCCGGGTCCTTAGGCAGCAAGACCCTGCTCTGTTACGGTGATGGGAGCTTTATCTTTAGAGAAACTTGATGGAATTGGACAGAACTCAATGAAATATTGTTTTTCAAGTTGGATTTTTTTTAATTTCTGAATGCGCTCAAAATTTTCTTATAAGTTCATCAATAAAGACGATCCATTCTTTAAAGAATTTACTGGTATCACCACCACAAAGCTGGACATTAGCCAGAGGTCTATTAAGCACGGTGCCCGGCAGGGAGAAAGTTGAATTTTGGAGGGCATTACTCCTGTATTTCTGTGAATTTGTCTATGTATTGTTTTGGTACATATGATGTAGTGACCATTAGTTCACTTATACTTTAATCAGTAAACCTGAGTTAGTAAAAATGATTACAGCTGCCTGTAAACTGACTTGGTTATAAAGGGGAACTTGCTAAGTGTTCAAAACTTTTTGATTAAATTTAATTTTTACACAAATCTACCAGATGCAGTGCTGTAGCACAGTTCCTGGTGGCTCTTGGCATTTGTTTTAGTGTGCCACAATGTCACAAGAGTGTCTAGAAGGAACAACAGATCCAAAAAGCCCCAGACACAATGTTATTGGTGTAATTTACGTGTCACCTCTGGTAGGAAAATACAAAGGAAACTTTCAACCAGTCCATAGTCTGGAATAGACCTTTAAGGTTCATTACAAAACCACTTCTGGGTATTATTTAGTGTACAATTTAAAAACACGTAACCTATAAACTAAATACTAATCAAGGGATGAGAACGATGCATCCTTAGAGAAGTTATTCCACGATTACTTTGATTTTCTTGCATCTTTCAAAAACTGTGGTGCTGGCAACACTTGAAGATGAGGCTTATTGGAGCGCTGGTCTGAGCCGGTGGGGTATGGTTCATACTGATGGTTTCCTTAAATAAAAATACTACTTGAGTTTTGCAAGACCCATGAATTGGTGAATAAATCCTTTTCCCTTCATCCCATACATTGGTTTGGGGCACCACTGGGGTTGTTACTGTTTGGTCTGTAACACGTTCAATGTTTGTGAGCTTATCTGAATGAGGAGTGACAGTAAAGGGGTTTTGGTCTTTTTTTTCTCAGTCACCAGGCAAACCGTGCTGTTTCTGAAGGGATATGTTGGCAGAATACTGCTAATATCCCTTTTTGGGCCCATCCTAAAGATGTTTTCTTGTAACTTCTTATTGGTTTTTCATTTGACAGCTGCTGCCATTGGCCCCTTTGTAACCAGTTTCCATCACCTTTCCAGGTCCCAGCAATCATCAGGAGGTCTGCAGTCACCCAGTGCTCTTATTTCTTGGTGCAACATCAACCGTGCAAATATAAGGATCTTCCAGGTAAGGCTAATATGTGTTGGATTTCCTGTCTCTGTTTTAACCCTGGTCTTGCATTTGTTTTAAAATGCAAGTTGGCAGTAGCAGCAGATCCTGAGTCATCAGAACAGATTCATTTTGTACACAGCTTTGTATGCAAAGCAAGGATAGTTCCTCAAAAGCGTGGTGGTGGTTAAAGGCATTATGGTATAGGTAGATAAATTACAAGGGTATTGGAGAAGTTGGTCTTTGGATTTAGGGGACTCCACAATGTCACCCACTGCTATTTCTCAGTAGTCCTTCTTGCCTTCCTTCTGCTGGGAGAAACATTGAAATGTAGACCCCGCCAACAGGGTGGAAAAATCTTTTCTTCTTTTTTTTTTCTTTTTTTTTTTCCTCCTCTCTGTTGAAGTCTCTGGCTACTCCCAGACCATCAAAGTCTGGTAATTTGTGGGGTGCATTCAACTGATGTCTGCTGGTATCCCAATTTTAGGGGGACCTTTCAAAACACCGTGAGCGCCGGCTGGACGGGCTCCAAGCCCTTCCCGGCTGCGGGCTGCCTGCACTCAGGCTGGCTCCTTTGATCCTCTGTGTGTTTACATGTGCCTGTCTGTCTATTTATGATTTGATATCGCCATCCATCGTAGTTCAAAGAAACTTGGTTCTCCGTTACTTTCTCCTGTGTTGGCCCTCGTGCTGGGGAGAAATTCCCCGTCACTAGCAGCAGCGTTCGCCTTCAAATATCTCTTTAGATTTCTCCCCTGTGGTGTGTGAGGAACATTGCTGGGGACTAAGCTGCTGGGGTGGTACAGTCGGTGCTTTGCCCTGGCTGAGACTCTAGGGTGTGGGACTGGAGAAACTAATAACTAAGTCATGCTTCATCACTTCCCATGTAAAATTGCTCAGGAATAACAAGGCCCTCAGTGCACCCGCTCCTTTTTGGCTGCTCATGGTAGGCTCTTCCCATGTATTCATAGGATTGGATCTACCGAAGGGACTAATAACACAGCCAGAGCTGAGGGGTCTGGGGGGTGTTTGGAGTCTGGCTGAAGGAGGTGTAAATTGTCCGTGTTCATGGGCGCTCGTTAATGTACTGTAGCCGGCTTATGACATGCAGTGAAATTAACATGCAATATATTTAGAACAGATAAAAAGAAAAAAAAATATGCACAGTGTTTAATTGGCGCATAAAGCCCACTGTTATGTGTAAAAGCAAAGCAGACAGCTTATGGTGGTCTGAGCAGGCTTCCAGGAGCTTGTGGGAATAGGAGTGGTGTTCCCTGCAGCACAGCTCTGTGCCAGTAGTCTCCAAAAAGTTTTATTTTTTGTGTTTTAGCTTAAAAACTCTGAAAACTGAAGGAAACTTCTATTCTCTGTTTAGGTTTCCTGATTTCCACTGGAGCATCTGTTGCTGGTCAGTGTTGGAGATGGGAGGGTGGGTGGGATGGGTCTCTCCTACCTTCTGGTCAGGCTATGTGTGGTTTCGGTTTGTGGCATCATTTCTTCCTTTTTGACTATTTCAAAGGAGCAAATTAATATTGTGCTGGTTTTCTACTCTCATTACAAACGTTGCCTTCAGAACGGATTCATGCTTTGCCATTTTCTCTTCTCGTTACAGTGTTTGTTATGGGAATGAGATATCATAATTTTAATGCCCAGTATAGCCTGTGAAAGACTATAAACATTTAATAGACTCATAAACATAGACTTTAACCTTTTCAATATTCTGTAGCTGGATTGGCCCCCACTGCACTGCGTCCCCACAGGTTACCGCTGCGAACACGAGGGATGGCCGCGGCGAGTGAATCAAACAGCAGAAATCCCGAAAAGGTCAAAGCAGCGCAGTTTACTATTATCTTCCTTAGAGTATATGAGGCGTTACAATTCCAATACCGCATTTTTGTGGCTTAGGTTGGGGCAAGAGGAAGAAATGGCATGGCATAAATCTCTTCTGAAGACAGTCGTTGTAATGGGGATGGAAACGAGCACCCACTGAACTCATCCCTTTTAACTCTCCTGTGGCCGTGCTGGGTGTCTGCCCTCCTCTCGCCCCGTCTCCTGGCTCGTCCTACCTACTCTGTGCACAAGAGGTAGCCGCAACTGAGAACAAATTGTGCATGTGGTTTTTTTAGGAGATTAGGAAACCCTCCCTCAAGACTTTTCTGCTAAAATAATTGTTTGGTATTCTTTAATTTGATGTGCTTTATTTTTTACAAAACAGCAAAAACTGGTTTATAGTGAAGGATGAAGAATGTTATAAAGCAGAAAATGTACACAGTGAGTTTGATGCCTCAGATGTGGGGTAGCTGGAGGTCATCTGAAATTGGCGTGCAGCATAGTAAATGGGCTTAAACCAATGCAGACTTTAGTTTTTAATCTAAGTTTAGGATGAAGGTACTGTAACAGGTGCTGTCTTTTACTGAATTAGGTTTAAATTGCTCTGCACGCTATTTTTGTCCTAGTAATGGCATTTGGAGCAATTCAACAGTACTTGTTCCTAGGAAAGAAAAAGCCACCAAAGGGTTGAGAGCCAACAGCGAGTATTAGATGCGCAGATTGCTGTGTCTCTTTCGACCAGCTCCATGGTGTCAGACGCAGGAGAGTGCAGGTCACAGGGAGGGAAGCCCAGGACCCCACCAACTTGGGTGTTGTACTCGTCTGAATCCGATCTTGGGATGGCTGCAACAGAACAGGGGACACCATGTTCCCAGGTTCAGCTGAGACAGGTCCAAGTGATGCTTAATCGCAAAGGTTCTCCACCATGGGGAGTGGAAAGCTCAAAAATCCCTGTTTGCAATTTTCTCGTATACAGGCCTGAAAAATCTTTGAACTTCAGCTTTGTACTTGAAATCTAATCCTGTTATAACTATCTTACTATGCAACTGCATATTTTGTCTGAGAAAACCATTGCCAGTCACACTACCACGTATTCATTTCTATATAGATCTTGTTACAAAACCAGATTTTCTTAGGCTGTACTACAGCTTTACTATAGCATGAAGAATACACAACAGTAAACCCTATACTATTACTTTTTCCATTAAAAAGTTATCATGGCTGTATATTTTGAGATGTGTTGCATCCTCTTTCTGCTGCGGTTATGAGAAGTTTTGGTGGAGCAGGGCAGGATTTCATCTTTATAAGGTGCCACCTCGTTCCTGAACTTGTGTTGGGTTTGTGCGGCATCACCTACAGAGAGATTTGTCTACTCTATTGAAAAGCAGGATTCTACAGATGGATTCGACCCTGCAAAAGCTTTACGTGGACAGAATTCCCACTGCTGAATTGTTTCCTTCGTGAAGAAGCTGTATCAAAGGTAATAAAGTTTTAAATCAATACTCTAAACATATGCAGAGCTGTAATCTTCCTGTAGATTTAGTAATCCCCTGTGACATTTACAGGACAGTTTCTGCAAACTCAAAATTCCAGCGCTAAATTAGCATTTCTTAGGTCTAAGAGACCCACTATGTCCATACAGTGTGTATGGCACAAGGAGCAGCGTAGTGTCACAAACTCGTGTTTGACAGCATTTGTATTTATGCATTAGCAACTCCGTTTTCAGGATCCAGGGTGAAAAAATAATAAAAATGGCTGTGGCTAATTTTCCCTGCCTGCAAGTGCTTTCTGGCAGGAGTTTGATTTTTCCTTTCCCCCACTCCAGTACGGAGCCTCAGACAGCCCCGCGCAACGCCAGCCCCTGCTTTTCCCCAGTAACTGCACAGAATTTGTGCTGCGGAGTCGGACCCCCAGCACCTGCTGGGCGCCTTTCAAGCTGCTTTAACTGGATCACAAGTTCCTAGCTGTAGATAGATGTAACAGAGACTAATCCCATAATCTAGACAGAAGTACAAGCCCTGAACGGGGAGCAGCTCGTGTTACCTCCATTTGCGCTCCAGCCGACATGGCAGGAGAGTTTAGACCTTGGCTTTTCCCCCCAAGCCACTTTCTGGTGAGTAAGATCTGTGAGCTTATTTTATTTTATTTTATTTTTTAATTTTTCCTTTCCAAAGTCGAAGATAAATGTGCAAAACAAAACTTCATGCTTTGGCCAAAAAGGAAAACAACTTCAGTTCAGAAATGGCATTTCTATGTTGGGTAAATATTATTTGTACTTGAGGTGCAGAAGTCAAGGACTGGCATCATTTGAAAAATAAAATAAAATCCAGCAGCAGAATAATAGGGCAGCGTTTTCAGTTCCTTAATAGTACCAGGGGCGAGAAGGGCTGCTGCCCAGCTTCTCGCAGTCACTGCTTGAAATATCTGCATTTTAAAACATACTTTTGGAGCAGCAGGCTCCTCGGTGTCGTTCCAGTGCTGCTCTGTGCCGGCAGAACATTGATCAGGAGCCGCACGGAGCTCAGAGCCGGGACCCGGCGATCGATAGCACCGCCAAACCAGAGCCGGCAGAAATGATATTTACTGTTAGCTTTTTAACTTCTTGTTGACAGGCTCTTGCCAATGACAGCTCTTCCTCTCTCTCCTCCTTCTAGCCCCTTCCAAGATTTAATACTGTTTTACCATTTTAATTGAGGACGTGATTCTACAACTATTTACAAGGCGGCGTAGCACGGAGCGCTCGCTGTGGATCAGCGTGCCACAGCTCCACGTACAAACCCCCTCACAAGCGTGTGTAAACCATGGCACCGTTCACATCACCACCCCGTGAAATGGCAGTTTTAAAGCCTCTTGCTTACCATACTTTCCGAAATCTTAAAAACTCAACCAAAAATCCATACTGGACATACTGCTCCTCAGCATAGAAGTCTGGCTTTCTTTTCATTACATTAAAACAAAAGTTATTTAGTTTGGCCCTTTCTGCATCTTACAGTGTTAACAAAAATGGATGCTTATTGCTTTAATAAAGGTTTTGATTTTGGAAATTATTTACCATTTAGACTTCTAATTGCTTTTGATTCTTCAGAATATACATAATGGAAAGCAGCTGAAAGACTGGGGTTCAAAAATGGGCTCTTGCACATTTGAAGTAAATTTTATCCTGCAATCAGTCGTAAAGATCTTAACTGCAGCTATCACATATCCTAAATATGTAATTGCTGTGGAACCTTTCCAGTCTGTTGGTTACAGGACGCTAGAAAAAGGGGAAAGCGAGTACAAATGTAGGCCCTGATGTCTGTGAGTATTTTCGGAGATACTCAGCAGGAATGGTCACCTGCCTAAAATCTTGTATACACATTTTTTTCTAGGATGGACTCTTGGAATTAGATTGTGCAGAGACACAAAAGAATAATTTCATTTGCACGGAGGAGCTCACTGAATTACGTGGAAGCTGCTCTGGTGAGTAAAGTGATGAATTGTGTCTGGATTTTGGGATCAGACCCTTGGCCGGAGGGCATCCCCCCCCAGCCCTGCATGCTCCCTGGCTCCTGGGGGAAGGACTTACGCTGTAAGCGTACCGCCATCCACACGTGGATCTGCCCGAAAAATCAGTAGTGATTTTGGTACATGGGTGCTCTGGTCTGCTCTGCCTGAACCTATGGAACTGCTATTTAAAAACAAAGACAGACAAACTCAAAATAATTAATTTTGAGGGATTTTAAAAGCATCTTTGTCAAATGTAGTCTAGGTACAGATTGAATGGTCCATATTCTGAATGATCTATAAAGACCGCTATGAAGTGAGCATCTCTGCTTACTTTTAGTAATTTTTGCTTTCAGGTGAACCCCCTCCCATGGTCCTGGCCTTCTTTAGAGGGGAGGAGAGCACAGCTTGAGAATATTTGAAATTTAAACCTGAAGGAAGCCTCAGGTTCTCTTCTTTTCATATAACATAAAAAGCAAAGGAGATTCAGCCTCAAAAATTGTTAAAGACGTTTAACACTCTCCATTAAAATCACAAAAGCGGCGTAATTCGTTGTTATCAGAAAAATGCTTTCTTTCAACCCTTTCTTCTTTAAAGGGCTGCGTGAGATATTTCCGTACTAAATTAGTATCTTCCATTAGTGTGAATGGCTGCTAAGTACACACCATAAATTCTTCGTACTGGGAGACACGTGTGTGCAAAGCCTGCAAAGGCAAGGCCACTTCGGTCCTCGAAGGAGAGCTGAGGGAGAGCTGCTGTAAGCCCAGAGGTTTGCAGAGGTTGCTGAGAGAGATGCCTGATGGTGGGCAGCTTACATAAAGCCTGGATGTGCTCATTCTGGAGTTACTTTATTGTAATGAAGACCAAATTTGGAGTCACTCGTTCTTATGATTATACCCCGTGCTTCTTTCCACCCCCTCTTGAGTTCTTTTTTTAATAATTCCCTAAATTCAGAAGATAACCTAATCTGCGACTGTGAAGCTGAAGTTTCTTTTCCTGCCCTTGGTTTGGTGGGACTTTGGGATGCTGAGCATCCCCAGCCGCCCCGTTCCGCCCAGCTGCGCTCAGCACCCCGAGGCCTCCCCACGCACACGGTGTATGATGGGCAGCAAAGACGACAACAGTGATCTGTACTTAACATTAGGTGGCACAAAAGAGTTTCCTTTTGCTCACAGGAATACTGAAGTACATGGGAATAACGAGCAGAGATTCTCTTTTCTTTAAATGAAATTCTCCTTCCCTATTTTTTCCAGCTTTCAAGTAGTCTTCGAAGTACTTCTGTTCGGAAGCTTACTTGATTTCATCTTTCATTGCATCTCTTTTCTCTCTTAACATAATTTGTTTTAAAATAACACATAACCCAGCTCTTGCTGTAGCTGTATTTACAGAACAGCCGAAGGGCTCTAAAACAGGCTGATTTCAGTGAAATGCTTTCTGTCCTTTCCCCAAACCAATGCTGGTGGTAAGAGCTTTACCTCTCAAGACCCTGAATGTTAAGAGCCAGTGTGACCACGTAGGGCATGTTTTAACGTGAAGCTTGTCCTCCGTGTCCTTAGCTGGGGCTGTTTACAAACCGTGGCCATTTACTCCTGGTTTGGTACCCACGCTACTTGGTGCACGTTTATTTTGTTTATGGAGTAGACTGAGAAATGTCATTTCGGTGGGGTATAATTCTTTCTCCTCCTGCTGTAATCCTTTCTGAAGCAGTTGCAGGTTGGCGTCCCGCTGCGGAGGCGGCCGAGCTTTGCCGCCCCAGCGCAGAGGCAGGCGCAGGCCGCTCACCCCCAACATCGCCGGGTCTGCGCTGTGCTGCAGCTTGCTAAGATTTACAAAAAAAAATCAGTTTTACGGTTAAGAAACCAAGCATTACCCCCTGTTTACATCCCAAGTCCCTCTCGCTAACAGGTACAGGGTTGTACGATTGTTGTAACCGGCGTGGGAAGGTGCCTGTCCACTCCTGCTCCTGCTGCTGCTGGGTTACGAAAGACAAGAGAGCTTGCTCCTCGCTCGGGTCGCTTCTCAGGACTCCTAAAGGTAATTTTCCCCTCCCCTAAACTGTTCGCAGAAGGGTTGGTTATTGTTTTCTCCAAGGTTCAGCTTGAGGAGAGGGGAAAGAAAAAAAAATAAAAATAAAAGGCCATTTTTCTGGTGATGCCGTGAAGTTTGCTGCTTTCCTGCCTCCCCCCCCAGCACCCACCCTCCTCCCTTCGCCCGGCCCGGCTGCCGGGGATGGAGCTTCCCCGTTTCACCCCATTAGATGTGATTAACTGTTATNACGGGGGGGGGGGGGGGGGGGCGGCGGCAGCGCGGGCGCGCAGAGGCGCGGTGCGGCTGCGGCGAGGCGAGGAGGCAGCGCTGCTGCTGCCTGCGCCGCACGCGGATATACATCATCTAAATAGACATATACATACACACAAATATTTATGTACGCAGTACATACGGGCGGCGCGTCCTGCCCAGCCGCTGCCCGCTCCCACGGCCCCGCCGCCCCCGAAAAAGCCGCAGAGACCCTTTTCCACCCCAAAAAGTGCATTTTCCGCGGCGCGGCGGCAGGTGTAACCCGGTCCGCAGGGCGCTGCCGGGCTCGGCCCCCCCGAGCCCCCTTCCCCGGGAGGGTACCGGCCCTGCCCGGGCAGGGGGAGCCCGGTGCGGCGGGGGAGGGGGGGCTGAGGGGGGTCCCCGCCGCCCCCTCGCCGAGGAGCCCCCGCTGCCCGCAGCCCCGGCTCGGCCAGCGGACAAACAACGCAACGTAATTTATATATTTTTTTTGTAAAAATGTTTATTTAAACCTTTTTTTTTTTAATTTTTTTTC
>VUYV01000006.1:3129052-3180400 GCA_008711295.1 Anarhynchus alexandrinus | reverse complement strand
CCCCCCGAAGTGTGTTCGCTCCCAGCAAACAGGGGCGAGGGCGGTTAGCGATGGGCGACAGCCCCTGTGCGCGGGGGGGACGGATCCAGCTCCCTTTCCGAATCAGAGGCCACCCTGCCTATATTCTAGCAATAATTCAAATACAATTCCTGAACGGACAGATTTCTGCTCAGACATATTTACAGGAAAGTGGGTTGGATTTGGAAACGCAGTCAATGGCATGCTATTTAACCTCTGTTGACTAATGAGACACTGAAGACAAATAGCTCTATTCCTTGGATGACAAATACCTGCATTGTTGTTTGTTAGCTCACTGAACAATTTCAATGTGATGGGGTGGGGGTTTTTTTTGAGGGGTGGGGGTGTTTTGTTTTGTTTTGGTTTGTTTGTTTTTTTTTTAACTATACGTTTTTCCAGCTTTAGCATTCAGTGTGCAAAGCATCCAGTGATGCTCCTGATTCTACAGAGGGATCTAAACCTCTCTTGCACTTTGAACCGCCTCGTCACTCCTACATTTACGTTTATAAATACGTAAATGGTACTGCTAATTCTTCGTTTTCTCACAGACGAAATGTTTACGGCTCGGTGGAAAGTTTCCTCCCCGTTTCATTCAGGTCGCGCCAACCAAAGCTGTTACAAAATCGGAACTTTCAGGCCAGGCTGCGTTGCTGAAAGATGTTTCCTTCGTGAATCGCGCTCGGGCGGTGCAAGGAAGCGCGCAGGGACGTGAGGCAGTTTAGGTTTCGAGCCTGTGCAGGTGGATGCTTTGCGACAGCCCCCTCTGCTCCCGCCGGGCTCTCGCGTGGGGACACGAGTGGCGGAACTGCGCGCTGGGGGCCCGCGCAGCACACAAAGGCTTTGCCCACGCGTGACCTCGGACCCTCCCCGGGAAGCCCCAGCATCCCCTGCCCGGCCCCGGCTCACCGGGTCCCCTTCCCCGGGACGGAGGAGCCGCGGGGAGTCCCGGGCACGGCGGGGGCTGCGTGGGGAGCTGGGGAGAAGTTCATGGGAAAGGCGGGCGACCAATACATCGGCGTAGTCCCCGGGGCAGATGGAAGCGCCCACGGGAGAGTGGCCGTCAAAGAGGGAGAGGCCGCCCCTCGGCTGCGCCGCCTGCGAGAAATAAATAGGAATAAATCAAAGTCGGGGTGCCCGGGGGAGGGAGGGGGCTGCGGCCGGGCCTTGCCGGGGCAGGGGGTGCCCGGTACCGGCCGCCATCCCCGCTCCGCCCGGGAAACGCACTCTGCAAACTTTTAATGAGATCACCGGCGGTATCGATTTTTTTTTTTTAATTATTTTTTTGGTCATGCTTCAGCCACTGGAAAGTGTCCCTCTTGGGGATGGGGGCGGAAAGGAGCGGTGCAACGCGAACTCTATTGAGCATGGAGTTATTTCATATTTTAGAAAATAAACGGCGTGCGTGACAGTCCTCCAGAGAGCAAGGGGACTCGGGGAGGCTTGAGCCAACCCGGGAAAGTTGGGGATTTAGCGACGCAGGAGTTGCAGGTACCAGTTTGTAGGCCCTTCATGGACCTCTGGGAACGTCCCCTCGCCGGGGCAGCCCGGGGGCGACCGTGCCCGGGCCGTTATTGCCGCGCTCGCTAATGAGGAGCCCCGGGAGAGCCGGCTCTCCCCCTCGGACAGCACTTTTTTGAAGTGCCACATTCAAGGATTTTCTATTTGCTTCTTCTCCAAACTGTTTAGAAATTACTAGTAGCGGATAAGTAAATTGCAAGTAAACCTAGTGAATTAGGATGATTCTCTATCAGTTTAATTTATGTTTTATAGTTAGTTTAGCCTTCTGATTTGATTGCCTTAGTAATGTGAATTGCCTACAGCTGCTGATGATACAGCTTTAATTCTGTTTTAAAGGTCATGTAAACATGTGCCTGTAGCATAAGGAATGCAAATTCAATTCCCTTTTAATGCTTCCTCACATTCACTTCACAGCCTTCACCTAGAAAATTAGCAGGATTTAATAGAAAACTGTTTGAATGTTATGATTTCATTAAAAAGCCCCTCTCCCTCCCAGGCGTGGCTCTCCCTGGGCCACCCCGCGCCCGTGACGCCAACACCGATGCGCTTCCCACGCCCGTTTTGGGGAAGATGAAGGCGGTCTCCGCCCCGGGACGGAGTCATCATCTTCACCTGGAAGCTTTGTTTAGCCGTAGGTGAACACCACAGGACTGGATAACCCGGCGACATTGCGGCTGAGCCCCCAAAAGGGGCGAGAACAACATGCAGGTGTATACCTATGCATTAGGCTATCACACGGCTGCGTGTTTCCCTTACGTCACGGTGAAAGATGGTGTTGGGAAAGAGAAACTGGGTAAAAATATTTGGGTTTGCACGAGGTGGGATGCAGAGGCTCTCCGCATCAGCGGGAGGAGAAGCTGTGCCGAGGTGCCAGGGTGATGGGCTTCAATGCGAGACACCTGCGCCTTCAAGACAGGCATTTTCAAATTAATTTTTAAACACAGCCAGCCCCGAGTTCATGAGAGATTGCTTCACCCTACCGTACTCTAGCAAAAAANAAAAAAAAAAAAAAAAGAGAGAGAGGAAAAGAAAAAAGGAAGAACCAAAAAAATTCCCCCCTTCCCTGTGATTCAAAGGGTTTTAGTGAAGTTGCTGGGAAGTTTAGCCGGGGAAGCCTTTGAACGGACCGGCTCTAACGAGCGGGGAAGAGCGTCAAAAAAAGAGACTCTGGAGACGCTTTGAAAAGGGAACGATGTGTCACTGCAAAGCGAAAACGGGTGAGGCGATTTCGGAGCCCCCTCCTGCCGCGGGGACTCGGCCGGCTCCGGGCGAGCGGGGCCGGCTGCCGCCCGCCGCCCCGGGGAGCCCTCCCCATCCTCGGGGAGCCCCCTCGGCCCCCCCATCCCTGCCCGCACCGGGACCCGGCGTGTCACCCCGCTTGCTGTGAAAATGGCTCGTTCACCCTCGGGTCCCCCCGGAGGCTAAAGGAGGTGAGACGCTGGAAGGCACCTGCCCCCCCCTCCCTTTCGGTGGCAGTGAGGAACCCAAGCTGTGCCCGTCTCTCTCCTTCACGAAACTGAGTGATTTTTGCAAAAATCTTAATACTTGTAGTAACAGCTCATTGGTGATTCTGTTAATGTTGCACACCTCATTAAATAGCCCCAAACATAAGGAGGTTTAAATGACTTTATTGAATTAAAAATAGCATAGGAAATCACCTATGGTACTTTCATCAAATAATTAATGTAAACTATATACATATAGTGAGAGATTCCTTTTAACAAATCTATTCATAAAACACGCGGGGGTTTACTTAAATGGCTGAAATAACTTAGAGCGGCGCAACTGGCTTGAAACATGGAGCCACACTCCTGCACTTCCTAATATGTTCCTGTATGTTTCCCTGAGTGTTTTTCTTCCTTATCTTTTTTATATCTGAAGTTCTATTCCCCTCCTCTACTCTATGTATTTGATCATTTTTTCAAGTCCCTTGGCTGAACCAATCTCTTTTCATGCAGAGGATAAAAAGAGAAAAACTTCAAAGTAGGTTCAGGTAATTAACAGCTGAGGGGAATATAATCTAAACCATAGGCCCTGCTTTGCACCCAGGTCTGCTTTCAGAGCCAGCCGGCAAGGGAGTGCCTATTCCCTATAGCATCCAAATCTGCTTCCTCTGAACAGCTTTGCCAGGCCTCCAGTTATCACATCTGCATTTCAAACACCATGTCTCTGGCATTAATTATTAATTAGCCTACAGTCACCCCAGAGGATTTAAGTTCCAGCCTGCACATACTTATTCATTGACCTCTATCTTAGTTTTTGTTGGAAAAAACCCACTAGAATGCTTAATAATTTCCTTTCTCTCAGACCCTCTGTTCTAGTTTCATGGAGGGGAAACAGTATATTTTCAGAGATGGAAAATCACAGGGTTGTCTAGAAATTTGTTTAGAGCAAAACGCTATGTCAAGAGTTTGAACAAACCGTTTCAAAAGATTTAGAAGGAATTTTGCGTAAGTATTTTTACCTTTGACAAATGAATTTATGGATTTCCCAGAACTGAGAGATGGTGAATACAAATACAATGTGGTTTGGCTCTGTGCGGAATATCTCTCAGTGTGCACCTTAAAAATACAAACCGGATTTAATTACCGGGTAGCACATTTATATGCTCAAACTAATGCAAACGTTTATTTGAAAGCTCTGGGGTTACACTGCTGTTGACACTAGTAAGAATGAAAAAAAATGCTGTTGCAAGGCGCATTAGTACTTGCACTCTGTCCTCAGGAATATGGAACTGAAGAAGTATATTTGGTAACTGTTTTGCATCATTCCCGAGGTAGTTTGGAAGATGCTCTTTAGCCATTAGAACAAGTATGTATCTTACTACTGCTGTCTTGGCCGTCGTGTATCTTGATATTAAGGTTCCAGAGGTAAAAAAATGGGAGTAATCAGGTAGGAACTAGGTTACATGATTCTCTTTTTTGCAAGGCTGCATGAAATCCAAAGTGATTGTTACAATTTGGATGAGTTGTGTACTGGATACTGCCTTTTTTTAATGTATTTTAATACCACAATATCCCAAACCCCTGAATGAGTCCTATTTTAATGCCTCATACAGTTATCCATAGATAAACTTCCTTAAATATTACCATTGTTTCTCATTTTTATATGTGGTGGTACTATCTCAATAATCATTGAAACATTAAATATTCCTCCACTTTGTTTCCTAAGGAAGTGTTTAGTCTGTAATCACGAGGTCAGACTGGTTAACTTCTATGCCAGCCTAGAATTGATTTTTGAAAGCATTTAATCTGCATCTAAGACTCTTTTGAATTTCTATTTAGTGAAGAATATGGAAAAGAGGTCTGATGCACAAACATATGCAGTTAAACTGCTGGGCTATCTCGGTAAACAAAAACGCATTTTCCAAAATTGCAGCTAAAACAGCCCTTTCTGTAAAATCATAAGCCTCGTGTGCCTGCGCTTCAGCAAATGATCACCTGAAAATAGATGTAGGGACTAATGCTGTTGATTTCCATGAGGGACCCCTCTCCTTGACTTCCCTGAGAATTTTGAAGATTTGGCTTGTTACTGCTCTTTTATTACTTTCACATTTTATGAGCAGATCGGGGGAGCGGTCGGCATTAAGTAGTAAATATTTTTGTCCTCTGCTTCAAATATTCCGAATAATTCTTACATACGACTTTAACAGCAAAAGTTCCTCGATTTCAGAAGGAAGAGAGGAATAGGCAATACTTCAAATTTAATTTCCAGAAAGATTATTGCTGTTTATAAAATAACAGAATGTATCTTGATGCTGAAGAGGTGAGTAGACCTAGACTGTTTTAATAAGATGTCCAGGACCTTTTAATCACCTCTACAGTGATACTAATACCAGTAATAACAGTGATAATGGAAGAAAAAGCGAGTGTGAAACCAGGGCTGGAATATGTTCTTTGTAAATGTCAGAATGTTTCTGAAATTAAAACTTCGCCGTTAATGTAGCTCCGTACCTTATGAATATTAAAGAGGAACGAGGACTAAATTTCTTCCACAGCAGAGTAGAGCGAGATGTTGTTTTAGGAAACAAAACACATGGCGGCTTGATTTGCAGCGATGTGTCTGGTGTGTTTTTAAAGGATGGCTAAGACTAAGGGCTGCTGGGTTGGGATCTTGCTGGTTCGAGCCCTCTGATGCTGGCTTCCCGCCTTTCCTGTTGTTTTCATTTATTGGCTGGGACTGCAGGTTTAACCAGGGTCTTGAGATACAGACTCCATAGCCCAAGATTAGAAAACTCCTGTTACCAGTGCCGTTAAGTTACCTTTTTCTGTGGTTATAGTGCCAGGAGTGAGGAAAGCGTGAATGTACATATGTGGTGGGTTTGACATGTTATGAAATATTTTTACCGTTCTTGTTATGAGACATGAATTTCTATAAGAAGCCTATTTTATGGTTCATTTTATATATATTTGCATTTATAGTTTTCCATTAAAGCTTAAACGTTTTACTCCATTGGTAAGACTTAACCCTTGGCAAGTCTGGAAGTGCTTTGACCCCTATTCTTATTGTACCCTTCACTTCTTTCTTTTAAAATAATGCATGTGATAATTTTACAGTAGTGACTAGCGTCCACCAAGGACTGAGCTGTAACTGCACTTTGTATTTTGAGTGTTTCACATGGACATGTTTTGAATTCAGATTTGTAGGTTGCAGATCACTTTTTATTTAGAGAAGCCACATGGGTAATTCTGATTTTAAATTACTTGAAGAGTGATTATAGTAAAACACTGTTGATTTCTCGTGCGTTTAAACTCCACGGACTCCTCTGGATAAAGCCCTGGTTGCTGTGTTGAAGGAGTCTTGCCCACCTGTGCACTTGTAGGGGGAAAAATCTTATACAAAGAGTAGGTGATCGCTGTAGGTGTTGCTGTGTCAGCAGAAATGGGCTCTGATTAGATTAAGAAGAGTGTGTGGGGCCAGACCTTCAGTGGCATAAATTGGGATAGTAGTATTGACATTCGGGGAGCTAGGCAGAGCTACGTGGACTGGAGATTTGCTTGGTCTGAGCAAAAGATTGAGTGAGCGATATAAGGGTTATTTTGCGTAATGTCTGAAATAATCTAAGCCCATACACAATGGTTTGCCTCCTTTGTGGTGTAGTGTAATGATGCAACCTGACCTCTGATGTGCAGAGGGTGTAGTGTACCTAATGTGGTGAGGGCATGGACAGACATTACCAGCGAGGACTCAACAAATGCCTGTGACACAGGAGATATGACAGATATTCAGACTGTGTGACAACAGTGGTTGGTGACTTTTGCATGGTGATCACTACCCGAGGTATTTCTGAGTGCTGTGTGTGTACCGAGAGCGCTGAATTCCACCTTGAACCTCTGTAAGACCACATCATGACTATACTCCTAAGCTTTGCTTTTAGGCGTCTCAGTCCTAAAAACCCCAGATGTACCGACCTCAGGCCCCTTCCTGACCCCGGCCTGGCGCTTCATCGCACGCCATAAAACCCGCCGCGCTTTAACCATTCCTAAAGAGGCGGCGAAGCGCTCTCGGGCTCGGGCTGGCAGCGGTCCAGCCGGCAGCCCCCCTGCTCGCTCTGAGAGCAAACCTGCGGCCGGGTTCGTGTGCTGGTTCCTGCCAGGCAGCGCCCCGCTGCAGCCGTGGGGACCCTGCCTCCTCACCCGCCTGCTCCTGCACGAAGCACCCCGTCATCCTGCGCGGCGCGGGGGGCTTTCGGGGCAGCCTCGCGGCAACCCTCTGCAGCCTTCCCCTGCCTGGAGGCTCTTTTCTTGGCACTGCCTGTATGTAAAGTTTTAAAAGACTTTATAGAGTTTCCCTTCCTCCACCACATATATTTCCCTTTTTTTTTTCTCCTCCCTGCCTTTCCCCTCCTTTCCCCCCCTTCCCCCTTTTTTCCTCCCTTTCCCCTCTTTCCCCCCTTCCCCCTTCTCTTTTTTCATCTTTTTTCATCTTTCCCCCATTTTTCTCTCTCTCCCTTTTTCTCTCTCCCTTTTTCTCTCTCCCTTTTTCTCTCTCCCTTTTTCTCTCTCTCCCTTTTTCTCTCTCTCCCTTTTTCTCTCTCTCCCTTTTTCTCTCTCTCCCTTTTTCTCTCTCTCCCTTTTTCTCTCTCTCCCTTTTTCTCTTTCTCCCTTTCTCTCTCTCTTTTTCCCCATTTTTTCTTTTTTTTTTCTTTTTTAATTTTATTTTTCCCACTCCATGCATAAATCACTGGGGCTTCATTTACTGCCTTTGCTGTGGGTTTCAGTTTGTGCTGGAATGAGTTAATGGGGCCAGGCTGACCCTTAAGGTAAATTGTCATAGTTTGGGTGACTTTCTATCAGCTGGGAATCCAGCCCGTTGGTTGGAAATGACATGCTTACTGCAATTAAACACTTCATTGCCAAAAGGTGAACAGCATGTTTAGAAATTGTTTGTATACATAAAATAGTGCACATAATCTGAAGAATAAGGATGATCTTTGGGAATTTTTGCCTATTGTTATTACTATAAGTTTTAAATTGCCATAAAACAGAGTGTGTGTGCCATGTAGCTCCTACCACCAAATCACATGTAACACTCAATGATAATTGTGTTCATAATTATGGAGTTAATTGAATTTCTGTAATAGTAAAAAATGGCGTATAAAAAGTCTCTCAAGATTAAATGATTTAGTTAGGGAGGAATACATGCATTTGGAATATTTAATAGAAAGAAAGTAGTTCTCATATGCAGGTGAGTTTAAGATTAATAAAATAATCTCCCAAAATTAATCTTCTCCATAAATGCTGTTCCAAACAAAAGTGGTGTCACACAGAACCCAGGAATTCTTGCAGTGCTCCTATTTTGCCCTCTGAAGGAAAAGCAGTGTGCACTGAGGCATTTGCAAGCTGGAGAGATATGTTAAAGGAGCCTTCTGCTGCAGCTTCAGCATCTGCATCTGCCAAGCCTATAAGGTATTATAGCACTCCTATAATAGCACAGTTTAATATCATAACAACACCATGTTAGAAAGTCAAATGTTGCTTATAGCGTTTGACCTTAAAGGTGTGATACCTTTTTTTTTTTTTTTTTTTTTTTGTGATCCAGTAGGTGTCTTAGTGCCACTTTAGGCTAACTTCAGGACTGATTTACACCTCACCGATTCCACGGGGGAGTCACAAGCTGTAATACAATACAGAATGTGGACCTGCGTGTCTACTGTCTTTGTCCTGTATATTATCAAGTCATTTGTTTTTAGAGAGAAAAGAATAAGGGTAAGAATTCCCAATTTGGAACATATTAAACCTGTATATCTAACCATGGGCAGAGTCATCCTCCTGAAAATGAGAAATGATCAACAAAAACATATTGCAATTCTTCTCTTCTCTTCTCTTCTCTTCTCTTCTCTTCTCTTCTCTTCTCTTCTCTTCTCTTCTCTTCTTCTCTTCTCTTCTCCTCTTCTCTTCTCTTCTCCTCTTCTCTTCTCTTCTCTTCTCCTCTTCTCTTCTCTTCTCTTCTTCTCTTCTCTTCTCTTATTATACTGTGGACAAAGGAAAACATGCGGGGAAAACACTGCTTTACCTGTTACAACTCTAAATTTAGACCTAATTTAGCGTCACTGCAAAAAAATAATCACTGCTTTTTTTTCTAGGCAGGAAAGTGTTTTTTTAAGTATGCTTATTGCAAGAACAGTGGCAGTTGAACATTTTTAACAATGAAATAATACAAATTTTGAAAAAAGAGCCTCAAATGTCAGCTAACATAGTAATGACCTGGCCCTGTAGGAAATCCAGCTTTAATACCCCTTTTCCAAAAGATCATGTATTGAGTTTCATTATTTTCTACTAAGATTCACAGGAGACTGTTTCTTTTAATATCCTGTTTTTACCTACTGAGGAGATTGGCTTGAGCATATAAAATATAAAATACTGATAATTAGACCTCAGGTCCCTCATCTTTGGTAATACAGAGTTTCCATTCACTGTTCTTTTTTCTTAAAAAGTCGCCTGTTCACGTTCAGTTACTACACTACATTTTAAATCGTATTGATGGGAATCGATGTAATAAAAAAAAATGTTAAAGTCCCCCCCCAAACTAACCCAAAGTGCAGGGGCTTTATTTGTGTTATTTCTCCCTTCCAGGAGTCGCTCCCCTCCCCCCGCAGCCGCACTACAAAGCTTGTTGTACAGGGACTCCATTAATCCTACATTTCCTAGATGGTATCTGAGGCACAGTGGGTTTCCACAGAAATTAATTTGTCCTGACAACAGGCCTAAAGATTGGAGTCCAGGGATCACTTGGCAAATTCCCTTTAAACTGAGCACAATAATAAACAGAAAGCTGATAACGACAGTTCTGAAAGACCACACAGAGGAAGGACCCCGAGTAGAGTCGCTCGGTGTGGATCTGCGATACCTCCGATAACCGGCAGCCGGGAGCTTTATGCTTGATAGGAAAATGAGCGCACTGATTTATGCACTCTTTAATATCACAGCACCGGGCAGACCTAACTTCGTCTAGTAATGTACATTTTTAACTCTTTTCTGGAATAATAATAGAAGTTCAAGACCGATCTGTTTTAGACCATTCTTATTTAATATATTTGTATCAATAGCTCTGTGGCCATTTTTCATATCTTTCGTATTCTGATGTAGCTCTAATTTTCTCCGTACATCTTATATGTGTAAACATTTAAAAATGTCAAACGCTGGTTAACATAATATTTCAAGGAATGAATCAGGAAAGTTTGCCATCTCTTCTAAATATATTTTCTTTGAGATTGTGCTAGTTTTTGGGTTCAATCGTCTTTTATGTAGTAATTCCTCATTAAGAATAGTAAAAAGCATTTTAGGCAGCATTATTGCCTGTTTGCTTGTGTTTATTTATCTTTGCCTTTAGTGCATATTTAAATGCTGTTGTTTTCCCAAAGTTAAGGTATGGAAGACGGCTGTCTTGGAAATATATACTAATATAGTAAGCGAATAAGCATACATTCATTGGATATTTTAGAGCTTGTCTGGATAAGAGCATTTCCACCTCTGATTTTTGCCAATATATAATTCAGAGTTTTAATGATAATTAGGATTTGTGGTGTGTCAGTAAACCTCTGTCAGTTACATTTCTGAAGAAAGCCATCATAATATTGAGTTAGTATTGATAGAGTGATGTTTAGTAAGATATACGCTGCATAACTTTCCACTGTCTAAGTACAGGGTATGTAACAGTTTAAGTAATGACTTAAAAAAGGAGGACAACTTAAAAATACATACAGAAAATGGATCTTGGTTATTGAAAGATACCTTGATAGTAAAGTCTAATTTTGTTCTCAATGTCTAAAATGCAGTATGAAATAACAGCCTCTAACATAGAGAGGACTGTGTAGCTGTGTTAAAAGAAGGAAAGTAGTGTGCTTGACAGGTATGGTTCTACCCTGAAACAGCAGGAGCCACGTTTGATCACTTTCAATAGCTGAGATGTTTCTCTTAAGATGGAAATTTGGCAGTGGAGTTCTCCATGATATATCCAAACTCAACAACAATCCTTAAACGCGATGCCTCCTCCGCGAACTTCTCCACGTGCAGAAATACGCCGAGGCTGGAGACGGGCAGCAGCGCTGCGGCTGCGGATGGGCCGTGCCCGGGAAGGCAGGGGCAGGTGAGCCAGCCGGTGCGGGGGGCACGGCGCGGGTGCTCCCATCCCGTCCCATCCCCTCCATCTCTGCTCCGCGGTGGGGTGGCAGGATGCCAGCGGCCGGGTAGTTGCGGGCTTGGAATGCTGCTGCCCTCGGCATTTGAGATACAGAGAGTTTATATATAAAAAAGTTCTGTCTTACATGGTTTTCTGGCACAGCTAATGACAAAACTACCATTGACTTCAGTAAGGGCAGCATCAGACTCGCTATTTAAGAGCTTAACGAGCTGAGAGGTGGGGCTCTATTATACTGCTGAAGTGGGGTGTGTGTACCACACCTCCTTGCTGGAAAATAAAATCTTTTGCTCTCATTATTGGCTTTAAATTAGTTTGTACACTACGAATTAATCAATTACAGCCAACGTACTTTGGAAATGAAATTCAGGATGAGTAGTGCAATTTGTATTTGTCACACTTAAAGAACTCCATTGTACTGAAATGCAGAGGATTTGAAAACAACTAGTTTTAATGCTCTCTAGCTCCTCTTTCTAGAGTCTGATGCAAGAGCAAATTGACTCGCTGTGCCTTTTAGTTCTGTAAAAGAACACACCGAAATACTCCCCCCCACTTTTTATATCAGAATCACTCTATGCGTTTCGGTGTACAAGCTATTAGCTTTTTTGAATTTGGATCAAATCAGGCATTTTTCCCCCAGCAAATAGTTCTCTAGCGTGCTTTATACATTTGATTCGAAGGACTGTGTATTATTTGATGTTCTTAGGAGATAAACAATAAACTTTTGAATATGTTTTTTCCATTTGAATACAAGCCTAGGGATGCTTCACCCTGCATCCTAAAGCCTGATTTCCCCTGGGACTCATTATCATGCAGCTCACATGTTCAGTCACCTACACTGTTGAACTTACTATCAAATAACCTTCGAAACGTTACTAGTTATTACGTGTCAGAGGGCAGATTTATGATAAACTAACTTTGAAACAAAATAATGAATTCTCAGCGTTCTGTTTCCAGCAGCATTTCTGGTAATTTTGTTGGATTTAAATTTTAAAATAGTAAGTTGCCTTTTTCTCTTATTCTATCATATAAAACAGCTCCCTCCCCTCATGAAATTTCTCCCTCCTTAAATATGGTTTATGATGATTTGAGCACTGCCTATAAAGAATAAAAATGAGAACATTTGTCTGTGAGCTACCAAACTGCCCACTGGAGTTCATTTGTGATTAAACTTTCATAGCTTTCTAACTTGGCAAAAGTTAAATTAACTTAACCCTTAGCATAGTCCACCGGTGTCCAAAATACAGCTGTGCAATGGGTGGTGTCCAACAGAAATATTTTCTCCTTGCACTTTTTACTGCCAGTATTTTGAGGTTTCAAGCAAGGTTCTTGCATTAGAGTGAAAAAAATCAATAGTGTCGTCTTCTCAGAAAGCAGAAACGTTCATGGCAGACCAGAAAGGCTGTCCAAAAAGGTTTTCCAAAAGGGTATCCTGAATTTCAGCCCCCAAAGCCCAAGTTTAGGGATATAAATACTTGGCCAATTTTCAAGAAGGCTGAGCGGGACTTCAGGGGCTCTGTAGGCACTTGGCTTCTTTTAAATGGTAGCCCTAGAATTTGTGACTTTTCATGAGGTTGTATCAGAGGGATGAAATTCAGGTAGATAAATGCCATATAATGATTGTGGAGGTGATTAGAATAGCAAACATCTGCAGATGAAATTTAAAAGTACACTATGTCAAAAATTAAGTCTGGCTAATTTGGAGAAAAATCAGTGTAGCTCTTCTTGGTATCAAAGGAAAATTTTTTCATTGTATTTCAGATGAGTATCAGGCAGATTAATGTCTACAGGATTTTCATCTCCTACTAGACAAAGTCTAGGCTTTGAGATATTGCTCATCTGTGCTACTGCTTGGAAAGTGCCTGACCTAGGGTAGCTCTGTGAAGCTGGGGGATAGAGCCACCATCTTCAGTGCACTCTCTCATCTCTTTTGCGCCACTCGCCGTGATTATGGTTCTCCAAGGGCATTACGGGCAAAAGTTCCATATCAGGCTGTCTATTAATATTTATGCAGCAATTCAGGAGGTAATGCATTGTTAAAATACAAGTTGGAAATGCACCAAATTTAATCACTTTTAGTACTAGAAATTATCTATTTCTACATCAGATAGAGGGGGAGGGGGGCTATCATCGCAACATTTTTTTAAACCAAGTTATTTGCCAGTTCTAACATGGCTTGAATTAAAAAGGCAATAAATGCTATTGCGTAAAGTTTTTAAAAGGAATGCAAGCTGTATATGTGAAATTTAGTGTGAAGTGTTAAAAAATATTTAAAGTAAATCCCCACTACCGTGTCCACTGATGAGTAGTGCCATGTCAGTCAGCGCCTGTCTTCATGTGCAAGGACCGCTCGCACGGAGGCCAGCGGGGTTTGCCCTGTGCTACTATGCAATTCCTCCTGCCTAAACGTAGAAAGAATATTTTTATCACCGATATCACTTCATTTTTGCAGCTGTCTGCTCGCATCAGGTTAGTAATATAAACTCTGTCAAAGACCAATCTCTCCCTTCCGCAAGCTACAAGATCCACAATTATTATTTAAAGTTAACCTCCTAAGAAAGTGTTCATTATTTAAACTGTTCAACCCCAAAAAGAATTGTTAGCTATTGTTATCTGAGGACCTCCTACAGTCTTCCCTTGGTCAAATAAGGCTCTTTTGTTTTCAATATGATTTTTTTTCTGAGAACAAGCTCTGAGATTTCGTGCAAGCAAAATAAATCCAGTGAAAGTAAAACATTAATTAAAATGTATAAAAAAATAAAAAGGAAAATGTTCAAGAAGAGCGTGCTGCTCAAATAGAGCACTTTTTTTTTTCAGGTCACTTGGCTTTCTGATGTCATTTCTGGCAGATTCGTTAGCTTGGCTCCATCACGTTCTGTTCTGAACCATAACGTGATGGGAGATGATCAAAGTGAGAATGCTAAAGGCTCAGGACATTTAAAAAATGTTCTATTCTGGAAATTGTTCTAAAACTATAAACAGATTACATTAAAAATCTGTGTTGCTGAACATGGTTGTTCATCATCCTTTTTTAGAAGGAGCTTTTGAGAACTTTGGGTAAACAGCCTTGAAGTCTTTAGGATGGCAGGCTGCAAATTTCTCCAGAATTTTAGGCAACCCAAGCCTCTCTGAAATGTAATATAACCCATTTCTGCTGTTAGGCGTGTTGTTTTAATCTTTATACTTGAAAGTGGTAAGCATGTGGGTCAGATCACCCACTCCTGCTAATGGACACAATTCCGTGGAGTTCGGTGTCCAATTATGCCAGCTAAAGATCTGACCGTTGCTGGGGTTTATTTCCTTATTTTTCTTGTCTTCCTGATCTTTGACCCTTTATCAAAGGAATGCCGTCTATAATATGATAATAATATGAAATTCTGAGCTCACTTTCTAACAATGTATATCACAAAGAATTGTAAAGATGCTCACCTTCTTACGAAAAGCAGCTGAGGAGCGGTTTCAGCCTTGTGATTGTCTTTGCTTGGCACAGGGGTGAGGCTCAGGTAGCTCTGCCTGGCGCTGCACTGGAATATTAAACATTTTTGCATTTCCATGAAACAATTGGTCTGCGGGACGAGTGAGTAAATAAACTCATTGGCAAGTCAACAAATTGACAGGAGGCCATTTTTCCTAATTTTAGATGCATTTTAGTGCTCAGGAAAGTGAGAAATTTTTGAGGTTTTAAGGGCTGCACACTCTGGTGCTCTCAATCAGTGCTAGGATGTGGCTGAAGCTGGAGCCAGAAATATCTAGGCAGTGTGACACTTTAGGTACATAATGGAGCTATACAAGAGTGTAAGAAGGGTTTAGACCTATAAGCAGGATTTGACTATCTATTTTGATTTATGGGCTGAATATAAGTGTGTATTTTAAGGAGCCATTAGAATTTGTGATTGGAAATATGCAGAAAGCAGGCTTCCCCTCAGTCTTGTGTAGGAAAGGGCGATGCAGGCACCTTGCATGGGCACACATACTTCTTTATAGTAGAGAAAATGGCAGAGAATAGTCTGTAGCAAGAGGACTCTTTGCTTCACCCTCTCTACACCAGATAAGTGATGGAGTGGTCAGGAATGGCATGATCCATCACTCACTGTGGTGCTGGCTGAGAAAGTAGGAAAGCAGAAAGAGATAGGGAATACCTGTGCTGTGCTTCAATGTAAAGCATGTATTCCAAGTTTATTTTTTAGGTAAATTAGTGCTGTCACTGTTGGTAGGGCCACACAAATGCCTGAGAAGGGCTGAGGCTTGTAGGTGCAAATAAAGAAAGGCATAGCGGGAAGGGGTAGCTGCTGGGGCATTTGGTCAGAGCGTGGCTAGAAAGTCGGCTGTACAAGATGTGAGAGGCATACTGGGGCAATCACTTAAAAATTATAGCGAGAGATTTTGGCACCTCCCGATCTCCCCTGTACCCCATCCTTCCACCCCTGCTGCAGCCATGTAGCTCCTCTTCTTGGGTGGCAACAGCAGTTGCAGCTGGTGACCCTCATTTGGTGCCCTCTGGCTCTGCCTTTGCTACAGCTCTTATCATTTGGACAAATGCTGCTCTTGTTTACAATAATGTAAATTTGGAGCAACCCCTCTGCCATTTCTCTAGTGCAAATATTGCACTCTGTGTAATTCCCATCTCCTCCTTCACACAGATGGAGCCTGGCAGGCGAGGGAGGAAGGCTGCTCTTTCTGAATATCCATGCATCGATCTTTTTGGCTGCGAGCCCCAGGTGACTGCGTCGGCCATACATTCGATCTATGTAGATATGGGAGCTTCTGTTGGTCTTTTTTTTTTTTCCCTCCTGTCCAACAGCACTTCCCTTCCCAGCTCTACACCCAGCTGTAAAGCAGGAACCATGGATGCAGCCCGCGGTTTCTTTACTGCACCTCCTTACTGCTGCTCCTGCCCTGAGAAAAGGCTGCCCCAGCCATGACAAACTGTGCGCTGGCTCTGTGATTTGTGTAAGCTCAAATTTTCCACTAATTCACTTTATATATACTAGATGGAAAACACAGCCTCAGGGCTGCTATAAACCATGCTGCTGTAGCCACAAAGGGCCGTCCTGCCAGCTGGGGAGTCGCTGGAGCATGCCGAGTGCCGGGGCCGGAGGAAGGAGTGAAATCGAGTTTATGCACTTGTCAGAGATGCTGCGGCGCGGGAGCGGATCCGGCCCCTCCGTGCAGCCGTTACAGCCCCGACGGCACCCAGGCGGCACAGCCTCGTCAGCTCGGGTCCTTGCACCTCAGCTGGCCTGGGAACGTGCTGGCTGGATCGTGGGCAGGAGCGAACGCCGTGTCCTGGCCACCACGCCAGCTCTGGGTGAACGTTGACTGCCTAAAACCAGCCGCTGCTTTGGGCTGCTCGTTGGAAAAAGTCATGGCTTGCTCTCCTTTGCTCTCCTGCAGCCTTGATCCACCCTGGTGCTTTGTTTTGTGCTGCGGTGCAATTCCGCAGCTTTAATTTTCTGTATAACCCACCAATAGATAATTTAAGAGCGTTTTCTTTTAAGAACAGCAAGAGTTGGCTGACTCCCCAAACGATTGCTTGTCTTGTTACAGATAGCTGTTGACCTGTTCCTTTAATGTTACAAGTCTGCATCTAACTGCTCTCTTAAGCCAACCTACTTCCTTCTTTTTAATGAAATTGTCCCTTTAGCCTTTTTCCTGGGCTGGCTTTTCAACAGGAACATTAGAAACAGTCTGCTCAGTTCTTTCCTCTGCTAACACCTTGCCTAGAGCTAACTTGCAGCTTCACTCTGTCAGCTGTAAGATATAGATATACTGTTGTCTTAATTACTCATATTTCTCCTGCTGCTCATAATTCTGCTTGTTCCACCAAAGAGCTCTTCAGAGAGCTTTACTGCTTCCCTTTCCCTTTCTTTGGGGGTTTAAAGGTTGTCAGATATATAAACGATCCTTGTTGCAGAGCTTTGGTGGTGACGGCGTCCTTTGTGGAGAAGATTTAGGGGGATGGGAGGAGGACTAAATACAAATGCTTTTAGACTACGTCTCTGCGGAAGGAGGGAATACACATAGTACTACCTTGCATAACAGAGCGTCAGGGAGCGCGTTTGGCAAATCCCATCTCTAATGAACAGCTAGGCAGCTGGTTTTTTCTGCAGCTTAACGTGTAGATGCTGATCATCAGGAGTAGGGTTTTCTTTACTCTCTGTCTCTCTCCACCACTGACTATCCATGGCTGTATCTGTCCGACTGCTATTCCTCTGAAAATACTGTTGAAAAGGAACTGGACACTTAGAAAAAATACCACTGTGCCATAGGTAAACCGTAGTCCTTTGTGGTTTCAGTGCTCTCTTTTATGATTGTTTGACACTGTTTCTGTTAGCTATATTAGTTAATCTCTCTGCTACTGCAAGTATTGCATGTTGAGTAACCTAGAGCAGACCAACAACATGATGTCCATGTTTTTTTTGGAAAAGATTTGAACAAGTTTTATCATAGAAGCGAGCTCTCCAGCAGGTTACACCTTTCACCAAAGCCCTTGGCTCCTGGGTATTTGCTCAATTTCAACAGACCTCAGCTTTATAGACTAACATAGTTCAGTGGCAGAATATATCTTAGTATTCAGCTGGTTGTCTTAGTTCAGCTGGCTGGCCGGTTCAGAAAGCAGTACTGTGAGTTCATGTTAATTGCATAAATTAAGAGCCTGTCAAACTGCTGTGGTTGAGCCTGTCTCCATCATAAAGCTTGTTGAGGTGGTGGTGTGGTTGGAGGTGGGATTGGGCAGTGTGCGCCTTCCACAAATGGGGCTTAAGCCCTCCACTCCAAGTTTTGTTGTTGCTTTTTAATAATTATCTGGTGACAATGCTGTGCAAGTCTATAAGAAAAAACATTTTAGCATCAGAGCAGTGAAAGATGGCAACACCAAAAACAACACGCAACTCTTCAAGGTTTAAACTGACCTAATAGCCGTAACCGACAACAGGCTGCAGTCAGTCATGACCAAACTCTTCCAGTTGCACAGATGTGACTAAAGAGTCTGTTAGAGGAAGCAAGTGGAAATAGATAAGAGAACTCGGTGAGAAGAATTAGAAATAAAGAGTAATTCTGTCCTGCATGGAGCAATAGCATGGAGAAAATAGCTCTGCAAGTTAGTGCTCTGTGCTCTTGAAGAGCTGAAAGGGATCAGAGCAGCTGCCTCAGACAAGTCAGGTTTCAGGCAAGGCCAGGTGAGTGAGGGCACATGGGAAATCCATGCAGGTGGTAGCTCATTTCAGGCCGTCATGTATAAGGAACTCATAGTCAAGGAATACCATCCGAATAACACGCAGCGCAACTCCAGCCCCAAGATTGGAGAAGAGAACTGGTGGAGTTGGCCCTGTTGAAAACCCAGGTTCCCTGATGTTTGCCACAGAAATTCGTTTGTTACAGAGCCAATGGACACACTGTCTGGGATTCTCTGCATGGCTCCCACCTCCGGGGTGAGCTCGCTGGGGGGTGGGCTGCCCAAACATCTCATTTGCCTTTGCAGAAGAAGGCACCAGAATTCCATAAGGAAGGACTCTGGGAATCTGGCAAGGCCCTGGGGCCATGGCGCTACTGCGAGGTCTGATGGCGTAGCTGGGGGCTGCAGGGTGCAGGTGGCGAGTAGGTATTGTGCTCTATTTGTTCAAGGTTTCCTTTTGGAGTCCCAGCACTGTCTCCTGAGAGCAACTCTGAGGGCATGTGGTTGGTTAAGTAGGTGGCTACACAGCTGCTTTAGCACCTACTCTGTTCTGGCAGCTACTCCACACCGAGCAATTTCATGCCCAGTGCATCTTCTGCAGTGATGTTGGACAAACGACTTGACCTTGTGCCTCAGCTCTCCAAACGTAAGGATGTTTCCCTGTTAACTCCTCTCTACAAACCCAAGGGCTGTTAAAAGAAGTAGGTCTCGTGACTGTGTGGTACTTGGATGCCATGGTAATGTAATTAGCTGCACAGCAATCTTACTAAAAATGTCCTTAGTGGAGGAGAGGACGGGGTGGGGGACTCATTTAGAGGATGGATGTTAAAGGGGAGGAAGTTTCCAGACCTATGGCTTCACCACAACTTGACTGCATAATGGGGGTCCTTCAATGCAGATGTGAACCCAGAGGTGCAGAGCATACTGTTTACTACATGTGTCCGTACGAGATACAATGCAGCACAAACTATTTGAAGTGTTAATAGATTACGTAACAGCTTTCCACCCCCAGCAAGCCTTTTGAAACTTTTATATAGTATCTTGGGCTAAAAAATCTTTTTGAGCTGATGTATAACTTGCAGTAAACTTCAGGAAAGTATTCCTGTTACCATTACTTTCCCTTTTTCTTCCTCTTTCTCTTAAACATTGTACATGGATCCAGGAACCTCTGGGCTGCTTAATCCAAAGGAGAGAGACACAGGGTTCTGCGTGGAAATCTGAAAGCCTCGGTGCAGGAAAGCTGTGCTGCTGATCAGTTTATCTCTGTTACTTTGCCAAACCCCCAGACTTTGGCAGTCCAGGTCTTTTTTTTTGCCTTTTTATATCCGTAAGGTCTTTTTCCCCCCTACCCTCAGAATGACCTCTGTAGCGATGGTTGCCAAATGTTACCCACGTTAAATATGAGGATGTGTATCAGCATCCACAAGGCACTCGCTCCCGAGCTGTTAAAGCACTTCTACTGGAGCAGCAGCAGCCTGTAAATGGTCTGAAGCTTTTGGAGTTAACAGTTTAGCGCTGGTTAGCTGGAGGTTACTGTAGAGTTGTGTCACCAAATTATTTTCTCAGCTGTATCCTCACTACTCAGCCGAGGAAGAAATTTTTTTTCTGTTGTTTATGGTTAACCCTACTGCACATTTGTGCAAGAAATTGTTGGTTAAATGGAGACTAACGGCAGTAAGAAAAAGCAAGGTTTCACAGCAATATTCAGAGCATATTTTAAAAATTATGCAAGATAATGCAGTGATATAATGAAGGGCAAACTTGGACGGGGCGGGCTTTTGGTGGGTTTCTTTATTCAGAGGTTGTTGTCCTTTATTTGGATTTTCTTGCATGCTAGGACAAGGCACAGCCAGCCATATTTTCCATCCTGATGAATGAAACAGAGCTCAAGGAGTTTAGCTGAGATTGGCTTCCCCTGCAAGAAAAATTGCTCTTTGTTGCCTGAATCATAATTTTAAGGCATGAAAACTATTCATCAGGAAAGCAGCATTTTAGCTCCTTACATCTTGCAGCCTGATCTTTGCAGAGTGAAAAAAATCCTCTTCCGCTGAAGTTGATCAGAGTTGTAATAAGTCTATAAGGTCACCTTGATTACTGTACGTCAGTGTGGTCCTGACAGTATTTTCTCGATAAGACAGCCCATTGCTGTGATTTAATCCAAATCTGTTTAATCATATATAATCCACATAATTCAAATATACTCACCAAGGATCCAGTTTTATAGCTGTACTGAGGGGAGGGAAATCTTGTGTTGTCACAAGTCATGCTGACATCAGTGGGGTTTCTTATTGATGTAGGACTTAGTGCTGGCACATGCAATTACAGCAAAATTTGGGGTTTAGCATATTTGCAATTTGATGTATTTTTAGGAGGCATTTGCTTTGAGGGAAATGAGTAAATGAACTCTGGGCCGTGTCCAACAAAATCTCTGACTGAGAGTTGTGCCCAGTGGTCATGTCAGGGAAAAAATATAGAATAATCTGAACTTATTTATTGTGTGATTAAAATATCATAAATGTTTCTTTTATATTTTTGGTTTAGAAATTTCACCCTATACAAACTATATAAAATTATATATGCCTGTGCTCCTCCCAAGGCATTCTATAATGTTTCAGAAATGTTTCGACAACAGCAAAAAAAGATATTTGACAGCATAAATAATACACAGACATTATTGCAGTGTTACTGGTTACAATTTTCGTGTTCAAGATACCAGTATCAGATCGCACTCCGTTTGCGTAGCCATTTGTTAATGTGATGCACATGCAGCTCTACGGCCTAATGCCTTATAGCCCTGAATCTAAAAAACCTGCTCAAACCCATGGGTAACTGTAAACATCTGAGTAATCCTGTTGAAGTCAGTCCATGCATCCGTTAACTGTGCAAACTAATCCTTAAAAAAATCATGAAATGGGAAAAAGAAAACACCATGCTTTCCAAGCCAATGAAACTCCATATGTGCTTGAAGTTAAATGCTGGAATAAACAAATAGTGCACGATCTGAAAGAATGAATCCGTACGTGTGACCACGGTTTATCAGTTATGCAGTGAAAACATAATATAAGGTGAACTTTTTTCAGCTTGCGTACTGTATCACTTCTGATGCATTTCTGACTTGATTTTTTTTTTTCTTTGTGGCCATTGTGCAATTTTCTATGGATTTGTTTTGATTGTAAATAGGCATACACATTAGCTAAAGCCAGATAAGTTCTTCTGGCCGGCTTTGCCAGTAAATCACTGAGCTATGTAATTGGGTTTGTATAAAATTATGCATTGTGAACTTGGGAATAAGTAAAACAGCAACAAAAATTTGATTTTTTAAAAAGAGTATCATTTTTGTGCAAAAGTTTTGTATTGGCCCCATTCTTCTACTCTGTACCATGATAACTTTGATCATTCTTTCAATGTTGAACGAAAAGCAAACTACAGAAGAAATCCGAGTAAAACTGGTAATAATTTCTGGTTTGGCTTGTAGGTGGGGTTGAATACAATGCCCGCGTTTGTGGTTAACTACAAGCAAAACATTATGAAGCTGAAGGTATTCAGACACATACCCAAACAACTGGATTCCGACAAATTGTATACGAGGCTCTGACCGGCATGAGAAGAACAGGTGAGAACCCTTGAGAGGGAAGCTGCAATAATAAGTGTTTTGGTGGTCAGGAAAAATATTTCTCCAGTAACACAATAGATCTTCTATTAGAAACTCAAAATACTAATTACAATCTGCCTAAAGACTTGTTCTAAATGAAGTGGAGATAGAAACATGTTTATATTATGGGGAGGCTTATTTGCAGATAAGCAGGAAACCAGTCACACATCTTCACAAACATAATTTTAGCTGTTTTAATTAGCAGGTTTGCTTTGATTTAATTTAATTCAGTGATTCCTTCTATCTTTGCTGACACATGTGCAAATAAAATGTGCTGACCTGACTTTTGACATCCAGTTTCCTTTTTCATTTCTGTTTTTGTTGTTGTTGATTTCGGCAGTGTTTACGGTGAAATGATGGGGTCAACACTTCCTAACAGCATGGCCAACAGATGTAGCGTGGGGATGACAACCGTACATTTGAGTGGTCTTTTGTTACCCCAGCACTGATTGCTGAGGTGCTGGAAGCCAGGGTGTCAAAGGCCATCAGAAGTCCTAATAGCCTCTCGATCCCAATTCTATTAAGGGTTGGAATGACGAAAAATATGCCTTTTTGTGTAGTTGCGTGTAAAAGTGCAGAGAGCTTTTTTACTAGAGAATGAAACCCTAGAAAGAAGCCCCTATGCATGCCTTTAGCAACCTATTGCAGTGTGTGCAACAACTTTGGGTGGAAAAGCAAGGTTTAAAAGCTGTCAGAATTAATATATTTAATGTTTGGAGATTTGGTGGTTTTATTTAACAGTGAAAGTACTTATTGGCAGAATAAAAACACATAGTCCAGAATAAAAATACCACATTAATGTACTGAAAAAAAAAAATATCTGTGTTGACTTTGCTGAGCTTTTTGTTGGTTCGAGTGCTTGGAAACTATTTTTTCTTCTTTATATGAGAAAAACAATTGCTAATACACCAGGTGTTGTTCTCCCTACTCTCTCCACCCCTCCCTTTTGCAGTGTCTCACAGCTGTATGATAGGTAATTAAAACAATCACTGAAATGTTTCAAAGCTGTTGTAGCCTTTAGTTGACTTTTAAAATTCATATTTGAAGAAGAATGGTGAAATTAATTTGTATCTGGCTCGGAAAAGTGCTCTTTACTTGAGCGATGGACTTTACAACATCGGCAACAAAAAGAATGAAATTAATATTATACTTGCCTTTATCTAGGGTTATTCTGTTAACTGTTTTATACTGGAAATTAATTTCAATATCATACAGCTGTCTACAAGTCATGAATGCAGCAGTTCTGGCATGCAGTCAGATAGCTCTCCTACTTCATAATCGTGGTAAAAATACTAATTCAAAAGGAGTAAACTTGCCAGGACAATTAAATGATTCTGCCCCTAGATAACGGAAAGATGAAGTTTATATTATTTGACTGTAAAATATGTAAGATTGAAAAGCGTTATTAAAGAAGTATTATGTGGTTATTTTGAGAAGAAAAGTAATTTTACAGGTTCATCTTTCTACTGAGAAAAAATACATTAGAGGCTATGAAAAACAGAGGCTTCTGGATAGACATGTTTTGATGTTGAAATGCTCTTCTGTTTTTCTTCCCTGTCTCTATTTTTTGTCTTTCAGTTCCCTGCTTCAGCAGTTGGCTTTAGAAAACTTGTAATTCATTCGTTATAGAATGCTTGGTCTATGGGACAGGATTTTATTCTTAAAATAAACTTCCTTGTAAGATATTCTTTTTGATCCTTAAAAAAAGCCCTTCGTCTTTACAACTGAATGTGTTACATCAGTGTAAAGCGTATCCTTTTCTCCCTTTTTGCCCTCCTCCCCTCCTTTGCTGTTTGTCCCTCTCTGGAGGTTGGTACTTCCCTGGCATGGGCAGGAGTGGTGGCAGCTGCCACACGCAGAAAAGGCAAGTTCAGGAATTTTCAGTATGAATGGAATTGGTTCAGGCTTCGAAATTACTAATTAAAAAACCAACCATGTAGGATGAAAGGTTTTGCATATCCCTCATTGGTTTGTGGGGAATCCTTGCCTGGTATGTATGTCAATGTGCATATAGAGCAAGCGCTTTTACATGTATATATTTCAAAATCTGACAGATACCAGGGAACAGAGCGCAAGCCAAAAATATCATTTCTGACAAATTAAAATAATGATTACTCACCATTCATTTTAAAATAAGTACCTGTTGCTACTCGTGCAAATAATTCTTGTTGATTAAAGACAGCAAAGTCTCTTCCTCTTTCTCTGCTCTTTTGTGAATGCTTCTAACCACACACAGGTATTGCAAACAGATTTACAAATGTGGATAAAAATAAGACCTAAATGCTCATCTGCATCTTTGCATCAACACAACTCAATTTGACAGTATATTTTTGCCAGGTGGAACAAAGAGCAATAAATTAGTTTTGAACATTTATGATCTTGCTTTATAAAGACTGCAACAGACTGTGTTCAAAATCAATTGTCAGAGTGATGGGGGATTAATAACTCTGGTACTGTAACCTTTTACATATCTGCAGACTGGGTAAGGGCACATTTCAAGATCTGCTGCCATATTTCATTACTGCAACTTATATTTGAAAGACCTTTTGATGCTTAAAAAAAAAGAAACAGATTAGTTTTTACTAGAGCTGGATGAATAACTCATAATTAATAATTCATTCAGTGAATTTTGCCTTTTATTCTGTGGGAAGAATAAAAATAGTTGTCAAAATTTTTCATGAGCTCTATTGACTAGTTGGTTTTTTTTTGACCAAAACTAGAAATCAGAATTCAGGGTGTGTTACCTATTTGTGATTGATAAGTCGTGTGACTGATAATTCCCCAGTTAATTGAGGACAAATACTAGAATAAACTTCATGATTAAATGTTTGAGGAGAGTGTATTAAAAAGTCCCTTTCTCCATGCATGCAAGCTTAAAATCAGTTTTTGAAAGTGCTATGGGAAGTAAAAATCCAAGTGCATGAAAATTGTTGGTAAGGAAATGCAAATGAGGCAGGAACATGGCCAAACCAAGTTCGTTACAATACACAAATGAGTTTCTGCAGACTTCTACTGTATTTTCCAGCTGTAGTTTTCCCTCCTTAACTCCAGCACCCATTTTGGGAGAAGACTGCTAAATATTGGGAATAAATATGGGAGCAAGGTAAATGAGAGCTTTTTTGAATTTCCCTAGCTCCCCAGATACTGTGTTGTATTTTACGATAGTGAAATGTTTTATAATAGTGAAACCACATCAGAAGTTGTCATCTCTTGGCTTTCTTCGCCTCTCAGCTGGCGAGGTTACATCCCACCAGTGCGAGCTCTGCTGGGCCAAGAGGCGTCTATGGCTGCTGCTGCATTTTTTTCATGTATGCACTTTACTTTGGTTTCTTCCTAAATAGAGGTAAACCAGTTAAATATTTCCCAACAAAATACAGATATGCAATCTCAAGGGCCGTGCATACCATCGAACTGTCATTTCCTTTGATTAACCTTCACCTGACCTCCCTCCCTAAGGCAGTTTCAGATCCTTTTGTTCCTCCATTTAAGTATTGCACTCTATCAGGTGAGTACATGTGTCGTTCAAGAGCTGGCCATTTTACTAGAGAACTCGCTGGAGATGTTGTAATGGAAAACTCTGTGCGGAATCTGTCACAGATTAAGCAACCCGGTCTAATGCGCAGAGCTGGTGTCAGTCGCAGGCAGTGTCCTATAGAAATGAAAAGGAAGCAGAGCTTGCAGAGACACAATTGAAGGTAGCTGAATTTTAACAGTGTATATTAATTGTTTTATGAATACTATTAAATATTGAAGATCAAAAAAAGGATCACGACTGAGATCAACAGGACTTTTCTGTTGTAACATCTCCATGTTGTCAGGAAGTGCTGGTTTGTGGAGAATAAAATTGCTAACAGGAGAGGATTGGAGTTAATGAATCACCTACCTCCTTTACAACGATCGAGTTTGCAAATTGCCACAGTGGTCGATTTTAGCATTTAGAAACCCAACAGGTTTGTGCTTATTCTCGATTTTTTTTTTATCTACAGATAGCAAGAAAATGAAAATTAAAAAGGCCATAAGAAATAAAACATTTCAAAATGATTCGTGATTATAAATTTCAGTTGATCCAAACTGAACTTTTTTGGATGACACTTTGCAAGAAATATCGATACTTTGTGTCACAGCTTGGGACAATTTTTTTTTTTTTTTAAAATCCTGAAAATTTATCTAGGGTGAATAATAAGAAACTGAGATAGTATGAATCCAGTCAGTCACACATTTGGCTGCCAGCAATGAGAAGCAAAGCCTACATTGAATCCATAGGTTCTACTTATGTAATAGAATATTTTTTTTTTGAAGGATAATAAATGCCATGTGTGATAAAGTATCTCTTCATCCCAAAGTAAGCTGGTACAGTGGCTCATGGATGTTCCTAAGAGCTAAAACTATGCACCTTGATTCTAGGCTTAATTTGACTGTTGAATGTCATATCTTTTCCTGATAGATTAAAAACGTGCTACGAGAAGCCTCGGCATCATATCAATTCTTGTGGATGAGGGTTAACTCATCCCTTAAGTCTGTTTCTGATGAACTAAATAGGTCAGATTTCCTTAACGTTTCAGCATCAGGCATACTTTACAGTTCTTACATGATTTTTGTAGATACTTTTTGCATTTTCCCAGTTTGTCCTTTTTTCATTATACAGTTTAAAGTTTGAAGAACAGAGTCTAAGTATGCAGCATTTCATGATTTCTGCTCAAGCCCCAAAACTGTGAGACTCTTAGAAAAATAGTAAGCTTTAAAATAAGAAAGAATTGTACTATGAGATTTCTATGCAAACATTGAATGCTGGATCCATTCCTTCTGCAAAGAGTTTATAATCTATTTTTTAAGCTTTTATTCCTGCTGGCTTTTTTCCCATTCTAGTGGGCAAGTTACATTTTATAACTGATTTGGAAGCCGACATGGTTACAGATGCAGAGCAGAGATGTTGGTGAGAACTGCCAACATGACGGTGTTGGTAAGTGTGTACCAGCCAGCAGCACCGACGTCCTGGTCTGGTGTAAACTGGTGGGTGCTCAATTATGTTTTAACTAATGCCTAGAAAAATACATTATATAATTCCACAGGGGTTGTAAAAAACCCAGTTTTGGAGTAAATGTGACCTGCTATTGTCCGTGTTAAGGTTTTTGCAAATGATTCTCCAAAGCAAACATTTTCTGTGAAATCCTCCCCAAAACCAATCTGCTCCCTGTGAATGTTCTGTAGTGACGGAGATGTACTCACCTGGTGTACTGAAGAATGTAAATGGAAGAACAAAAAGAAACTGAAATTGCCTTAGGGATTGAGGTCAGGTGAAGGTTAATCAAAGGAAATGACAGTAAAATGGCATTCATGGCTCTTGGTACATTTTTAATCATTCCTCTCTCTCTCTCTCTCTCATAAAAGACACAAAAGATGTACAACTTTTAACCGTTGTATTTAGTTAGGGATGGTTTTTATTTTTGCCTTGATTATTTAAAAATATCCTTTCTTTTAGATTCCTCTCATAGATATAGCTCCTGAAAACTTGCACTGCAGTGCCTTAAAAATGTGTGTGGGAAATCGAGAATGTGTGTGTAGGGGGAAGAATGTTAAGAAAAGGGAGCAATTTTCCCCAGAATATCTCTCATTTTATCTTCTCCTTCTAATGTGATGGATTTTGAAGGATTTCTAGAAGTCATGAGTGTAGGGAAGACATACTCAGAAAAGCTAAATATTCACATTATTACAGAAGTGTCAGGTTAAATGAAGTCCATGAATGCAGCTACGAGAAACAAGAATAGTTTATTTCAGACTCTGCTAATCTACAAGTAATTAGTCTGGTTTTAAGTATAGATGTTTTGTGTATTTTTTAAAAAATATCTTACAATAATCTTCATGATTACAATGAAATTTTGAAGTCATGTCTTAGTTTGTGGGCTGTCGGTTACGGTCTGATTTCGTGTGTGTGAAAAGGCCCCATTTAGGGACCTTTATTTTCCAAGTTTGGAGTTGCCACTTTTTGCTAGTCACCTTAGATAACTTTGGTATAACTACAACAGGAACGGGAGCAACTTTATGTAACTTATAACAGCCTGAGGCAACTTTTAAAAAATGTGAGCAATGCATTTTTTTTTTTTTCCCCCAAGTCTGTTTATATAGCTCCCTTCCCCCCATAATGCAGAGAAACCTAAAGGGTATATATTAAACCCAAACAGCTCTCAGCTGGGGTAACTTGGCTATAGCAAATGTATTCTTCCTGCTCATTAGATCACACGCTACGGAGCGTTCTGCACTGAGTACCTTCATCGATGCAGCTGGGAGCCGAGCTTAGGTGAGACCTTGCGGTGTTAAGTCTTCAGAGAGGAACGGGTGGCTGAAAGCAAACATCTTACTGCAGACCCACGCTATATTATCACCACTGTGAGCTGCAGTGAAAAACAAAAAGTGATGTTTTATACATATGGCTTCTCCACATCTCAGGGAAAAAGAGAAATAATCTGGAAGTCATTTCTTTGTGCGTCGTTGTGCTCTTTATGGCCGTGATTGCTACTGGTAATGTGGCACTTTTCTGCCAGATCCCACACAGCAAACGCTGTCACATGGATGCCAGATGGGCTGTTTGCCAGGGAGCTGGAGGAGGAGGGACAGCCCTGCTCCACCCGGCAAACGCCACCGAGAAAGAGCCTGCCAGGCAATTATTGGAAAAAGTAGGGAATTGGTCAAAAATGGAAAAAATGTATCTGAAGTCACTGGGTGGAGGTTGAGTCGAGTTTACCTCTCAAAACCCGGGGCTCTTCAGCGCTGCAGGGAAGGGAAGAGAAACACATCTGGGAAGGCTGAGCTCCGGTAATTGGAGTGTAGCACCGCACAGCAACAAGTGGCTGACTTTGCAGACACAGATAGATGAGTAACTTGAGCATTTTCGCATTTACAGGATTTGGCTCTGTGATTTTATTATGCTGTAACAATGTCAGTGTTACGTTTATGGAGGGGATTTTTCAAAGGTACTCAGCATCAGCCCGAGCAGGTGACTATCTCACCCATAACTTTCCTGTCTTGTAAAACTTCGGTATTATTAATAGAAATACAAATGATTTTTGGTGTGTCTTTGGCAAAACAGGAATAGCTGTTTAAGGAAAAGAAGAGTAAAATGTGAGAGAGACCATTTTAAATGAAAACTGAATATCTGAGTTGAAGTCAGCATTAACTGCTGACAACTGGAAAACTATTGGACTGAGGTAATATGATTTTTTTTTTGTAAACAATAATATGACCTCAGAATTTTGCTGAAGTAAATACTAAAGATTCATATCCAAATCATATATCTATTTTAAATCATCAAATAAAAAATATTCAAACTATTATATGCCTGCATACCCAAATTATTCAAATACAGGAAGTATTAAGTTAGTTTGAGCACTTTTATTCCAACCATTCAGACCGGCTTCCAAAACATAATTAGCAACATTTAAGGTTTATTTTTAAAAGCGGCTGAATTTCTTTAGTCTTTCGTTTTTCCAAAAAAGCAGAGTTGACTGGCAAAAGTCTAATGGTCAGTGAACAAGTCTAATGTTCAGTGGAAGAAACTGAGGCTGAAATGAAATCTCCCAAATGCGGTGTCTGAACATATTCAATTGCTGTGCATTTTTCCTGCCGGGGCTGGCGGTTAAAATAATGGGGGTCGAAAGGATTCGGTCCTGTATGTCCAGTCTGAGCATCCCAGGGAGCATCCTGTGCGGTGGGAGGACCACTGGGATCATCCTTCCCTCTCCCACCCATGGATCTCATCCCAGATCAGCGCTGCTTGTGAGGACAAGAGCTTTTCATATGCATGAAGCCAGATTCACATTTTTGGGCGTTGTCCATGTTGCAAAATGACTGCGGGATAAAATATGAGCGTTTACAGTTTCCCCTGTGGGCAGAAGAGGGGGTTTTGTGTTTGGTCTTTGCTGAAGCTGTGGTGAAGGCAATGAAGTAGTGGAAGACCAGAGGGAAGCTCTGCTCGGTGTCTCACAGCTTTGCAGGACGGTTTTTGCACCTCGTACTGGATTAACGGTGCACCTGCCCTGAGAGGGGGGGTCAGACTAAGGAAGCTCATTTGAGCATCAAAGTAACATGATAAAAAAGGGTGGAAGAACAGCAATAACTGATGCTTTTGCTTTTCCTTTTGCTCTGTGTTTTTGGAGAGAAACCTTCTATGCAAGTATTCTCGGGTGATATGTTGGTTTCTGCTGGAATAAATTGCTTGTTTGAGACTGATCCCTAAGTCTTCTGATAAAAATAACATTTTTTTGTACCTTATTAGTAGTCTTGTTGATTCCAAACCCTGTCTGATCTTTGCTGCATGTGAGGGATCACCATAGGTCAGTCATGTACAGAGGCTCCCGTGCCCGTGGTGTAGATGTCCTGCTGATAAACAGAGGGGTTTGTTTCTGCTGCTCTCAGGTTTCCACCTCCATTTTCCACTTTTCCACCAAGATGCAGTGATGCTTAGAAGGAAATTCATGCTGTCTAATTTTAAACATCCAATTTACGTTGCTTCTGGCTGTAGGAAAGTACAAGCTCTGCTTGTTGCAAGTCCAGAAGCGTTTCTTCAGTTGCAGAGTCAGCTTCTTGCTTAAGCCTAACTCTGGGGGCGCAGAAAGCACAGTGAGGAGCGCAGCTCTGCGATGTCTCAGCCAAGGCTGTTCCCTTGCCAGGGCTCCTACTGGTGACCGGGCTCCTCAATCAGATCCCTCGTGGGTGCAGAACCAGTCACTTCAGGGCAGGTCATTTCTTTTGTAAGGGTTTCTGTGACGACTCCTCTGCATAATCAACGTTCGCAAAAAGGTTTGAAAAAGAAATGAGCCAAAGTCCATGAAAACATTTCTAAGTGGGCACAGTTTTGCACTGTCTTTGGGGTGAACCACAGGTTTCACCAGATGCCAAGTCAGTTGGGAATAAGCTGTGTGATAACCTTCTGCCAACTGGGTCATTGCTGATCCGATGGAGGCTTCTGCAGGTGCTTTGCACCATTGGTCCTCGCAATACTAGAAATAGTCAGAAGCAGAAGGTAGCCAGCTCTTGTTAAATTAAGTGGGGCAGACACACTTCCTGAGATTATTTGTTGTGTCACGTGAAGTTAATTTAATGCTTAATACATGCCAAAAGGGAGGCTAATGTCTTTTGAGAGATTTTAGTCTGAAAACGCGCTCAGAGCAGTTACTGCCCTGCATTCTCTGCTGCAGAAGGGTGGGCATTATCTCAAAGAGGGCATTAAACATGGTGATGTTTCTTTATGGAGTTAGTTTAGAAATATGAAGCACAGCAAGAGCTGGCTGGAAGGAGATACCTTTGCATTAAGGGATGTTGTCTGTACCAGAATCATCAGAAATTCAGGATAGTCGTGGCTGCCTGGGCAGCCCTGAGAGGCTTTGGACAATTTGCGGTGGCCACCTGTGGTTATTGGTTTAGAAAATGTGTCACTATTTTACCCTGGCATCTGTTCAAAGTACTAATTCTGTGGATCAGTGTCTTTCAGATGAAGAAAGTGAAATCTTTTTTTGCCCCTGGTGTCTGAGTAAATTGATATCAAATACTCTAATGAAAAGACAACTGTTGTCAGCAGAGGCAAGCAACAAGAAAATCTAGGACAGGAGGTAACTTCATGATGGATTCTACATCCTCAGGGACTTTCCGGGCTCTGAGGATTAATTTTCTATTACATCCACGTGTGGGGCTTTTCTTAAATACACTTCCACTAACAACTTAATACTTTTTTCAATTACAGTATCATAAAACGCTACAACTTTTTGTCACTCTGCCACTTAGAGGCCAATGCTTTCATTGTTGTGACCGTTGTTGCCACCTTTTACTTTTCCTTAAATAAAGCATCTTTTCGCTGCCCCACAGAAGCGGTGCTGTTGAAGAGAAAGGGTACCCTGCACAGTACTGTGGATACCAGGGAAACAACCCCCTTGGGAACTCTACTTCTGCAGTGGTTTGTTAGTGAACCCTCATTTCCATGATAGCTGGCTTGGGCTCCTGCAAGTACACCTTATGGACTTGAGAAGCCTCCACCAGAAGTGCTTCTTCTCATTATTTTAGCTCAGTTGGTTCAGATTATTTTATTATATTTATTTTATTATTTTTATCTCACGTGTAGTAACTGTAAGAATGCATTCACAAAAAAATGGGGAATTTTTACCTGCCAGAATGTCCACACGCTTGACTATGAGAGGAGAGAAAGCAAGAGCATGACAGAGCAAGAGTTTGCTGCAACAGCCTTGTACTGCACATAAAAATGAATTGTACAGGATATAACAGCGTATGAGCCAATGTTTTACAAATAAGTTGGATTTGGGTAACAGTGAGTTACAGCCTATTGTAGGAAAGTGGTCGGTAGCTCAAATAATTTGGAGTTCTCCATCCAGAATTGTAGTGGGTTGGAGAAGGAAAAATAGATATCATAAGATGTCTGAAAATTACCTGTGCACTAAGGAGAGTCTGAAGTGTTTGTGAGGCTGTCTTCACCTCCTGGAAGATGGATCAGTGTTGCCAGTCACACGATATCACTTCTAGTAGAACAAGGCTTTAGAGGGCTTCTTTGCCTGGGGACTTACTGAACTGTTTTGATTTTGTTGGCGCCAACGAGGAAGAGGTGCATAGATTTTACAAGACAGCTCAGAATTCTTTTATTTGGGAAATACTAGTCGCTGAAAAATTATTATTTTTTTTTAAATTATTTTATACCAAACTGTATTTTTAAATCCAGAACAAGATGAATTGAGAAGTTGGAGCCAAGGTCTGTAGAAGGGGCTGGGTAGATACAGAGGTGCCCGTGGGAGAGCTTCCTATTCCTCTGGGCAGGGCAGAGGCTCCTTGTGCAGGCACAGGGCGGGCTGGGATTAGGAACGGCGTAGCCCAACTGGGATAATGGCAGGTCGATGGAACTATTGGTACCTGCTGAAAAATAAGGCTGTCCAGCTGCTCTCCTGTACATTTTCTACCTCCTTCATGGAGGAGAGCAGGTAAAATCCTTTCTGAGGCAATGTTCATAAGAAACAGCGTCATTGTGTGTCATTGTTCACAACATAAACTGATCTGAGTTAATCTTTGTTTTTTTCTGCACCTCCATTTTATAAAATAAAATTGGCAGAAAATTACGGTCACAAAACCTGATTTTTGCCTCAGTTTTGGTCTTCAGTACAGAACTACCTGACAATTAATATTTGTGTATACCTTTTGAAATATCTGACCTTTGGGGAGTTGACAGAGCTATAATATTAGTCTTTGTGTGCTAGCCTGGCTTTTAAACTCCCTGCCTAGTGGATGTAAGTTCAGTGGATACAGATCTGAAACTTGATTTCCTCAGTATAGCTGCATTAGCATTCAGCTGTGGGTATGTAAGATAATAGTATTAAAAGCAACCTTCCATCCTGTTGTCATGGATGCAGCACAGCCCAATCCTGGTAGCAGTATACCACCAGTCTTTGTACAATCTCATTTTTATCTACAAATTTTAATTTAATTATACCAGAAATTCTGTAAGGGTATATAATATATGATTTTTACTTTCTGTTTTAAACATTAAAATGTAAGAATTGAGCAGCTCGTGTTCTTTGTCCAGTGCTCATTTTTTTTGCATTCCAAGTATCTGTCAGTATTAGTTATGAGACTGTGTGAAATAAGTAGCCATGAAAGATGCCTGCTTTTATGACAGAATGAGTGGTTTCATGAATTTTAAAGGAGCACATTTGTATTTTCTGTTCCTGAACTACACGGGCTACTCACAAATATGACAGAAGATAATTGTTTGAGGAATTATGATGCCTTTCAAGATTTTGCAGGATATTACTATTTTCATAATCTTTCATTTATCAGGTTATATGGCTTGATTTATTTATGTATGTAATTTGGAAATTAAAGTACTCCCATTCTGTCAGCGTAGGTACATGTTTTCTTCATATAGCTCATACTCCTGTTAGCAAAAATAATGAATGTGCTAATTTTTTTGTCAGCTACTAAAGAAACGTGTCAGAATCAGAGGGTAGTCAGGTATTATTCTGGGCCACGTGAGACAGTATGGAACGGTACGTATTGCTCCATCAATGCCTCAGGATGGCGGGAGCGCGTATTTCAACGTATAGCACTAACTGTGCCACCAGGCAGCGCGTGTACTGCAGTTTGTTACGATTTAAATGAATGCATTGTTAGCACCGACTTCAACGGGGATTTTGTGTGAGTGAGTAAAGGCTTCAAGCCTTTAATTGACTAAGAAAATCTTTTTAGTTGTGATTAGAGGGACAGATACTCAGCTGGCGAGGACTGATGGTGCTCCATTGAATCAATTTTCATACCCTGTCTGAAGTCAATGGAGCAGGGCTCACTTATAACCTGGTACCTGGCCCCTTATTATAAAAAAAATGTTTCAAGTCTGATATTTGAGTGGTATGGTAACCTTTTATCGGGGAGCTGCTTGACTTGATCTAAAAAATTTCATCAAAATCAGTGGTGAAATCTCTGGGCTAATAAATTCAGTGTCATGAGCTATTTTCATTCAGTTGGGAGTTTGAGCGTAGAAACCTATGACGCTGTCCCATTTGCTTGAAAGCATGGTGCCCTATCTGCCATACTTTCATATTTAGCATACGGTTGTCTTTTTAAAGACTAAAAAGAGGCATCTCTATAGCTATGTGAAGCGTATTTCAAAGACTAAATGAAGCAACCCTATAGCCTTTTCTGTTTTAGTCATGAAGTATTTTTATTTTTTCTCTTGGTAATTTTATTGCACTTTCCATCCTGTGATAACTGCATAGCAGGATTTTATGTTATGACAAAAAATTCTGAATATCTTTATGTATTAAGCTTGTTCCTAACATCTGAATTGTGTTGTTGAAAATCCCTTCAAAATTCTGTGCACGCCCATAATTAAACCGCTCTGAAGGTGCAGTCAGGAAAACCAGGCACCAACATTATGGAGTGAAAATTAAAGAGGCAAAACATCAGAGTGTCTACTGTATGTGCCTGCTGTTAGACACTCAAGCATGGAGAACAGGATACACCTCTATGGATGGATAGCTTTCCTTATTAAAAAAACACAGTAGGATGCACAGTAGGGGAACACACTAAAACAAGGCTTTGTAGTAATTTCCTTGAAAGAAATTTCCCAAGATAGCAACTTGAAAAGCTTTTAATCTTACGACTAGCTATATAGTGAGTTTTACTGTAGGTGGTATAAAAAAGACCATTAGGTTACAGCCGATCTGGTAGAGTTGGTCCAAAGCCTCTTCCCTTCCAGCCTTCCTTCTCAAGAAAACGGTTAGACTTTCCTCACACCAAAATGAGGGTTGAATAGACCTATGTGGCTTCTGGCATATTTAAGAACTTTAAATACATGTCTCTCAAGTTTGAGATTATGTTAGAAAATAGAAAACCCACCTTCACCAACTGCAATACTCCATCAGACATGCTGCTTTCTGACACTGAACCGATTCGTTAGATCAAGGTTTCTTCTGCATATCTAAATTTGAAACCACTGCCATTCATATTTTTGAGCTGATCTTTTATTTTGAGTCTGCGAACAGTGTCCGTTACTACTTGGGAGGAACATAAAGTGTTTCTCATAGACTGCTGGAGAAGCGTCCTACGCCTTCTCACTGGACTTTGCCTGATTTGTGCTATCTCTTCCACACGACTATTAAACCTCAAAGTAAAAAAAAAAAAAAAAAAAATCTGGGGAAATTCCCGTGCAAATACGCTGAAAGGCTGTCACGAGTGTTATGGTTACCTGATAACCCTTTAACCAGCGTGACTGCAGGCTCTGTGCTGCGCTCGGTGCCTGTTTACTTGTCAAGGGCCATACTCTGAGATCCTGCAGCTTTTTCTCAGCCGTACCCTGCCCTGTTTTGGTGTCGTGACTACGAGGTGATGGCCCCAGAAGTTTGGTACAAGGAGCTTGGAGGTGCCACCCACCCTCTTATCCCACCGGACCCAGCACCTATGTGTGTGAGCGTCGGTGGAGAAGTCTGAACATCTTGTACCTATCTTGTGTCAGCCACCGCGAGCTGAGAACAGGGAACGAACATGTCTGATAATGTGTTTCACATTGAAATAATTAAAGAGAATTGTTGCTGGAGGGAAACGTGCCTTTAAAAATTAACCCTGACATCTCTCTGACAATTTGGCTTATTACAATGCATTCTTTTTTCACCCTTTTTTCTTTTTTCTTTCTTTTTTTTTAGTTTTACTAAACTTAATATGCATTTTTCAACACCTTAGAAAAAGTAGTGCCTCTGAAAACTTCCTTGTATGAGTAGCCTATACTTACATGCGCAGTCCCATCTATTTTCCACTGAACTCCTTGTAGGGCTGATGTTTAAAGGATTGGGTCTGAAGTAAATGACACATTCTGCTATGCCCCGGAGCCTGTGATAGTTATTATTGTTTGAATCTATCTCTTGATTGCATATATTGCAGTCTTCTATCACACCGGGAGCCAGTTTTGAAATCTGAATGTTGTTCTTCAAATAGCCATCGAGCAGCTTGCTTTTTTATTTCTTCTTATGGTGAAACAAGTCCTTGGAAATTGAAAGGAGTAATTTCCACAAAGCACTAAAAGTTTAAAAATGTTCTTCTTGATGGATCTAGAGTATTTGAAAACAAATGTAAATGGCTATCAAAGAGGTATTTTTTATTTTTAAAATTCTAGATGTGCAACAACAATTATATTTACATTTTTGTGATCTGTGGAAAGTTAAATATACAACCAGGTATTGGTGTTCAGGAAGTTTGGTTTCACTATACTGTGGCTATAACAGTTATTTATCATTTCAAGAATTGTGCAACTTTTTATTGGCGTGAATTCCAGTATTTTCAGTTCTCCATTTGATCAAAATTTGTTAGTCCAGGGATAGGAAATTTTGGGTTTCTCCCAGTTTGTTTGATCATTTTCTAACTAATTTTAAGCTGCATTTAAAGAGCGTAAAAGGGCGTACGAGGTGGCAGGACTGAGTGCCTGATGCTTTTCATCTGTTTGATGTTGCTTGAACTGCCTCGGACTGTGTGTGTTGAAAAGGCTCTCTTCCTCCCGTGCGCCTGCCAGTCAGCGGGAGGAATTTGAGTGCATTATTCCAGCCATGATGGCTTGGAACTGTGTGATTCTCCAGCCTGAGGAGCGGCTGAGGTGCTGCTAAGGCATTTCTCACTTTCAATTCTGCAACTAAGAAAATAGCCATGCAAATATTCCTTCAGATGCTGAGAAGTGGTTTGGGTTTCTTTATATTTTTTTTTTTCTCCCTTTTTTTAATGTCCGACCTCATGGGAGGAAAACGCAGTAAAATATACAGCAGCAAGCACATACTTTTAATCTGTATTCTGTAGTTCTCAGTTTGCAGGGTGGATTCTTGGTTGACACGATCTGCATCCGTCGGTACACCCCCATTTGGTGTAACGCTGGTTTACACCGGCAGAGAACTTGATTGCAGAAGCCAAACCCTCCTTGCTTCCTTAGTCAAGGGGAAGAGATTCAGCCCCATATTTCCTATTCCACTGAACTTTTAACAATTTGGTGGTTTTGGGCACAATCCTTCAAGATGCTGAGTACTCCCATGGGCGCTTAAATCAGGATAGCAGATGGCTTGTCATACTCCTTAGAACTGCGCCCTTCATTAGCTAAAATTTAAAACATAAAATACTTTAAAAACACTTCTCAGAAACATTTTTCCCGGTTTGGGCAGGATTTTTGCCCTCTTTATAAAAACAGCAACTGAAGAAATATCTGTTAGTTGCTGTGACATTTGCTGTAAACCTAGCTGTACACAACATTGCTGGTATGTTCTTACTGGCTATTAAGGGCTCATTAAAAAAATTAAAGTCTCCACAATTTACAATATTTTCCATTGAAATAGCATGTTAACACATTTCTTTAATCAGTGTGTAACTGTCAAGGGAAAGAACAATTCATCTAGTATATGCATACATTAGAAAAAAAATTATCAGATTTAATTTTATTTGTTTTATATTCAGGGCTTTTTTGAAGGAATTCCTGCAGGGAAATGGTTAATCTATTTTTAACTAAAGCTTACTTTTGTAATCTATCCAGTGCTTAGAGTTCTGTCATTGATCTATGATTTATGTGATTTAAACCACCTCTTGGCTGTAACATTGGTTTCTATCCAAGATGCTGAGCTGAATACTAATTACGAGATCAAATTTATGCTGTTGGGCTAAGCAGCTGAAGGAGCTTTCCATGCAGGACTCCCTTAAACCATGCCACTGTTGAGCATTAGTGAAATATTTGGTGGGGGGCAGGGGGGGGGAATGCTGGAAAAGAGAAAAAATATTACAGGAAAACTGAAATGTCCTTTGAAAGCTTTATTTTTAGTTCTCTTGAATGACTGTACAGTGCTATATGCAGATATGCAGTGTGTATAAGCCTGTGAATATGCACATGGTTATGTTTTTACAGCAGAATCTCACTAATTCACCCTAACGACTGGGAAACCCACTGAGAAAAGCCAAATGGCATGAGTGAGCAAACAAATAAATAAGATTGAGGATATTTTATTCCAAGATGTATTTTATGCCTTTATTTTGACAAGTATCATGTTGTCAGAATGATTTATGGTATTTCATAGCATACCAGTAAATGCACTGTAGTATGGTTTCTTACAGTAAGAAAGTCTTAGTAACAATAGCTTTGCTTTACCTCTCCTTAAAGAATTTTTGCTGAGAAATAAGCCAAGACCACCAATTTCATAGAAAACATAGGTCTTAGGCTTTCCTTCAGTAAGAATGAGTAACACTTTTCCATCCGCCTCCATCACCTTTGCATAGGAGGTCGGGATGGCAGGAATTTTCTTGGATATGCATAGTCAAAACATGTTCAAACAGCTCTGAATCTGAAATCCAGTTTGAATAAAAATGAAATTTTTTATAGAAATTTTGTTGATTATAATCAGTTTTGAGAGAAAACGTGTTCCAATGCATCATTTGGCTTTCACCTCTGTTGGTGTAATGTTGAATTGTTGAAATGTTTTAATTTGTTCAGGTTTCTGTTTTTATTTTTATTTTTAATTTTTTTTTTATTTTTTTTTTATTTTTATTTTTATTATTTTTATTTTATTTCATTGTGGTGTAGTTCTCATGTTTACTATATGCTTTATCTTACATTTTGTTACATTAGGGTAATTTTAACATTTTCGGTCTACCACTGCATATTATTAAAATGTAACATTTCCATAAAATGTTTTCATAACTTCAATTCTGCAGGATTATTTTAAGATTTCATTTCCCTTCTGAACTCATGAAAATATTGGAATTTCTCACAGCATAGAAATTCCAGGTTGCGACTATTTCTTCTGTCTTTTTTGCTTTGGAGTGGTGTGTTCTTGTGCCCTCAGGGGTCTGGAGATGCAATCCCGGCCAACGGATTAGTGTACAGGATGCAGGTGACATCGTCAGACATACACGAGGAGAAGGTTTTGGATGTTCTTTTGTTTTCCCTGTGACATCTGTATTGCCATCGGTGAGAATCGGTGTCTTGAACCTCGTTCAAGGGGATGTGCGCACTCACATGCCTTCCCCCCGCAGAGGTTACAGCGCTGTGGCCGGAGCCAGCAGGCCATCCCGCTTGGTCTGTAGGAGGCCCGTTCGTGGGGAATTAGTTTCCTTTTATCCTTATTCTTGCTCACTTTAAAAACAAAACCCAAAACAAATAAAAAAACAGAAACAGAAATAAAACAAACAGAAAACCTTGAAAGAGTTTCTTCCAAGGGCATTTTTAGACTAATGATCTGCAGTTGTGTATCTATTGCTTGCTATCTTCCTCATTTCTTATTTCTCTCATTTTCTAATGTGGAGAAACTAATATTTCCCTAGACTTTTTAGCTTTTTAAAGATTATATTCATTTATACTCCACTTGATATCATATTTGCTTTTTAATGTGCATAGTTCTCAACTATTTGTGATGCAAATAGTACACACTGCGGACATTTGGGGAAGAGTTTTTGAAAAGTATTACATGTATATGTAATACTGAAGCGGGATGTGCTTGGGGACAGTTTTATTAAGAGGAGCCACAGTTCTCGATCCCATTTGTGTATACATTCTCCTGTGATGCCAACCTTACCTGCCTCGTCTATAGGTGCGGTAGGTTACATATCTAAATGCTGCCAGTCGTAAACACAGTGAATTGCCCTATGGTCTTATATCTGTAAAATGGAGGCTATTAAAAAAATCAGGATGAGCCCAGGCATGTTGAAGAAACTGCTCATTGGGGCTATAATTGCAATCAGGTCACTTTGCCAGCTGACTGTAACCGCTGGATGTGAGACACATTCCCTTACTGCCTATGTGGGGAAATAATTTGCACCATCAGTGATGTTGTTGATCTTGAATAAGAGCAGGTAAAACAACAAAAGTGAAGATGGGTCTTGAGTTAATTGCTGTCATGGTCTGAGGGACTTCAAAGGAGTTATTTTACCAGAAGCCTCATTAAATGGATTGGATATTTTACTACGCTGAACAGGTGGCTGAAGTGCTCCGAAGGGAGGTGTTTGAAGATGGGAACCACCTCCGGGACTCCCTGTACCCATGAAGCTGCCAGGGTGGAGGCGAGCTCCAGCTCCAGGGACACCCAAGGTGGGCCAAGGGGTGGCCACGTGTCAGGGAGGCTTGTGGGAGCTGCAGACCCCAAGCCACCCCAGCGGGTTCCGTGTCCTGAGCAGGTGCTTCCCCACTTTGCTGTTTCTTTGAAGCGTGGGCTCGTGGGACTGATGCTGCGGATGCCACACGGGGCTTGTGTGGCCTCGGGGTGGCTGTGCTGCACGGGCAGGGCTCTGGGTGCAACGGGAGCCCTTCTTCCCTGCACCAGGGTCTGCTCCCATTTACACTGTGCCTCTCACACAGCTTTTGCAGAGCAAAAAGTCAGCGAGGAGAAGTGCTATATAAAATCTAGTAAAGTAACATTCTAGAGGAGACATTGGCAATATTTTGTATATATATATATATGCTAAATATTTGTTCTGCTTTTCCTTTTTTTATTTTCAGTAGGACTGTTAAATTAACAATTGTGGCTTTGACAGTAATGTGGGCGGATTTCCGTTGAAAGTACAAAACCTAAAATCAAGTTGATTTAACACGTACATGTGCTTACACGTGTATATTTAAAATGTGATTCATGCATGCTAGATAAGTGGATATTTTGTATACCTTCATATATATAAGTGTATAAATAGTACACAATATAATTTATAGGAGGGGAGAGGATTTTGGAAAACTCTTGTGGACTGCAGTTAATTCATGCTGCCTATCGTCTTGATGATGTTAGGAAGTTGTTAGGTGCCCTCAGGAGAGCCCTATTATATTCCAGATAAAGCTACTTCTCCCTGGTTGAGAAAAGGAATATGGCTGCAGCCATTTTTGGGATCCTTGCTTAACTACACCGCATGCACGCGCACATGCTGGGATGTGCTTCTGGCTGCTGTTGGGAACTCTTTTGCTGACATCAAACACCCCATGGCTCCGTCCTCCCTCTAAAATTTTAGGCTGTTCCTCTCAGAGGCTTCCTGTATGTGAGCTCTAACCTGTCTGCTGAGACCTTTGCTGCTCTTCCCACCAAATACCAGTTTGTCTGCACAAAGCTATCCAGTCCGTGGTAACAGTTAAAGCTTTGTTGAGCTGCCGCATTACCCACTCAAAGTACTTTAATTTTCTCTACCTCACTTCAGGAAAAGTTTTGGAATGAAATTCTTCTGAACATTGTATTTTCTGTTCACCAATGGCCCTACAGCTCGGGTTTGGATAGTCTGCTGCTGAGCGGATTTGCTGCAGCGTGTTGCTTTCTGTAACAGCCAATCCTGTCAGCTCTTCCTAAAATTTTGTGATTTATGGAAAAGGGAGCAAAACCCCACACTGGATGGTGATAGCAATGCACTGGCCACTGGTTTTCTCTCCTTCTCTCTCACAACAAGGGAAGTTCAGATTTTCTCTATCTTTGGTTATATAGAGATGCTTACTAATCCCACAGATGTAAAATTCTTTGATGAGTAAAAGGTTTGAAGTCAATGCAGGCTGCTGAACATCCATAAAGAGAGAGACCCACCATACAAATCAATTGTTTGCCCTTGGGAATGCAGTTATCAACAACAACAACAAAAATGCTTCTCCTTAACTGTAAATCCCAGCAAACAGAAACAACAGAGAAATACAAGCTGCAAGCAACAAGGCAAGATTTGGCATACCCTGCTTATGGAAGCACCAGCACCAGAAGACCTAATGTACCTCTAAAGCACTGCTTGGTTTTTGTGGAAAATGAATGTAAGTTAGGATAAAATTTATAAGCAAGCATAAGATCTCTGTAATTTCTGCAGCCAGTGAAAATTAATAAAACCTAGGGCTAGCTATTTCATAGAACTGAGCAGACAAAGTGTGTGTAACTATCCGTAGAGTGGCTGACATGATGAATGATGATGGATCCAAACTCATCTGAAGTTCTTTAGGAGTAATAGCAGCATAAAGTAATTTCTACAGGGTACTTCAATGTGCCTGAAACAGAACAGTGTATTGGAAGTTGCATATTATGCTAAGAATGACAAGTATTTATGATTGGAAGGTCTTTGTGTTAGGATTATCAGGTTTTGTATACCTTTTCTCGGTTCTTTAATCTTTTGACTTAAAGACCTATCCAGAGATAAGAAAATAAAAAGAAAAGGCTGATTCCTATAATTGTACTACAGAGAGAGTAAATACCCTCTTACTTCAACAAAATCAGCAGTCTGATGCTACACAGGTGTGTTTTTTTCTGAAACAATGAATGTCCTCCTTGAGGAACAGCTGGCGAGAGCGGTGCTTGAGTGGTGGCCAGGAGGGTGGGCTACAGCTCAGCTCAGCTCAGCTCAGCGCAGCTCATTCCTATGAATGGGAAAGAAAAATCCCACCATGTGGTGCCAGTTGTGTCTAGTGAGTTTTATGTTAATGCAACTGCAGATGTAGTTGAGGATATTTTTTTAAAAAGTGGGGTTTTTTTTGTTGTTTGGGTTTTTTTTTTTTTAATTTACAGTCGGAGCACTTATGGCTAAATGTGTCAGCTGAAGAAAAATATGGGTGTAAGTATACGGAGTTGACGGGGTACTAGAGATCTGTGTAATCACTAGGGGGCTGAAGTGGAGTTTTAGAAGTAAAATGCCCCTCCTGCAGAACTCCTGCCTTCCAGTTATCTTTGTATCTCTGGGGTGTTGTAGTCTTGTTCAAAAGAGAGCGAGAGATTTTGATGAAAGGTTTTTCTAAAAGCATGACGAGTACAATCTGCATTTGTCTCAGGTTCGGAAGAGGAGAAACTTGTGCAATACACAGATTGATTTGCAAGACCTTACGGTTTTCAGCTTTCCGTAACCTTTGGTAGCATACTGCAGCAATCTGTTCTTTGAACGTGTTGATCCTCCTAGGTCTATAAGAGCCTTTGAGACAGAGCTAATTTTTTCAGCATTGACTGTAGAGGCTTGTGATTTTAGATCTGAATGTCCCTTTTTGAACCCTGCTACCAGTGACCCACTGCATAGTAAGTGTCTCACATTATAAAGTGGTTATTCACAGAGAGCTTTGACCAATGCTATCTGGAGGGTGGGAGATGCTTTCCTGGCAATGGGATGCGAACATCGTGGGGCAAATCTTCAGCTAGGATAAAAATCCTACTTGGTCGCTGCAGCTCAATGACCGTCTGTTAATTCATGTGGAAAATTCGCGACCCCAGCGAGATCACAAAGTTCAGTGTCCTTGACTGAGCGCAATACTTTGCAGTCAAGATTGAAACGTCTTTCTTCCTGTAATTCCCTTGAATTTTGGTTGTTCTATGATTCCTTTAAATTTTTTTATGCCAAAACCTATGATATGCTCCATGAAACCTTTGAGGACTGTTCCATGTATTCTTTCTGTCTTTTTTATTATGTTATTGCATTTCCATAGGAGTAGGAATATTGAGCCCTGAGAGCTCACCTGGATCCTCTGCTCGTAGGCGGTATTCCTTCTGTGCAGAGGTTAAACGCCACTGATTTGTGTATGGCCATTATTACCATAGCGACCATTCAGGACTTTATTTGCTTATTCTTGAAAAGCCTCAATCTTTTATTTTTAATTTAGTGACATCAAGATTTTGAGGAAACTCTCTTAGCTGAAGACATGGCTAACAGCTACATCCGGAGGACAGACCCGGGGGCTGCTTTGCCTGCCAAGGATGTGCTCTGGGCACTTTCCTCTTGTGTTTTGGTGGTGAATTGAATGGTGGAATTGTCTTGTGCTGGAAGGAATCCCCTGAGGATTTGCAGGGCTCCCTTGCATTGCTGCAGTGCAGCCAAGCACTCTTCAGGCGGTGCAGCTTTCCTCCGCTCATGACAGCAAGCAAGGTATTTGGAAAGATGAATCATCTGCGCTTTGCGTTCAGCCTGGCACAAAATCTTTCGTCCCTTTCTACAGGAGTATTTTTCTTCTCTTTGGGGCATCAGACTGCCATTAATACTGTAGTTGTTGTGCACCTCTCAAGGTAAAGGTAATTTGACTTGAATTAAAAAAACAAAGATAAGAGGGTGAGATGGTGTCAGGGAGAACAACAGTAGTGACCATCAGCATCACTTTGCACTTGGTTATGTAGGAATTGGGTAGATGTGTATGAAGCTTTGTTATTGCGCCAAAATGCCCGTTTTCAGCCAGCGAGGAAGCCCTTTGTCTATCAGTCAGTCATGTCAGCTGCGGATCTCCCCTCTTCCTTTCTAATCCTTGGTCCTGATCCCATCAAGGCTGGAGGCAAAACTGCCGATGGCGTCGGTGATGGCAGGCGTGGAGCACACTCCCGCGAGGCTCCCTGACTCCTGTCTCATTAACACCTGGATTACTTCACCCTTTAATCCAGCCATCGGTACCCAAGCACAGAGGTGTTTCACAGCTTTGCCATTTTGATTGATTCTGTTATTTGTATATGCAGCTGTACCACTACCTTTATTTATTTATTTTTTTATTTAAATATATTGCACAGATTCATACAAATGCATCTAAGAGACCTTCTCCCCTTCACAGACAACTTCTCATCATGCCTTCTACTGGGCAGTCAGGCAAAGTTATCTTTACTACTGTGGATTTTATCAACCTGAAATCTAAAATTTAAAAAAGAACAGAAGCAGTTTCAGGCAGTAAGGTGGCCCTTGAATGCCTCAGTCAAGTTTATGCACTGGATTTTTAATTTCTTTTTTACATTATTTTCTTCCACTTGTTACTTTATGTGAGGCCATATAAAAATGAAATGGACTGTTGAGGAGGAAATGTAGAAGCTGTTGGGACACAAAATGCTGTCAAATGCAGAAAGCAAGCAAATGGACAGAGGTTTATTATGTCCCTGCCCACCCCTTCCAATCTCTTTTGTTCATAATGACTTTCCTTATTACTTAAAGCAGTTGCAGATCTAGAAAACAGCAGAAAAGCTTAGTTTTAGAAATGTTACTATTCAGTGTGTGAGTAAACTTTGCCCTTGAAGAGGTCCATCACCTTTCATACAAAGATTCGACTTAGAAATGATATCTATATGGCATTCAGTGTTGAAAAGGTGTTGGGAGGATGTCACGGTCACGAGCAGCGTGCATTGTAAATAGTTACAAGTTTATTGATAAAAAGATTTGTGGGCAGTTGTTCATAAACAATCTATTACTCTATTGGATCTCAGAAAAGACAGTTAAAAAAAGGTGTCTGTTTTTCCAGCATTAACACTACCTTTCATCTGCAGTAGCAGGACGTTGCTCAGCGGTGACCAGGTCTTCCCCGCCCAGCTGTGGGCTGGCTGCTGTGGTGAAATTCACTCCTAGCAGACAGCGAGCACCCATCATCGGGAGGGGAACCTGCTCTCTGCTCTTCACAGGTGAAAGGTTCTGGCTGGGGTGAAAACCAATCCCTCGCATGCCGCCGTCTCGCCACGACAGCGTTTTCCCCTGTCATTCTGGCGAGTGACACAGGACATCTGGTGAGGCCATCTCCTCCGCCTGCACTGCCCCTGTCTCACCATCAAGTCCCTGCTCTAGGTCGGATCAAGAGCCTGAAAACCAAGATCTGTTCCTAGCAGTAAGCCCATCAAATATAAAACCCTGTACTTATTTGAGAACCATTTGTGTCATTAGCAGGATAGTTAGGGCCAGCAATTTTACCTGTAGGCATATAATTACCCTTTTCCCAAACGTGACCCCAGAGTATGTATTCTTCATACTGATGCTCTTTTAGGTCTTCCATCTTTTCACAAGCAAGAAGCCTTAGCTCCAAGCTAATGTCAACCCTGCTATCTCTCCTAGCTTATCTTGTATGATGTGTTTTATCTTGTTTGTGCTATTTTGACCTTCTCCAGCAGAAGGTGTGGTAGCCCTTTAGTGGAACTCTGTGGAAGGAGCCTTGGGTCCGCCTTTCCCAACTGATGAGTGTCCTGCTTGAGACGCTCCTTTTTCTGTTGGCCTAAAAATAAGAATTACATGGCTCTGATGCAGTCACATCTCTCGGTCAGTGAACGGAGGTTCTTGAAACCAGCAGGCTGTACTGTATATTCAAGCTTCCTAGATTCCATTAACATTTTGTTAATGAAATAGTGCTTTGTCAAAGAGTCTTGAAAACTTAAAAGGGTATTTAAGCTTCTTCCATGAGTCAATACCATGTAATGTCAACATTACCACGAAGGGATAATTCAGAGATGTCACACAAAGCATGTGTTATGCCATTTGCAGTCTAGCAAAACAGCTCAGCATTTATGTTGTTTAATCCATCTTCAAAAATCTTTTGTTCTGAAAAAGTTTGAGATCAATCTTGTCAGTATTTACTGACACAAAGCTGATGTAAGTCGCTGTGCTCCTATTGACTTCATCTGAGTTGTAACGGTTTACCCCAGCCTTGAATTAAGCCCAAATTAGGCATATGAAGAACTTGGTATCAAACTTTTAAGGAATATAGAGCTGAATGAAACACATCCTGCAAATGAAAATATGGGTAGAAGTAGAGTGAAGTAAATAGTCTGCAAAGATCTGGGACAGTACAGACACAATTTGAAGAGACTTAAAGAAATGGAATATTATTTAAAACTTTGCGTTCATGAGATAATGTATTTCTCTGGCTAGAATTAAATAGGAAACACAGAGAAAGAGAGTTCATATCTGAGCTCTGGCAATGAGGTTCAGCATGGTGACGTGGGGTCTAATTTCCAAAAGGTATGTGCTGCATTGTCCTGGGTTTATGTCACTATCTCAGTGAGTCTGGTCAAAGTACATGAAATCCCTCCTTCCATTCCTCCTTCCTTCCTTTTTTTAGTAATTCTGTAATTGTACCTACCACGTAAGGAAGTCGTTTCATCCTACTGGACATTGCAGTAACGCTGTTTGTTTTACCTTTGTACTTTTAAATCCTTTTCCATTAAAGCTCAGTATAATTGATGTAGTTGAATGTAATGAAAGGTAGCCTCAGCTTGCTTTGAAGAAAATAGACTGCCTTACTTCATACTTGGCTTAATCCAAAATGCTTTCCTGTGATTATTTCTTAGCTGCATTAAATCTATTTCAGTTTCAGACTTTCTGGATATATGGGGTCAATTCTGCAATACGTAAAGTGAAGTAAAGTTCTTCAAAAATATTTCACATATTTTGGTGGCAAATGTTTGTATTTCATTCACATTCAGGTTTTTTTTTATTCAAACCAGGCATTACGGAGACCAGCAGCATTACAGACCTGCTGGGGGAGCTCAGCAGAAGATCCAGCGCTGCACCGATGATGTGAGTAGGGGAAAATAGTCCCAATGTTGTATTACTGGTGGTGGGTCAGGTACGCTGAGGTAATTCGCAGGTTCCTTCTAAGAGAGGGGTACTTTCTGGCTTGATTGCACACATCAGAAAGAAAAATAGTATGAGGCTCTTCATTTATACTCTTATGCTGTTTGACAACCTGGGAAACATATGGGGCATAAAGCAATCGCTCTTCTTGTGAAGACCTGTGGGGGGCTTGCAGCCTCGTTGCTCCAGGTGAAGTCACTGCAAGAGCAACAAAACTGAGAATAAAATATGGAAAAAAAGGAAACACATTGCAAATACAGGCTTTGAAACCATCTGAAAGCAGGTTGTACAGCATAGTGTGTGTTCTAGCAGCCTTCTGGTATGAAAAGGTCTCAGAATGGTTAGCTCTTCTTGAGAGATGCCTTGTCGCAAATTAAGCTATACATGACAACAGAGTATATGTAGTGCGTGCATAGTCCTACAACTAAATTAAGATCTTGGAATTATCTCCCAGATCCTAATATATTTGATCAGATGCTTTAAAGGAATAATACATTTGCAGTGCTAAGGAGGAAAAATTGAAAAAACACAAATGTTACGTAAGAAGGGGAATCTGACATAAAGTTTATGATCCGTCTTGGCCTGCTGTTATAAACCAAACTTGGAGTAAGCACCCTGCATGTGAAATACCGCAGTCAGCACTGCAGCAAAATGAAGCGTGTGGCAATGGAGGCAATGTTAAAAATCAGTTTAAAAGAAAAACAAAGCCAGGTACTTCTAATGAAAAAAAAAAAAAAGTGATACCGGTAGTAATGTAACTGTATATGTGAAGTGCCATTGAGACAAAGACAGTCCCAAAGGTTTTACAGATTTTAATGAGACCACAATATAAATCCAAGGAGTCTGAGAGAGGAGGATAGAGGCTGGAGTGTAGGATGCTGTGCATTTTAACCTACTATTTAAAAAAAGAAAAAATAAGTCCTTGCAGACATTAGATACTGAAGAACTATTACAGTTGTTAGAAAAGGTATCCAGAGATGGGGTTTGTAGCTGCAGCAGTGAAGGAAGAGGGAGGTGGCCAGTGCCAGGTGTGTGATGGCAGTGGGATCAGGGATAGACCCTGCTAACTCGCGGCAGCAGGATTAAACCCCATAGATGCCACTGCCCTCTCTCAGTAGCAAATATGAGACTTCCTTGCAGATGCAGAGCTACTTACATCTTATCAAAAAGCAGGCCTTACAAAGATTTAATCTAAACTGTTTTAAAAAAAAAGTCAAGTGCCTGATACAAAACTGCCACAGATAATCTGCAAGACTATTATACTTCTGCTTCATTTAAAAATCCCCTTCTGATTTCCTTAACATCATCAATGGCATTAAACATCTGTTGATCTACTTGTACATGAACCTGCATCACTCCCTGTCTCAGTTCTCCATGTATACAATGAGAACAATACCTTCTTCCGTATTTTTCTGTATTTCCCATGTAAATGATGAATTCTGGGGAAAGCAGCTCTGTGTTACTCTGTGTTTAGACAGTGCCCGTCTTAGCACAGCCCTCATGTTGTCTGGGTGCTTCCAGGTCCAACCACAGAACAGGTAATTGTAATCTCTGAACCAAGCAGAATATTTCCTCTATATGGCATTAAATTGGGTAATTGAAAGAAATCAGTGTTTTTGCCACTCTATCATATGTTAAACAACTGCTTATTCTAGTTTCCTTGTTTCAGGAGGTCTGTGGTGGTCCAGCTCGTTGGAAACTTTTGTGCTCAAACCAGGAGGATGCTATAGATGGAGCAAATGTGTGAGTAAGTTTTCTGGAGGCCATTAAGTCTCCTGCAGTTTTGGTTTTTTTTCTAAAGGAGACATTGCTCTGTATGTGTCTGTGTGTGAGGGAGAGAGAGAAAGAGCATTGCCTAGAGGGTTTCAGTTATCACACTGTCTAAATATCCCTTATTTTTAGTTGGAGTCTTCTGAATATGAGATCCCACTACAGGTAGGTGAAGTGACCTCTTCGGTTTTGAATCTGCTCTTCTCTGGCAGATGCAAGGCTGCAGCTTTGAACAGGAACCCCCTCCTGCTCCATGCAAAGCTCTTTGAATTGCCCCTGATACGCTTCTAAGGCTCCCCGGTTGCGTGCCAGGCACTTTGAAGATGAATGCCCCAGCATAAGGAAAACATGAAACAAAACTTACTCCCTTATGTCAGAGTGTGCGGCAGATTTCTCAAAGATCTTCAGTACAATGGTTGCTCTTTGGTGGGTGAGAGGAAATAGGCTGGTTCACCAGCTTGCAAAAGCAGAACAAAATTGCACAGGGCTATCCGTTGGGTGGTAGATCAGGCAAAAGAAAGGCAGTTGGGGGTCTCCACAATGTTCAGCTCTGGCAAAACTTATTTAAGGTTGACTTCATCGGATCTTACTTGATGAAGACAAATTTATTATTTTTTGTTCCCCCTGAAGTTTGCGATATTTTCAAGTCAACAGATATGCCATGTCCTCTTGAGGACATATTTTTCTCTGTCTTCATGAAAATCAACACAGCCCAGATCCTCAGGCTATATGTAACCATCATAATTTTCTGGTACATTTTGGAGGTAATTTAGAGTCCTGGGAGCTGAAGGGCCCATGCGTGCTTGGGAGAGTAGTAAAACAGTAGGCAGTTTTATCTGTCCAATTCTAAATATTTCTATGACAATTGGCATGAAACTCTCTGTTAATGTGTTTTTTGAACCTGACGGATCAGTTCTTCTGGCCCAGGTGAATGGTTACGTATGATCCAGAAGTTTTCATTTCCATCAGATGAACGAACCCATTTCCTTGAGGGGTTATTGGGCTTATAATGTAAAAAATTGAACGGATGTCCCAGGAGAGACTAGGTATAGAAACAGAAGGGAAGGGGAACATTAAAAGAGGTTAAAAAAAAAAAAAAGAGGGATTGGTTAATAGCGATTCGTGATATTCTTCTCACCTCTTTTGGATGACTACTACAATGCAAACGTGTGAACTCCCTGTAAAGTAAATGGAGAAAAGCAGAACCCTCTGGGCCACAATTCTTTTCCATATATGATAGATCTTTCTCCCTTCCAATCAATTAATTGCATCCTAAAAACATCTATTTCTCACCATTGACTTTAAAGGGATTTTAGATGACTAGCTCAGATATAGCTGTCTACACAGTAAGTGATTAAAGTTGGGTTAGATGAGCTGGCAGACTACATGGATTTTTTTTCTTCCTTCATGCAAACCCTAAATCAAAAGGCATCTCATCAGAGTATTATAAAATACAGCCTTCAGAGGGATAGCCGTCTACTTCCGTATTCTGGCATCTGAAGGGAGGAGGGAGACTCCCATCAATTTAGAGAGAGGTAAAGATTTCATCTCCCTCTAGAAATCATGGCCATAATGGGAAATTCAGACATTTATGAGATTTGCTTAGCCAAGGCATAGCTGAGCATGTGGACGTTTCTGTTTGTCTTTATAGTATTATAACAAAAGCAGAATAAAACACTATTTTTAGGTGGGTTTTTTTTTGTTGTTGTTGTTTTTTTTTCCTTCTTTTTCCGTCACTGTTTTTATTATACTACCGGCTCAACATGTACCTGGGGGGGCCGTGGGGGGGGGGGGG
>VUYV01000006.1:2853432-3129034 GCA_008711295.1 Anarhynchus alexandrinus | reverse complement strand
CAGATACAGCCTGCGTGACATTATAAACTGAACTCTTTACCAGCCCTCTCCCTGTGACTGCAAAATAGGGACAGACTGCAGGTGTTTATTAATGGGAAAACTCCCAAAGGAGCATTTACCAATCCACTGGAGAGAAATTCTCACAACCCGCCCCCCCCGCCACCCCCCCTCACCCCGCAAGTCATTCCTGGTTTATATTTGAATTTTAAAGACAGGTAAATTTGTCTGTGCTTTAAGCATGACCCACAAGTTTCTGGCAATGGTGAATATTTCCCTTGGGTTTCAAAATTTGGCAAACGCTATACCTTATTTTTATATATATATAGTCAATATGAATTTCAAAGACAAGGAAGAGTAAGTAAAGGATGACTTCTTTTAGTGTTAAATCAGAAAGGGACTCAGCGAGACACAGTGCATATATTTGATTCCTCTAATCTAATTGTTAATTTCTTGACAATAATGGGTAAGGTATCAAATTATTATTTAAACATAGAAATAAAGCGAGTGTCCCTTTTCCTATGTGTAAGTAATGCTCTTCTGCCAAATGATAGGCATGACTGTATTTTTTCCTAATTGAATCTGCATATCTTTTCCTCTGATAGTCCACTGCTGAATATTGATGGTTGCAATAATTGGCTCTTTATTGGTATATTGTGTTTTCTCTGCGATTTTTCAACTTTCTGCAGTGAATCCTTTTCAAGTTTTAGTTCTTTTATGGTCTGGTACTTACCGAAGTTGCTAATTCTGGTGGAGCTGTAGGACTGTGAATAAGTCAGTGTTTTGATTTGTTGTGCAAGTCATCTATTGGTAGCTGGTACCTCGCTTTTTATCTTTTCTTGTAGAAATACCTCAGTTGTTACTGGCTTTATTTAGCAAGTGAACTCAGTCTTTCTCATCTAGCTGTTTTCTTCTATTTGTCCCTAGCTTCAAGGGTTGGTGGCACTTGATGGTGGATAAATGCAAGAAGATCTAATAATACCTTTCTAATATACCCATTTATCTGGTATCATATTTTATTTTAACTCTTAATGCAACTGTATAATCATAGCTCCATTGCTATAATTGGATTTGGAATTATATTTGTGCCATTTAATTACATCTATAGCATTTCTATAAGCTTATTCAGAGTAATTAGTAATCTTATAATTTTTAGTGGAATCATATTTTATATCCACTGTACTCATTTTTCCCTTCAAACTCTTCAACACATTTGCACCAATTTTGCTTTTTACACTGGAATTTCTGGCATAAATAATCATTAAGATTTTTTTTTTTTCCCCACTGTGAATATGAACAGAGTCTAATCCAGCATTCATTGAAGTCTTTTCATTTACTTCAGTGGAAACTGGATCAAGCTGATAGGTTGCAAATTGTGTTCAAGGGAAAGTCACATTTTATCGTGGAAATCGTTGTGTAGCAAAGCACAGTGTATTGATGGAAGACACAAAATAGCTAGTTGTTTCCAGATTTTCTTGCCAGATAATTTATAGATTCTCTTATCCAACTTTATTAATTTTTAGACCATAAGTTATGGCATTGCAACAATTTTTAAAATATTAATTTTAGCCTGATCTTTTTGACAAATTAAAAAACCCTTCTTGTTCAAGATTTTTATAAAAGGGTCTAGAACTTTGCTTTCCAGACACCAGGTTAACTATCGGTTAATCTCGGATAGTTTGAAATTGGGCATTTTTTTTCCAGTTTTTTAAAAAATATGTTTTCTTCATTTTTAATTGAAAAACAAATATTTGACAATTTTTCTTTACCAGCTCTCTGTTGTGTCACTTCAGAGCTGTGTCAGTTCGTTAATATAATTGGTCCTCTTGCTGCTGAATATGAAAACCTGTAAGCACTTCCATCTAAAAGTGTAATTCTAGCAAATTACATTCCCAAGTAGGCACAAATTTATGATGTTCACTTTTTCCAACATTTTAATTTTGCAGCTGTGGGGTGCTAACTATATGTGCCAAACCAGATTTTATTTTTTTTTAAACTATTGCAACTTGCTTGTTAAGGAGTTATTTTTCTCTTCTGCACTGCTCCCACTCTGTTGATTAGAGGTTTGTTGCTTTGGTAATGCGTCTCTCTCCTTCAGGCAGTTAATGATTACAGACAACTCTCTAACCTATAATTTTGGGAGAAGGTTATTTAGAAGGTGATATGGGAACGATTGTAATTGTTTCTGTGGCTTAGAAATGTCCTTAGTCTTTGCTGGCCAGGTATCAGGTCCTGGGGTTTAGAGTGGAAGTGGTGCTCTTGTCCAGGATTAAAGACACTTTCCTGTATTATTTATTCCCAAACCACACCAGTTGGTAAGGTTAGAAAGAACATTGTGAAAGATGGTAAACTGCTATTTAATTCTTAATAAAATGTCAATGCAAATGGTGCCCAAATCCATCCCAGGCAGAAGGTGACCTTTGTAGGCTTGAGGATGGAGCCCCTTGGACATCCAAGGAGAGATGCTCAGCTGGTGGACGGGGACCCATAACTTCTGTAACGATTTTAGAGCCTCAGGAGCCTTTGTGAGCCAGAGCATCTTCAGTTTCAGACAGCAGGATAACAATCATTTGTTTGTCCAGCCTTTTGATCGAAAATAGATCAATTGAACAACTTGTATTGGAGATTTTGTTATTCTTCCAGCATGGAGAAGAGTTGTCTATGAGTCTTAAATGGAAAAAACCTTAACTTTAGTAATTTCATTACTAATAATTTGAATGGAGCAGCATGCACCTGAAATTCAAATCCTAAATACTGCAGTTATTTGCATATTGTATGTAGGTGCCTTGCCCTGGGAGCCGTGTTCCCACATCACGGGGACACTTCTCATTTGGATTTTTCCAGTGGATGCATACGAGCAATTTGTACTGAAATTTTGTCAAAAAAATGACTAGTGTTTTGCCACTTTAAAACCATGGAAACATCACAATGTTCTTTTAGAAATGACTCCATGAATTAATTGCAAATTACTTATTAATGAAACAAATATTCAGCTGTCACTTGAACTAAACTACACGATATGCTTAATGATTATTTTTTGAGAAAACACTTTTGTGTTTGTTTGATCTGCCTAGTGTTAACAGTGGTAGAAAAAGAGGAAAGCTTTTGGTGTCGGAATGGAAACTTGAAACTGGCAAAAAGAAGAAAGAAAGGAAAAACATCAGCCAATAACTGCAAAATAGGTGAAAACCCCAAAGAAATAGCAGATACCAGTTGGAAAGCTGCTCCCCCGGGCAGCCCTAGTTAGGTAACGAGGGTAGAATATGGCGACACAGGCAGGGAAATCTGGCAGCGAAGGTTTTCACAGTAATATTAATTCAGTGCATTCCACATCCGTAAAATGAGCATGAAGGAATTCACCTCATATGGGGTGGGTAGATGTTTGCAAACTTCAGAGGGACTCTCAAATGAATGTGAAATATCATCTGTAGTTCTGCAAATTATAATAAAAATAAATGCTGCTAATTAGGGAATGTGCATTCCTCACGGCTCTGGTGTTAGTCTGGGACAACACCTCCGAGCTTCCCTGCCCAGACCTTCTGTGTCCCACTTGAACCAGCAGAGCAGTGGTGAGCCCAACGGGACCTTCATGGGTGACCGTGGTGCACCCGGGGGGAATTTTTCCACAGGCAACTTGCTGAAGCCGTGCATTTTTTCCATGTGCTCTCTGTTGCGAGGGGCAGATATAAATAGGTAATAAAGCCTTTACACTCTTTGCTGTGCTACCGATGCTGTTTACAAGAGCAGGAACACGGGGCAGTACATGAGCAAAGCGGGTGCGCCTGCATTCTGAACACATCTCAGGTGTCCTTCTGCTGGTGCTGCTAAATTATTTACCACTCAGCAAGCATGAGATATTTAAAGGCGGGAATCTGAGGTGAAACCCCATCCGTTTACCCAGAGCTGACACTGGAATATTCATTATCACATTAAATCTAACCGCAGCGAAAATGAAGGCTTCCGTTGATTATGTGCTTGCATAAAAGACTTCTTTGGTGGCAAGCCTGTGTGCCAGAGATCTGAATATATGATCTAGAGAGTGGAAAACATTCTCTTTATGGTAAATTTGCCTTCTTGGAAGTTATGAGACTTGGCAGGTCTAAATTATGTTTTAAACCTGTGGTGGATTATACGATTTTTCTAACTGGCCACAAGTGATGCTAGATGAGCGCATATCACACGTGCCCAATCCCAGCCACAGGCATGAGTCAGGATTTCCCATACAAAGAAAAAAATAAAATGCAGATTTGATATCCAGAGAATGGTACATATTTATCTTGGTATAATGTTAGTTTTGCAGGGTTGGTACGGAGGCCTCCTCTTCTGCAGTGCTGGGGCAAATAGCCCTGTCCGCACACGCCTGCCTTTCCTTCTCCCCCTCCACCCCGAGTTCGTGCTGGAGCAGAGTGAGCAGTAGAGCTTGGAGAGGGATTTGAGGGACACTTTGGAGTTATGATTGCAGAAAAGGTCAGTAAAATGCATGGGATTGTCCTAAAAAGAGACATGAGGTATTTCCTCCCTCTCTTCATCCATCCCTCTCTCCCTCCCCCTCTTTCCCCTCCACCAGGGATTTTGTTAAATTTAAAGATTGAATTAAATTTTTTTCTCTGGAGGAGAAGAGAAAATAATAGGACTTATAAGATGAAACGCTTTGAAAGGCCACCTCTTGAGCAAGTTGTCCCACTGGGAAAGAGAAGGGCTGTTTGCTCTGGTCCGCTTAGGTCTGTGAATGAGCTTCAAAGCAAAATGGCATAGGAAGGGCTGGGTGTGGTGGAGGTGGGCAGGTACAGAAATGGGAGAATAAAACCTGTTTCTGTTGATGCTAAGAATGATGATTCACTCACAATAAGTAATTTATTGAAATATGTAACCGGTTGCATTGGCACAAAGAATTTAAAAAAAACAACATAAAATCAAGTTTCTCCATCCCATAATACTTACAGCAGACTTTCTACTTTGGCAAATGACATGTAAGGAACAACATGACCAGAAGCCAGGCTTGCCTACTCATAAATGGCGATTGATAAAGCTTGATTTGGAGTGGGGTTGTAATTTAACCACCACCTTCCAGAAAATCATGAGCTTTTTTCCTCGGAATGCTGGAGATACTTTATGGCATCTTCTTCTCTTTATGCCTCCTGTTTTCATCTTTAGTTGTAAATGTACTTAGTGAGCGAGAATAAAACATAAATGTACAGTAGATACAAAAGTGCCAGGCACCTTCAGCTTTCACTGGTGTTTGTAGAGAGCATAGACAGCAACAAAATGATCTGTAACTATAATTGAGAGGCAAAAAACCAATCTAGGTTTAATCAACGTTTAAAGGAGGAATTACATGTCCCACAAATCCCCTTTTATATTGCACTTAAAATCCCCTTACCTGCCCTTTAGTTTTCATGGTTTTCCTTATCTTCACTGTCACTTAATCATATTTCAACAGGATTTGATTCCTCACTGCCCATTTGCTTTTCCTTTCTAGTGCCCCGTTAATGCCAGAGCACCATCCCAATAGTTTCCTTCTACCACGCTTTGATGTCAGACACCCGGAGATTTGGATTTTTTCCCTTCAGGTTCAAACAGAAAAGAAAAATACCTGGTTTGTGGGAGTGACAGATACCATTTCCAAATGTAAATGTCTAGAGCTGGAGCAGGGGAATAACGGGAGGCAAACACAGCTCTTGTTTGGGTCCTGTTGATGTTGTGTGTTTGTCCTGGGGGAGCAGCACTGCTGGGACCCGATGGCCATGATCTGCCCTGCTGCTGGCAAATTTGATATAAATCCATTCTAATTCATCATGTAACTGTGAGTTAGCCCTTGGATCAGTGGTCGGAAGAGGTCTGAGAGTATAGCTGGGCATATTATCCTCTCTCTCACATCATTATCTTTGCTGGGCATTAAGCTCTCATGATAATTCTTAAGAAAATGTATTTTTAAAAGATAGTAAACGTCTGCAGTGGCCAATATTTGAACCTCTGTTCTTGAATTATTTTTTAATTAAACAGAAAGATTTTTTTAATAAAAAAGTGCCCCAAAGTCCAGTTAATCCAAATTCTGAGGAATTTGTGCCAGCAGAAGTCAGTCTTACTGTTTTCAAATAATATTTGCATCATATCTCACAAAGCTGAGCACGGAGCTGCCTTGTTACAGGAATCCAGAAGGTCCTCTGTATCAGAGTGGTGAGAGTCACAAGCTCAGAAGATGCTCATTCATGGTCAGTGCTGTAACAGCAAAACACATCAGAAATTGGATCTGCTGAAGCAGCACTGGAGGCTCACCCCCAGCAGGGCTCTGCCCTTCCCCTTCTGGAGAATGACTCTTGACTTTTCAGTCTGGTGTTGCCGGAGCTGGTTTTGGTGGGAGCGAACCAAAAGGAGACGGGTACTGCCAGAGTACAGGAAGGGAGAGTGCACAGGGGGTAAGTGGGGGACAGGGCAGAAGGATGCCTGGGACAGACTCTGAAAGGACAAGTTTAGAAAGAAATGGTTGCTTGGAGGAAGATTAAAGAGGTCTTCTTCAAGATACAGATGTGAGAGCAAGAGGGAGGACATGAGGGAAGGCTGGGAAGAAGGTAGAAGCGGGTGGAAGAAGCCGAAGCAGGGGCTGTTGTGGAGGCTGACAGCTTGAACAATGAGAGGAAAGGGCTTGTTCGACTTCGATTTGGTTAATGAATATGTGACAAAGAAAGAAATGCACGGGCTGATTGTCTGCAGGGGAAGAGGCTTGAAGATGAAGCATGGGGCAGATGTCTGAAGCAGGTGAGAAGCCACCACAAGGTTGCTCATGGGACCAACAGAGATGGAGTTAGAAACGGAGGGATGGCTTTAGCACTAGAAACAGGATTTAGCAAGAAAATGAAATATGAAGAATAGTATGAGCTGTACTGAAAGCATCAATATTATTATTGCTACTATTTACTAAAGGCTGCCTTGTTTTAAATCTAATAAATAGCTTCTGTCAGAAAAATAGAAAACAAGTTTTAAACATTGGCTTTTTCTTCTATTTTGTTTATTAGAGCAAAGACGGTTAGTTGTGTTTTACTAATATCTTGTAAGTAAACAGAGTGAGAACACGCAGTGGGATAGAGATGATTAAGATGACTAACCATTGAAATTTGATTCCACACTGAGCACGTAAGAAGGAAGAAAAAAATGGCAATTAATATGTTACTATAATAGAAACAATACTAATAGGTAGTATTAATGGTTCTCTATATGGTTATATTTATGGTCAGCTTTAGAAGAGAAAGAGTTAATTTTTGGCCCAAAGCAGTAGACACGAGCTTTGAAGGAGGAGAAAAACCTTTTAACTGTGTAGAAATTTCGGTTGTGAGCTGTAAAAGGAAGTTGAGCTGGATATTGAGAAAATTCAAAAAGATAAAAATGATTTCAGTTTGGTAGTTCTTCACTGGTTCTGCAGTTTGGCAGCTGTCAACATCTTAAAATATCATCTCACCCAAACTGTTGAAAGAAAGAAACCCTTTGATTTTTCCCTTGAGACTCCCAAGCTGAAAATGGACTCTTTGTAGTCTCAGACTCATTTCAGACAGTTTTTTTTTTTAAAACATTCTTGCTGGCAGAAACAACTAATTCATAAATAGAGTCTCTGTTAATTAACTAAGTTTTATCATTTTAACTTGCCTTTTAAAAAGAAAAAGAAAGTAAATCTCTAACATTTTCTTCTTTATTATGAATCTTAAGGGACTGAGCATCACATTTCTTGCATCATTAATAATGCAAATTAGTTTTTGTTTGGGTCTCACAACTTTATAGTTAGAAGTAAATATGTAATGCACAGATCTGGGAAGTAAACTCATATATAGCAGAAATTTTACTTTATAGTTATTGAAAGTTAATGTAAGAAAGATGGGAAATACTGTGGTTTCTGTTTATTTAACCTTTCTTGCTCTTGCTTTTCTTTCAGTAGAACTCTTTGTAACTTGTCATTAAACACTGTTATATTCCTACAGTATCTGTTTTTACTATCTTTACAGTAGCCACAGTGTTCAGCATTTAATACCATTTTAAAGTAAAGGTTAAACATATATAGTGTACTTAGGGCTATACGGATTATATTTTTGGTGCTGATTATTGGCAGGAAAACCAGGTGATTATTTACAAAAATATCTAAAAATTTGTTGACTTTGCAGCAGTTTTTCTTAGTTTGCTTAATGAAACAATAGTCAGATAACCAAAATAAGATTAAACTTCACTCATGGCCTCTATATCATCCATAGTAATGCCTCATGAGGGTGAGGGTGAAATACTTCGACTTGTTTACTCGTTAGCGCAGGGGTAGTCTGCAGTTAGTGTATATAGCCTATAGCAGGTTTTCCTGCCCTGTGGTTTTACACATTGTTCCTGAATATATAGTACTTCTCTCCATATGAAATGTCTGTAGGAATGATACTATTGCAGACAAATTACAGACGTTTCATCACAACATCTGTGCTTTTTGTAGTTACTCTTTTTTTTTGGGTGTGTGGTGGACAACAAAAAATAATAAGTACCCTGTTATTTTGTGCATGAAATCTGATAGCGAAAAAGACACCAGAGAGAATTCTTCAGCGATAAAAATTTAAATAGATCCATTTATCAATATGACAGAGATTTGACCTGAAAGTTAAAGTGTTTGAAAGTTAAGTGGGGTTGTGTAAAGAAAGTTGAGGCTGCGCTACAGATAGACCATAGGTTTTGTAAGTTATTAAATCAAAATAAAAGGTATTGACAAAACAATAAATTGCCTGTATCAGCCCATCTAATAGCTTCTGGGAGCACTAAATACATTCTCCACACTAAAGATGTGTGAAGCTTTTCCCTTTCTCATACTTTTGTTCTTCTACTCGCAAACATTCACACTGTGGTTGGTTTTATAACAGACTTGGCACCAAATTGCGCCTGCGAATGCTTTGCCAGAGAACTTGCGCGGAGCGGCGTCATGGGGAGCAGGAGTGGTGGCATTGCTCTGCTACCAACAGCATTATTGAACTTTGCAGGTGGGGTCTGAATCACTCTCTTGGGGATTAAAAAACCCCAATAATAATGGTGGTAATATCTTTACTGGGAGAAGGGAGAGCACAATGCGGTCCTCTTTGCTCTCCCTGGGAGTCCTCAGCACCATTTCTGTGCTGGAAAACCATGGGATTCAGAGGGGCAGCAGCACCTGGCAGCCGCTGCTCTTCGGGGCACGCTCGCCTCGAACAGGGAAGCTCTGGGGAGTGAGGAGCCGTGAGGCCATTCATGCCACCTGCGTAACGATGCACCTCCTCGGAGAGGGGCTGAGTTTGCTCATGGCAGGGAAGAGAAACGGCTGTGGGACCCACCGGGGACGGGGAGGTTGGGGAGTGGGTGGGGGGCAGCTCTTCACCCCCAGATTCATTAGCTGGGACCTGCTTTTTCCTCTGGCTCCTCTGACTCCATGGGGTTGGAGGGGCATACCCCCTACCTACAGCTCTCCCGCCGAGGAGAGAATGAGGCTGCTCTCTTTGGCTTGAAAACGACACAGATTTGAGACTATTTCCCCTCCTGCAGGTTTTTCCATGGAGAGGAGCGTAGAAGACATTACTATTTATAGTGCACAGTACGTGTACACAGCGTGACATCCACTGGCTTTTCAAGCAAACGTCCTACCAGTTTGGAGGGGGGAGGCTCTCCATCTTGGTGTCCCCAAGATGCCCTGTCCCCTCTCCTGGGGGGGTGGGAAATCGTGCAGGGGTAGCACCCATCTCCCCTTGTCTGTATGTTTCTTTCACTTATTTTTAGATGAAGATACTTGCCCCCCTGCCGTGGAGCCGATCGTGAGGTTCAAAGTCAAAGGAAGTTTTCAGCACAAATAATGTGAGTTTTACGGGGAGGGAGAGGAATTGAAAGCAACGAAGGTACAAGGGGGTCACAGAGCATCTGCAGGGTGTTATTTGGGGATGGACCGCTTGTGTGTGTGTGTAGAAATGAAGATGAAAAAGTGCATTGGTTGAACTAAGGATTTTGGGGAGTTTTCAAGGGGATGGGGGTCAGCAATGGGACTTGAGTTTCCTCGCTGCCCGCTCCCTGCCTGACTGCTGAGTCGCACGGCGTTTCTTTGTGTTCGTGTAGGGGTTTGGGAAATCAGAACATCTTCATCGAAGCTCAGCTCTCGATACGGAAAAGATAGCTGACAATGGCAATAAAAATAACAGTAAGCAGTTGGAAAGGCCCAGCTCAAATCATGCTCTGTCAACAGCTTTGCAATCTGTATAAATATGAGCAGAAAGACAAACAACTCTGATTTCTCTTTAAGAATGTGAGTATCCATTGTCGTAGATTTAAATTAGGATGTTTTCCTTGTACTGTATGTAAATTTCTTCTTGGCAAATAACCCATGTCCACTAATATATGTGTATTTTGGGTCTGTATAGTTTTGGTCTCTGCGAAATACAATGAAATTTGATAGCACACAGAAATACTTGCATGGAATGTCAAATTTTTTGTGTGTGCTTCTCACATATCCATAAAAGAGTTTACACATTTCTAATTACTCATTCAAAAAGAGACTTTACAGCACTTTTAAAAGAGAGCCAATTTTTTCCCTACTGTGTTCTGTTTTTACAGCTTGTGGAAAGCTTATTTAACGAAAGTTTAAGTAATCAGCGAAAGTCATTTCTGAGAAAAGACTGACAGATATGAAGCCTCTTTTCACACTTCATAAGAGGTGGAGATAGTAGCCATAAAATTTACAGCTGAATAGTACTCTGTTTAGCTTAAGTTATAGAATTATTAGTGTTTCAGGCATGTGATAGATTTTAGGGAGGTTAAATATTTTAAATGATTATATATGCTATGTGTAGCCGAGCTCAAAGTGTGCAATATTAATTACAACCTACCCCTCCAGACCCAGCAACCTGCACGCCCCCACGGGGCTGATGTTACACTAAAAATACGTGTTTGCGGCTGACGTAGCTTCGCGATATATTAATAAAATACTAGCGATATATTCCCTTCACACAGACTCACCTCTGGCTATGAAAGTATGAATTCCCAGGCTATGGAAATGAACAGACGGTGCACGTTGGGTAAGAGCGGAGTCAGTAGGGAAGTCAGCACCATCAGCATCTCTGTCCCAGCTCAAGCAGAGCAGGGACACCTGAGTTTTACTGTATGAGAGACCTGGCTATAGAGTGGTTGAGAATAAGTGAGTCCTTCGGCAGGTCATGACCAATTATGTGTTAAAAAAAGCTGAATAAAAGAGGAAGAAGTTGGCTGTATTATGAGACTGAACAGTTCATGAGAAATCTCATATAAATGGGCATGCCTTTTAGAGATACTAATAGGCATTTGAGTGTGAATCTTTCTAAATATTATGAGATTCCCAGATGTTATGGCAATAGTAACACATACAAATACTTATGGCAACGTATAAATAAGCAAACAAAAGCAATTACTAAAGGCATTTAAATGTTACGCTCTCTGTGTCATCCTTTCATCCCATTTTTTGGGGGGTAGTTCTTTTGATGTAACTGCTTACCCAGGAACAAACAGCAGAAAGGCTTTCATAGTTCTTTAAGATAACATAAATTGTGTGAGCTGGAGTTTAGTGCTACTGCAGTTTCTTAAAGGTTTGCCATTGATTTTGATGGAACAAGAACCAAACCAGGTAGACATCATTCCTCCTCGTTGTGGCAGCCATGGTATAACATTAACACCGCGAAGTGGCTCACCGTACAACTTACATCAGTATGCGGTTTAAATATGTGTAGTGTAATGTTTATATTTTTTTTAATTCGCTTTTATGTGAGCCTAATACAGCCAGCCTCATAAAGCTCATTCTTGCACCAGATTAAAGTGGTGTCTTTGTAGCGTTTACTGGTTGTTCATAAATCACAGTGGCACTTTTTTACTGTCCACAAGCTGTTTTTCGTGCTAAAGGTTTCACTCATTAAGATGTGCAGTGTTATCTCAGGCATAGTTTTAGTCTTGGAGAAATTATGCTGAGGTGCTTTTGTACGCCTGGCATTAGTGGAAGATGCGTGTGTACAGCGTGCCGTTGGAAAGCTGACATGCACGGTACCATTAGCTGCTGTATGAACCAGCGCTTTAACTAAATATACAGAAAATTCTCCCGTGTATTTATGAAATGCAGGAAAAGTACTGACCATATCAGCTTGCAAATTCCCGATGTTTATCTCTGGCATCTATTTCAACTCAATCTAAGGTTTTCTGGGTGTCAAACACTTCGATTTCAGGTGTGAATCTCAATTACAGGAAAAGTGCCTTGATTTGTAAGACCCTACAGGTTTTCGGCTTTGGTTGTTAATACCAACAATTCCTAAATCCCGTTCAGTTGACTCTGAAAACGGTATTCGGGAGGTGCTCAGTGATCCTGCATTCAAACGGTTAATTTGCACTATGTTCTGTTAAAGAAAAGGAAAACTGTCACCCTGTCATTTTAGAGTCTGACACTAAGCTTGTCAAAAGAGACAGCTGTTAAACTGAATTACTGTTGACATGCAGAGAAACGGCCCTTGCCAGATGTAAAGGACATCTGCGGCAATGAAGTGGTACAGGGTGGCTTTTAAAATGTGGTCATACTGGTATTTGAATAGAGCGTCTATGGCATTAAAACGTGGCCTTGACTCAGACAGTTTAAGGCAGCGAACCAGAGCCAATGAGACGCACAAAGAAGTGCTGATCTGTTGCTGTATCCATAACTTATGCATGAATATGAAAACAGTGCAGTGTCAAAGCTATTAAGCTCTTATCTTGTATCCAGGAGGATGTGGGTTTAAAACACAGTAGGAAATATTTTGTATTTCTGGGTCCTTGAATGTGCGGGTAGGTGAGGTGTAAATTCATAAGGTGGATTATGCAGGGAATGAATAGAAATAAGTCTTCTTGTCTTCAGCGAACAACTGCTCAGACAAGAATTGCGAAGGGCATTAAGCTTCGGAAGTGAGGGCTGGATGTGCCTCGCCGGCGTTTCCGATAAGGCTGCCGGCGTGCAGAGCGCGTGGGTGGGTGCTGGGGAGGCTCTCCTTCCGAGAGGGGAGCAAATAACGGTGGAAATAGCCGCACGGAGAGGCCTGTAAAATTTTGTCCGTGTATCTTGACGTGATTTACATAAAAAACTCGGGATACCAAATTCATTTTGTGAAAAAATGTAGATATTATGAATATTTTATAATGTAGCCATGGAACCGACAGTAGGGAATTCTGCACGTTATATAAGTGTGCGAGTCTTTGATTTGCATGTTTTTAGGGCAGAAATAAAGCTGTTTTGGAAAAAATGTATCAGTTAAGCAATTTTGCTAAATGTATGAAAAATGAAATGTTATGAGATGAAGCATGTATTCATTACGAAATGAAATTGATGTTTGAAGCTAAAAAAAATATTCAGGCCAAACATCATTTTGAATATGTTAGCAGATCATATCTTGATGATTTATTTGTATGTTTAGTGGTGGCAGAAACCAAAGAGTTTGCCATCTGTGGGGAAGAAGGCAAATCTTATTTCTAAAACATATAGGCTAAGCTGCTCCTTTCTACAGGAAAGCAGTAACAACAGCAACAACAGTTTGCTCTAGGTAGCAAAAATGCTGGAAGGGGCAAGTGTGAGAGGCGTTTTCTTCTTTGTAGAAGGAAAGTTTGCTTTACAAGCAACTGGGTTTCTCTGTGCAGAAAGGCTGATGTTGGTGGAGGTGGACTCGTTCCCCTACATTTCCTCCAAGGGCGGTGGAAAGACCAGGGCTCGTCTAGGGCTTGAGATTATTTGAGCTGGTGCCTTGCATTGCTCTGAGAGCATCCCTTTACCACGGAGAGCATTTAGCATCCTGTGCTGCCCAAGCTGCATTGCTACCGTTGCCCACCACTACGATGCCAAGAGGCGGAGGTCTGTGCCCATGGTTCAGCTGGATGGCCTCCAGATTGCTGAAGAGATGCGTGGTAGTGCGTGATTTATGGAGGTGACTGTATGCAATGTGGAGGGTTGCTGAGTAGTGCTGCTGCCAAATCTGACCAAAGGGTCACCTGCACATGTAACCAGCGGTGCTCCCACCGGTCCATATGGCCGTGGTTGGCTGGGTCACAGCAGGAGACGGCTTTATAAGTACAGATATATGTGATCTAACACAGCCCATCCTGAAACCGCATTTATCAACAGCTGCCAGAGGTCTGCCATGTACGAGGGAGGCAGTACGTAGTGTCAGCATTTAACCACCATTAATGGGCAGCGAGCGGAGAGTAGCAGTTGTGTTTGGGTAGTCTCCAGGAGTCAAAGACTTGAGCTGTGTCCCAGTCTCTGCTGGGAGGCTTTTGACAGAAGCAGTCAGGATGACTGTGCTCCCCTGGGGTCAGAGCACATGGGTACGTTTTGGTGTTCATTATGTTGGAAGAGTTGGTTCCTCAGGAATAACTTTTATATGGGGACAACATAGCTGCTTGACAGCAGCTCATTTCTCACCCTATGGGGTTGGGTAAGATCTCAGGGACAAATACAGGAAAGGAAATGTAAATAAAAATGTTTAATTAAAAAAGTTCTGAAAGTATTTTAGCTTGTGGATGAGCAGGTGGCTGCTTAGCAGGACCGCCACCATCCCATGTGTGTGCTCTGGGGACCACTGGAAGCCACTGGAGCTTCCAGCCTGGTGGGGTAAGGGCAAGGCAGACCTAGGAGGAAATGACAGTGATTTTCTGCCTTCCTGCTCAGCTGCCATGTGTGCCACTGTCTGTGCTGACCCAGCAATGTCAGTACTGAAGCATCTGCAAAGGCAGCGCTGGTTCAAAACCATCCCTGTGTCTGTGCTGGGATGGGGCTTGGGTGGTTGTCTTCACCCTGCCAATCTGACAGGAGTTATTGGGGCAAAACATCAAATACCTCTTCAGAAGGATGTTGCATGCTGCAATAAAAAAGGCTGAAATCTTAATATCCACTCTTCACAGATTAGGCAGAGCTGCAGCTCAGTGTCACAGGTTTTATCCAGTGCAGACTCACCTATTTACATAAGTTTAACTATGCTGTAATTATTAACTTTTTACAAACAAGCGCAAGGTGGAACATTTAAATAAACAGGAACAAGCTTATTATTAGATGACAGGTTTTTCTGTGGTAGCTTTTGTAATATCATCATTAGTTTATTAAAGCTTACCATGAAAAATCTTTCTCCTAATCTAAGCTCTTTCATACTGCTTCCGATTTTGATTGACACCAAAATAAAATAACTAACCTATAAATTATAATGTATGATTTAAATGATGTATAAATGCATTATTTGTAAGGCATTGCAAGGATCAGCAGTGTGCAACATACACAATTTTAAGAAAATAAAAAATATTTTACCAAGATAATAACAAGGCAGAATGCAGCTCTTTCTGTGAATATTCTCACCGCACGCCTATATTAATTGTAATAATCAAGCAAACCTGGAAGAAAAGCCCTATGTGAACAGCCATTTGAACTTCATCATGTAATCAGTCCCAGGTCAAAAATTAAAATCTATGCAATATATGCACCCCAAATTTGCAAGATGCCAAAAAGCAAATTTCCGTCATTGAAGTCACCCTAAAATTCAAGTTTGTAAATGTTCCTACTCACCTGTTTGTCGACGTTGGAAAGGCATCTTTCTCATTTTGTTCAAGCCACGAAATGAAACTTCCTGAGTTTCACGTGTTGACTGGGAGATGCTCTCTGCCTGCTGTGCACTGACACGGCGAGCAGGGCTGAGCTACTCCAGCTGAAGATCTACCCCCAAGCTTCAGTTTCCCATTCCAGTACTGCAGAGAGCATGGGAACGAGGTCATTGAGAAACAGAAAATAATGCACAATGGCTTGTTATAATCCATCCATTTGTTTGGGAAACCAGTGATCTCCAGGGAGGGAAAGGACTCCTTGCCACATTTTAAATACTGTTTTTCAGATTGGGGTTTTTAATACAGCTTTTACGTAGCCTGATAATGGTTCTTCATTACTGTAAGAAGGATCTCACACAAATGGAAGTTATTCTATCCAAGATCATCAGCGCCACGGGCTCAGAGTTTGCTCGGAAAGGCCACCTTATAGTGCTAGTGCTTGGTGAGTACCATTAATGTGCTTTAATTTGACTGTACAAGTCCCATAGTGGAAGCTGTCGCTCTCGCCCCTAGAGGTTTGCAGTGTAAAATGAGTTAATAGCACATTTTGGGCTAGGTCTGAGTGCATATTATAAATGACTAATTTATTTCTTGAATTTAGCATTTCTCCCTGCTTAGACTGTGATTTCTAGGAATGTTTTCCTGCATAAAGGTATTCTTTTTTTCTCTTTCTCTGTGGTATGAATGGAAGAAATACATATTTGCAAACTGAGGTAGTTGTTACCTTTGCTTGTTTGGGTATTCATAGGATGTGATCTGGCAAACATCTAAAATTTAGTTTCCAAGGCTGTGGACAGCGAAGGGCATGTCTCACAGAGATAAAATGAGACCGATGCAAACAAATATTCTCACAGCGTGATGGGAACCATTCTCAATGTTGAAAACCATCAAAGGAGCTAAGACGTGCATGTATGCTGTAGATCCATGTATGGTCAAAATATGAGGCAACACTTACTCTGCATTTATACAGTTTAACATTGCAGGGAGTTTGGGATCTTCAGAAACTATAACACCGCCATCTCCTAAATATTTTCAGTGGTGCAAAACCTTTTGTGATCTAAGCCAGTTTGCTATGAGACTAGTCTCAAGGTAAGGTCATGGGGAATTATATTGTTTCTTTGGTGTAGTTCTACCTGTGTGTAATTCTTGAAGGCCAGCTGCAAGCTTACTCTTTGCTGACTGGCCTGGTAAACCACGTTCTGCATAAATATACTGATATATGCCTGGTATGACTTAAACTAAAGAAGAACCAGACACGTACCAAGGAGGAAGGTGGCTCCTTTTTCACCTTTGCATTGAGCATGTTTTTTGTTTCAATGTCTTTTTCATGAGAACTTAATCTTTTTGGAAGCACTGTGAAGAGCCAGGTAATATCTTTAGACCTGGCCCATGCCCCTAGAAGTATTTTAAGATTAATTTCATGGATATGACCAGCTTCTCCAAATATCAGCCTTTTATCTTTTTAACCATAAACGTAGGTATTCTGCTTTTCCTGCTTTGTTTTCTTTTTAGAAATGCTGTTTATTGCACTGAACTGAGTGTCCATGCACTGAACAGAAGTTTTCTCTAAATTAAATGGAAAAGCCATTTTTTGCATATGTTTTCTTGTGTAATTAGCTATTATCTTGTTGTAGGTTATCTAATTTCCAACAGATGAATAGAGCTTTGATTATTTTTGCTTTTTCTATGAGGATTTTTCGTATTTTATAAAGCTGTAGGTATAGGTAAAGATGAGGAAAGAGGAGTGCAGGTGTTGGTCCTGCTCACTGAGTAGCTGATTTACAGATACGGGAGTCCCCTGGGGCTGACTTGCAACCAGATGACCAACACACTTCTCATTTTATTTATTTATCTGGCTGCCCAGCAGTTCTTATTATTTCTCTTATGTGAATTAATTTACCCTATAAAGCACTCTTTGTGATAATCAATGACTCATTACACTGAAAACCTGCAGGAAAATATTAACTAAACGCAAAGCATGCAAGAGGAATGTTCAACTTTTGTATTTCTAGTGACCCAGATATTTAGTGCTTTCTTTATGCCGAGTTCTCATAAGTTACAGGAAAGGTTTTTACCTTGAGCCACAGGGAGTTCAGACGGCTTAGAGTGTGGTGATATTTCCTAGACATACCAAATCCAGTTCATTTATCATCAATATCCACAGGAAATAATAATCTGTTTATACATCACATTTCTCTGAGCTCCGCGAGGTTCTTGTTATGAATTCCTTCCAGCTGCTTTTCTCATTCCCACAGAAGAATTGCATGTGAAGGGTTACCGCTTACCCATCAGTTACTCTAACAATTATTGACTGATAACCACTGGTAATTCCAACTCTCTGACAATCTTTGATAAGGATTTTGTGTAGTTATTATGCTCTAAAATGTCGCCTCGCTCATAAAGGTCTTGAACTTCAGGTTGGGTAGCTGACACAGCCACCTTTTCTGGAACCTTGAATAGAAAGAGGTTAATAATATGGAACATGGAGCTTTTACAGCTATAGAAATGACATGTAAAACAGAGTCGGTTCGAAACTCCTGCTTTCTGCCCCATGGGAGTGATTGTGTCCTGTTACCTTCGGAGAAGTGATGCCTGCCACTCAGCTGCAGCTCGGCAGGCAGCAATCGAGGTGGCTTTTATTCTGCCCAATGATTTTTGGTGAAAGTAAGTTAAGTAAAGCCATAAATCAAAGCAATTAGAACAAGGTAAAAAAAAAAAAAAGCTATGGCTAAGCTAATTTCCTTGACATTCTTTGCACCGCTGGTATTGCAGTATACACTGGCTTTCAGTTCTGGTTTATTCCCCTCCAAATCACTGTTCACCTCTATTAATTTCCTCTTATCTATTGTAGATTTATGTTTTCTTTAAGACCGGTATGTACCTGCATTCAGGCAGCGTTACACCGCAGCAGAGCAGATGAGCTGCTCCCGTTCTAGTTTAGCAAGTGATCGAATGCAACCCTGGGAGATTTCCCACCCTGGGAAGGGTCAAGCTCCACACACCAGCAATAATTACTTTACTTTTAAAGTAATCTGGGAAAAGAGGGAGAATAAGAACGAGAAGAATGAATTCTCTATTCAATTTTAAGGCAGCAAGAATTTAAGTTAATTTAGCTCAACATATTAATTAATATGTCCTAAGAGCTGTAAAGTATAATAATATAGAGGATGAATTCTTTAAATTGTAGGTGACCAACAGAAATCTGGATGAGTATATGACACTGCCTCTACTTTTGGTTGTCAGTTAATAAATTGCATTAAGAATGGTGGCAATGCATTAAAGATTTTTGTAATACTTTGTTCTCAGCTGCAAGCAGTTGTAATTGCTGTAGGGATATTATTCTGTGCTGTAGGATAGGGAAGGCGGTACTGTAAGAGTAAGCTTGGAAAAAAAACTTTAATCCCAAACCTGAGATAAAAATGCATGTCTTAACCCCTAACTGTGAGTTTTTAGGGGGAAAACAAACTAAATGGTATTGGTACTGTACTGAATCTATTTCTCCTGTAAATCAAAACCTGGGTACCTTCCTTGCTCTTTTGTAATTTTATTGAGATAAAATTATAGAAAGCTTTTGCCTTAATGTTTCGGCCCAATCTTTTCAGTGCTTTGGGGGACTGATATAGGTTACATAGCTGGCTTTCAGTCTAGTTTCTCCCTCATCAGCCTTTGCAATTCTGTGGGACTGATGGATTACAGCACTTTGGAAATCAGGCCCTAAATTCTGATGTCTACAAAACATAAAAGAGGTTGAATTGTGTATAGTTTGCCCTCAACCCACACTATATTCCTTGAAGACAACAGCAAAAAAAATCATATAAAATTGTCTCTTTATTTCTAGGTACTTTAATATCAGAGGAGACTTGCTTCCAGCTAAGAAAATGTTTGTTACAGAACTGAAAATGCTTGATATCATGTTGTATCAGATAAACTTTGTTAGTGCACTGTAGCACAGTGCTGATAATTTAAGAACTCACAGGATTTTCAGCAGTAAAAGATCCCCAGTGAGTGCTGAGCTCAGTGGGAAAATGCAGTACGTGAATCTGCAGTGAGAGGAGTGGAACAGGAGGGGAGCAGTTCTGCACTCAGTTTTGGGAACCCCAAACCACTGTTGAAGGATGTTGGAGAGAAAAAAAGGTGCAGAGATGATATTTTGGGGCATAAATGTTAATTTCAAAAAATTTTTCATGTTAAATATAATGTTGGGCAAGACCCTATCTGGAAACACTCAAGTCACTGGAGACTCCTGCTGTCGTTTGGCATAGGGGGATATAATCTGATCTAGTGGAGGAATCAGCCTTTAGCTGCTGCTAAGTATATACCAAAGTATATGGTCACTGCAGGTACCAAGAAAGATGGAGAAAGGTCCAGTCAAGACAACATGGACAAAGTAGATGAATAAACTGGTTTCATGTGACGGGATGAAGAATATCAACTTGTAAAGAAGAAATGATGTTTAAGATGAAGGGTCGTCGCATCCAGAGTCATCCAGCCCTGGATGATTTCAGAAGTAATTATGAAGTCGAACCTGGGAAGAGCCAGAGAGGGAACAGCAAAGCCATCAGAGAAAGCCAGCAGAGGAATGTGACAACAAAGTCTAGAGAGAAAATGCAGTGCCATGAAGGGGGAGGACACTTGGGCACCTGTTGTGACAGCTGTGACTAAGCATACAATGACCAGATCAGGGTGAATAATGAGAGAATCTGCTCATTTAAGAGTGTATATACAAACCCAGCAGGGACATGAAACTGTTTTGCTTTGTTTTACTGATAATGTGTTATTGGAGTCATGTCTCTGACTGTGTCCTAAAGTGGGTTCAAAACAATTACTTACATAACACAGGATATATTTAAGTCAGGGACAACTGGGAAGGGAGAAATGTGTGTATCTCAATTTCTGGTTAAGAAGCAAAATGAAATTATGTTTTTCTGAATAGATTTATTGATTTCCGTTTGTCCAACACAGGGATATCCATCTCAAGGGCTGGATGCCCCTTGCAAAATTTGATCTGCAAAGTAATCGGTGAATCAGATTAAACCCTGTATACATCTCTTGCCAGCTGCTGGTTCACACCCTAACCTGAACTGCAGTATTCTAAAAAGTAAACTCCTTTAAAATAATCTCAGTCAGTGCCATCTCCAAAAATTGGAGCCTATCTCTGGATGGCTCCAGCCTGGTCCGTGGTGGCCTGAACTTGCTGCTGGCCGGGGCGTATAGGCAGTCCATGGCGCAGCCCCGGGCATAACTTCTTCTTCTAATGCTCTGCTTTTGAAGTGGTCAGGCATCTTCTGGATCAGCTTTGGGGCTAAAGAGCCTGATTTTGAAGTAGCAAATGCACTGCTCTAGCAAAATTTCATCCATATGTGAAAGAAAATTGCATTTGCTGCTCACTTACAGAGCAGAGTAATGTGCAGGACAACATCAAGGAAAACAAAAGGAAAAATAAAACTCAGCAGAGCAGTTCTTTGGGCACTAAGAAATAGCACGGTCCAATGCAACTGCCCACATTGCAAGCCCGATTCACAAATAATGGCTTTCTGTGCAAGAATAACTGCTGCTACTTTAATTTAAAATGAAAACCATATTGAGAAACTTTGAATACAAGGACAAGATTTGTGGAATGTAAATACCTGGTGGGTGCAACCAACCAGCACAAAATATATTTAGAGGGAGCCGGAGCTCAGTCTCTACTAGAGTGCACTGTGCTTACAGATCATCATGTAGAAGGAATAAATTACAGCAGGGTTTGTCAACTAATTTGGTAGAGGTATGAATTCTTTATCTATTAATCAATGTAGGGAAGCATGAAGCACCTATAAACCATTCATCTCACTTTAGCTTCTTGTTTAAATTTAATTAGAGTTGTTCTGATTTGATTGGAAAAAATGGAGGTACCTTTGAATATAGAGGTGTCAGATGGAGTATCTTGGATAGCACTTACTGCTGTGAGATCCTCAGGGCAATGGGTCAAGTAGTTTGCACTTTTTTTCCAAAATGAACAGCTATGAAAATTGCTTACAGGATAAGATCCCTCTCCCACAAGTAAATAAAAAAATGCTCATGGTGCCAGTATGTCGCCAACATGAAGTTTGTAACAGTGTGAATTAGTTCATTTCTCTCTTATGCCTGCAGAGGTTTCCCCCTCTTTCATCAGTTTCTCCGTTCCTTTATTGTTATATATATGTACAAGGAGGATATTTAATAGGGAAACTTAATTTCTTCACCTTTTATCCTTATCCTAACTTTTTCTACTGCTGTCGGTGTTAAAAATTTCATTAACGGCAGTAGGGACAGAGTCAGATCAGTGTTTTATTTTTTTTAAATCCCTCACTAAATTGTTTACATTTTCTTCCCATAATTTCCATGGGCATTGTAGATAAGGCTGTAACATCTATGCATAGTTCTTGTATGTTTTATACTGCACATGTAGTATGTGATGCAGATAGTTGCAACTGCAAGCGTAGAAAGCCTCAGCGGGTCACTTGCATTTAATTTCATTTTAGTTTGCCTTTAAATCAGTGACATTTGCTTCTTGTTTATATAAAAGAATTCTTTAAAATGCTTTTTTAAAATGAAAAGTCATTGCTAAGCCTTAGAGTCCTACATACAAGACTTGAGAACTGCAACTTCACTAAAAACCATGTACTAAATGTGATATACATTGATGCATGCTTGTTATGGATAAATATCGTTCTCTAGGTAGTGCCTAGAAATTTTAATTAATTTCAGATATACCCTATTTTTGTCCACGTATGCAGATTTCAAATCTGTGCCTTCGCCGATTTTGACACTGTGCAATGATGTATCCGAGCTTTCAGATGTCTGGCTTTTAGAGTTGTGAAATCATAAAACAAACAAGCCCAACAGTTCCAGCCTTGTCAATCTAGTTCTCAGTGGACAGATGCCCCGGTGCTAGAAAAGCATCATCCCATGCAGTACCTCTTGGCAGTGTCTAAATAAAGCCAGAGATCTCCTAGACACAAAAGAAAGCCTGGCTTCTCAGCTCAAACGAAATCGTGTTTGTGGCCACGCTGAAGCTCCTGGGAAAGGCTGGGTGGGAAAAAGTGCATAACCTCTGTGCCTGCTGTGCCTCGTTTGTGCACTAGTAAGTGATTTCTGGTCTCTCAGATAATCAATCTGATCTGCTTCTGGAGCAAGTCACCTCTGAACAGTGATGGATTAATGGGCGAAGGTCCAGGTTTGTGCATTGAGGTTTCTGAAATGAGCTGGGTTGATTGTTAGAGTTTGTGGATTCCATCATTAATTAATTAAATGGTATCATTAATTATGGATTTAAATATTTTATTGGATGCTTATCCAGTGGGAATTGACTAAACCTTCTAATAAAATGGGAGGGTTTGGGTTTGTGTTGGCACATGAGCAGGGACAGTCCTGTTCCGCTGGTATACGGCCATGGCTCTGTACCCTCGAAGGCCACTGCTGGAGGTCCAACACAGGTCTCCTCTTGAGCAAAGCAGGGGAGGGGGATGAGGCTTCAGGCTGGTCTCCTGCCCATGTAGTCTGTCCGGGTTCAGCTGAGCACCTGGGGACGTGCAGTCTTGGCCGGGCAGAGCTCCAACACAGCCCAGCCTGGTGAGGCAGTACCTGCCACGGAGCACAGCATCATCCTGAAAGTCTTGCAAAACGGGTTTAAAAGCACGCAGAACAGACTGCATTCATCGTATGGACAACTGGCTACAACTGAGAAAGAAGATGGTGAATTGTTTTTGGTACAGATGAGGTTTTCTTTTGGCTAATGATTTGTTTTTAATGTCACACACGGTATCATGAGAAGTTGCAGCATTAGGGCATTTTTAATGAATTCGTATAGCTTGCATATTAGGAGGAATATTTCCACTGCAGCAAACACCATAAACAGTTTCCACACTGGGGTATGTTATACTGCCACCAGAATTGGTTCTTCTGATGGTTCATTTCTTTTATGCTGAGAATTCAGGACCAATTCAGCTTGGTTTTATGCATCATTAGAGATTTACAATTACTTTGCTATAGTTTCTTTCTGGAAGCCTATCTCTCATGGTTAATGCTATGGGAGTCCTGTTGTGTAGAGGCTGGTATTAGCCACCTTATAGCAATAAAGCGTTTGAGAAGGATTTAGAATTATGAGTGGCTAAATTCTCCGTGCAGTGACTATAATACTGTTATCCCTTGCTGAGCTTCGGTTGAAACATTTTTTTTCTTCTCCTCAAATTAGAAAAAAAATGCTGTTTCTTCAAGAGGTTTTGAATCATTTACGTGTAATTTTTTGTTGAACTGCTGCAGTCAGAAATGAGGAATTGTGACAAATTCCATTTGGATTTCATGATGCTTAAAATATATTTAGATTGTGTTAGTGTATAATGAAAAGAAGGCCTCCTCCTTTTTTATCTCACCTTTAAAAAGTGTAATCATTATTTGGGACTTCCTTTTGATTTTTAGATTTTACATGTGTTGCTAAAGTCAATAAATTTCACAAGCTTTGCCTTTGGACAATAAGCAGTGAATCTGTATATGTTACAATCCACGTAATTCATGTTTTAGACAAACGAACTATTGCACTGAAACAAACAAGATATGCAGCGAATAATATGGGCCCGATCTAAAGGCCATTAAAATCAATGAAAAGACTTCAAATTAACTTTTATAGCCTTTAGATCAGGCTCTAAATGGGCAAATTACAGTTATGGTGTTTCCCATTTACATACCTGTGTGCTGCATTTAATATATTTTATGGAATTGAAATTACTCGCTACTCTTTTTCATGCTTTTTTAGGATAAGAATTTGCCAAGGGCATCAACAGCAGTTTTCCCAGGCTTCAGCACAAGGATTATATAGTCGATCCACAAATGACTCAAATCTTTGAAAAAAAAAAAAGGACATGGTTATCAGAGAGGCTTTGACGACAGCAAGGACGGGAGCGCTATCTGTCTTATTCCATCAGAGATTCTCATTCCCTCTCATTAACATACTCAGGACATCAGCACTGGCCATCGGTCCCAGGGGAATTGCTTTAAACTTTTAAGGGAATATGCACAAAACCTCACCCCTGCATTATTTTAAATAGATCAAATCACGTTTGTCTTGTGTGAGGTTAAAAGGAAGACCAGGGCACAGTAGCATTAGGGGAGAGCTTCAAAGGTTGCAGGGAATTTTCAAATCCATTGTGACCACCTGGTAATCTTTCTTCTTTTACAGGGTTCTTGAATCCCACCGAGGACGCACAGAGCTGATCTCTGTCTGTGATATCTGCTGCCACTGTAAGTGTGAAAAGAGATGCCTCTACCTGCTCTTTGTGAGTGCCCTGTAATGAAAAACCCTTTTGGAGCAACACTGGAAATAAGCCATCACGATATCTGATTAAACCTCTTAGAAACTGTCACTAATCACCTTCTCTGCTCTTGATGGAACATATTTATGCATTATAAATATACTTACTATGTGTGTGCGCTCCATAAATCACATTCAGCACTTGTATATGATGTATAAGCATATTCTATAGAATACACGCAAATACAGATGCCAAACTCCCACAGAGTTCATCACTGGGAAATGTTTGAAGGATCTGATCCTTAATATTTAATGAGAAAGATGCTATTTCCTTCCTCAGCTTTTATCTCTGGTTTGGCATAGTCATTAAATTTGTTGTTTCCTTGCAAGATTATATAATTTATGACCTAATTTTAGACTTTTGTGTAACCGTGCTAAAATACTTGCGGCGTATCCGGATTTTTCATATGGAGTATTTCGGCATTAGACACCAGCTAGAACACGAGTGCTCAGCTATGAGCTTCCTATCAGTAAGGAGTTACAAGCATTAAAGGAAAACAGCCCAACAAGATTCAGGTAGCATTTCAGGATTAGATTGTAGGGTGGTTTTTTTCCCCTGTAAAAATAGGGTTTAGCAGCATTTCCAAAGCCCGCCGTGCGCAGCGGTCGGCAGGAATCCCCAGGTAATACCGTAATCACCCAGCAACTCCTATTTCTTAAAATATTTTCATGTAGCAGCTTCTGACTTTCCGACCGCTCTGGGACAAATTCACGCAGCCTTCATCGCAGGGAGGGATGTACGGAGCTGGGGAGAGCAGATGAAGAATGACACTTAATGCTTTAGAGTGACTATCGGCCCCTTCGCCCTCTGGACGAAAGCGTTTGCTCTGCAGCACCAGCCTGGCTGGGGTGATTTTTTGCTGCACAAGGAGTTGCCAGATAAATCCTAAATGAATTACGCTAAAGCTGCAGCCACATTTTTTTTTTTTTTTGCATTCTGCGTGTCCAGGGTAATTCAGCAGTGTCATAAATAGTGCCATGAGTTTCAGGTATTTTGTCAATTTAAACCATATTGTTTGGACCAGTCTTTCATCAGATTTAATATATTGGCTATTGCGTTAATGTGTTCTGAGAGCACTTTATCCTGCTGTTTAAGAGGGAAGTGCCTTGCGGTTGAGGGCAAGGTTAGATGCTCGCTTTGTGCCTGCAGTATACTTATGAGGCTTTTTTCCTCTTTTTCTACCTTACCCCAAAGTATCTAACACGGATGACAGAGATGGGATGCTGCATCCTCAGACCAGCACCCAGAGTGATGGGGACCACGTACGTGCAGCTCAGTGCACCCCTCTAACGTGGCAACTCAGTGCAGCGTACAGGGTGAGGGGTGTGCCTACCTGAAAGAAAAATAATCCTTATGAAAAGGTGACATTATTTCTTGGAACAAGAAAGATTGGAGAGTATATCTGCTTGGCTTTAATGGAGCAGTTCCAGGAAAGCAGCAGCGACCAAAGTGTTTTCAGTATCACATAATTCAAGAGTAAAATCGTAACTCCCAATTACTATTTCAGTCGTTTCTGGCCTTGGGAAACCTATGCTAATATTTATTATTATATGATTGACCTATGATTTCTTCATCATTTACATTAGCAACTATGATATTCATAGTAACATCCTTTAAATCATACAAGCAGATGTCAACAGTGCATGATGAAGTCACATCCTGCAGATTTTTTATTTACTTAGTCCATTTTTTTTCCTGGTAAAATAACATTGCGAGATGCAAAATCTCACCTTCACAAGGCCTCTAGGGGCATATATAATCACAGAATGCATTTCCTATAATCTCACAAAATGAGTCAGTTCTATCTGAGGTACAAACAGTTATACAAAGTCAGTATTTCACTTCCATCACTGCCTGACATCATCTTCCACACAGTGCAAGAAAATATTTACTTAGCTCTTTGACATGAATTGCCACGAAGACTTTGGAACAAAAAATTGAGGAAAACGAAGAAATAAGATGGAATAAGTTGATTTAAAGAATTTAGCCCCTTTTCCGGGTGCAGGATTTAGGTTTGTAAGTTTGTCAGATGCTTTCTTATAATGTCCAGACTGGCCATAGACACCTCTAATCTCTGTTCTTCAGTGAAGTGCCTATGCACAAATCAATCAGAGAATTGCCCAGAATACCCAAAGCTGGAAGCTGATCCTCTTTCTTCATCACCTAAATATTTTCTTTGCACAAGCGAGCGTGTCTGTGTGTGTGAATTAAGCTACTGCATTTATTTTCCAGGCAGCTTCCTGGAAGGCGCGTTTCTTCTGATGCTTTTCCGTGCAAAGCGCTGCAGAGCAGGCGATACTTGACAATAATATCCCTGAAAACAGCTTATTGCTCCATACAGGTGTTACTAGCTGTAATTCTTATTAGCTCTAAAATCACTTTTTATTCTTTCTGCCCCTCCCAGCACAGGAGAGGGCACTAACAGGCTCTTTGGTGTCAGAGCGGTGAATTCCCAGCCAGGAACACAGCCGCATCTGCCCCGTGCAGGTGAGGTGCCAAGGGCAGCCTGGGGCTTCCCACCACCTTCAAGTAGAGTTGATATAATTGTATTTATCCACAAAGAGGCAGTAAGGTTTTTTTCAGGTTGTTCTAGTGATGTGTCAAAAAGTTTTATTCCTCCGTTTGTCTCCCGTATCCACTACTCATCTTCCTGCCTCAATCCAGCTCCTGCTTTTGTTCACCTCCAGAGAGCAGAGCCAGGTGTTTTTCAGCATCTCCTCTGGAAAAGCGTCACATCTGCGGATCTCAGGGAAGCGGACCCATTGGTGCCGGCCCAAGAGGGCTGCCTTTGGTCGTCTTCGTCTCTCACCCATCGCTTTTTTACAGAAGTTAAATTCTTCTCAATTTACGTTGCCTTAAAGGGTTTCCCTGGCTCAGCAGGTGCCAGGTTTAGAATGTTTCAGACAGTTTTGGGGTCATTTTGGACAAATTTTTAAGGTTCATGGGCCTTGTAAAGGTTGTGAGGCAGGTGGACTCTTTTCTACTCTCTGGGCATGTAGCCCAAAAAAGGCCCTCTCATTTCTAGATGTAAGGTGAGGTAAAAAGGTTAGAATAGTCCTAGATCATGTTTCTGAGGATTGGTGGTGTATAATAATTATTAACAGTTTCTGCAGTGGTGCAGGTTACAGACACGGGACCAAACACCTGCAGTGAACCTCCTCAGGTGAAATTCTTCTCCTCGGCTTCAATCACGGTTTTTCCGGAGAAGAGACCGCTGGCTGCGCTCAGGGCGAGCCGCGTGTTCCTGGCTTAAGAGGCACTTATAATCTACTGCTAAGAGACTTATTAGCAATGTAAAAATGAATTTGAAGCAAGAGAAGTATTCTTCCTAGAAGAGATATATTTTTGGTTAAATTAGTTTTGCTGACAGAAGTAATTGGGCTAACTTCTTGTGACTATGGATGTTATTTGTTGCCCCTTATCTTACCAAAGCAAAGGGTGTCAAATACTTTGAACTTTATAAATAATTGTTTACAAAGTGGGTTATTTTTGGGTTGTTTGGTTTTTGTTTCTTTTTTTCTCTCTAAATTCTTTAGAGGAAAGATGGCTTCTAATCCTTTCTCTTCCAATGCTTTTACAGCTCAGCTTCTTCCCACTCTAGATATCTTTTATTTTCTCTTTTTGGGTTTTAGTATTTCTCAGATATTATAAAAGTCTCTTTTAAGGGTAAATCTAGAGCTTTTCCTCAGATTGGAAAAGTCATTCCTAAAGCTTTAACAGATTGGAGAGTGAGAGGAAAAAAACCAACCCCAAAATGAACTTTATTTCCAACTGCCACAGATGCTGTGGCTGTGGCTTGGAGACGACCATCCGAGCGCCTGACTGGTGCCCAGAGCAGCGGTCCTGGCCATCGGTCTTGCCATTTTTTCTTACTCCAGGCAGGCAGCTGGTGCAAAGAGCTGGCAGAAGGGATGGCCCTTTGCTTTTTGCTCATGTCTTCTGGACAGGAGCTGGGCACTGCTCTGCCCCCTCCATCCCACCGCACCACTGCTCACTGTCCTCTCCTGTGCCAAGGAGAGGGGCACGGTTTTCTGGCAAACACAATTTTTCTCAGTTTTATTTCACTTTTGCAACTGCAGCAACAAATATTAACCCAGAAACAGGACAGAAAGCTCTCCCAGAGCGTGTGTTCTTAAAGCAGCGTCAGAGGCCTGCAGGAAATCCACGCTTATAATTTGCTTAAAAACAAGCAAACTCACGGATGTGGGAAAACTGAAATGCTGGAAAAGCAAGACATGACTGACTTCATCACCCTGGAAAGTTGAATGTGAATGTTTTTACTTACCTGTCTATCTGCTATCTATCTATTTATTTACTTATTTTGGCAAGAGATACAAATAATAAGAATTGTATGTCTCTAACCAGAGCAGTTACCTCACTGTGGGTTCTGAGAGGTGACAAGGCTGGGTATGGTTTGGGCAGACCTTTATAGTCCAGAAAAATAAATGACAGGTTGCCATGCTTGCACTGCCACTGGCTCAGGGGTGGGTGTTAAATCCCAGTCTTCAGCCTAAGGCAGCAACCTAAACTGGGGGCAGCAAAGCCCAGGCGTCCGTGGGCAACTTCTGGAGTCGCAGGAGCTGCATAGCGGATCCCAAAGGAAGGGTCCTCATCCAGACACCTTGCCGTGTCAGTCTCAAACTGAGCACACAATAACCCCATGGCCAATGTAGGGCTTGTCAGCCCTTTGTTTAGTCAAGACACAGCTGCTGTTGAGGGACGCTGATGTGCTCGTGCTGTGGTACCATTCCCCAGCTGTCCTCCAACGCCAAAGGGATGGAAAGTAATTCCTGTTGGGACCAGCAGTGAGACTTACTACTTGAGCCTTCAAGTAAGAACTTGATGGTAGGAGGCTCCCACCAAGACTGATCTTCCCTCCTTCCCCTCCTCCAAAGCCAGTGGTGTCATGTCTTAGATGCCACCGGCAGCTCCCGTGGCGCTCGGCTGATGCTTTGCTCCCTGACCCAGCTGAAGTGGGAAGGAATTTAAAATTTCCAGTATTTTTTTTTCTTAAAAAAACCCAAGTTCATGATTTTTCAGAAGGCACCTTACAGTAGAGCCCAAATGGGGATGTTCGCGTTCGATACCATCCATCAACGCTGCGACACGGAGGGAGCGGCTCCCCCAGCGCCTCGCGTTGCGGTGGACAGAAGGAGCTGTCAGGGAGCCGCGTGCGGCCGCCGCGCCGAGCGGGGCGGGAGCCGTGCTGGCAGAGATCCCTCCCGCAGAGGGGATTTCTGCACTGACAATTTTTGGCTCCTTTAGGTTACTTTAGAGCTGCACAGAATATGTAATGTTCTGCACCCGCGGAGGGGCTGACAGGGAACTTAAATACAGATTGCAAAGATAGATCATCTCCCAGCATCACTTTGTTTTCTGCCGCTCTAAAATCATTTTACTTGTTCCTGCAGCTCCTATAAAGCCAGAAGAGCTCTCTATATTTGCTTCCCGGATGCCTTTTTCTCCTCTGCTTACAACTATAAAAGCAGCTTTTCATGCTCCAAATCAGAGATAAATTGAAATCGCTGCCGAAGAAATAAAACACAAGGCTAATCAAATTGTAGCACAGGAAGCAGCCTTCAGCCAGTGCATTTTTTGAGGGCTATTTTTAGAATATATTTTTATTTTGTCACTCCATATGGGAAGTCAAACCCATATGGTTTGGGAGAATGGAAGGTTGTGCTTTTATAGGGATCTCGCAAACCATCCCTGCTCTGCCACGTACTTAAACATGTGCTTAAATCCAATTGTCTGCGATGGGACTGAAGCACATGAACTCCTCGTGACTGGGGCCTCGGGCCCTGTCTGAGGTTGTAAGAGTATTACTCCCTCCTGAGATGTAAAACTGTTCCATACTCGTTAGACCAGTCTCCAGTTAACTTGGCTCTTCTTAATTACGACATTTCTTATTCACGCACCTTCCTCTTTTTTTTTCTTTTCCTTTTTCATTTCTTCATTTCTTCTCCATCGTTCGGATGCTCTGATGAACGTGTTTGGTCCAGTACCAGCCGGGACGCAAAGCTGAACGTGCACAGCCATCGCTCTCCCGCTCTTCACAGCAGATGCCGCTACCCTGCAAATACCAGCACTAGTGTAGGGTTGGGGAATATGACTGTTTTGCCCACAACACTGCGTTACCTTCTGAGTGTGCTGATGAAGCAGTAATTGGCTGGAAAGGGCATCGTACTTCTGATAAATTAGATGTATAAAATTCAAAACTTCCTTAGTGTTAATCCACCAGAATATCCATTTTACTTGTGTTTTAGATTGTTTGATGAGACTTAACCAAAAATTTTGTTTCTTTTAAGGAATTTTATGCAATGGTTGAAAACAGCGACATAGAGTTTCTAACTTGGTAAATTCCAGAGGATCATTTAATGAATATTTTTTATTGTAATCCTGGAGTTTCTTCCCTGTGCAGTATCTCAGAAGGTGAAATTAAAAAAAAAAAAAACCAAACAAAAAACTAAACAAACTTAAAATGTGTTATTTATTAAAATTTGAAAGGCAAAATTTACCTGAGCCTGTGTTGCTTGTGCTCCCAGCTCTAACACTGGTGGCGGTATCGAGATACCATTTTTACAAGCAAGTAGGGGTGCCCCTAAAGCAGTAGCACATGTGATGACAGTCGGAGGGGGACTTGAGTTTTTCAGTCTTACCAAGTCCTTAGAGATGTGGGTGTCTGGATCAGCCTGTCGGCTGCTGAATGCCCAAATCCATAATTAAAAATCATCTTTGAAACTCAAAGGGCTCCTGAGGTGCTCCGTAGGCAGAGTTTCGCTGCCTGGGCTCCCCCCAAGCTGGCAGGCAAGCTGCAGGCGGGAGAAATGCAAATGGGGAAGGGTTTTGTCCGGCGGTTCACCCCAGCTGTACGCACAGAAAGCCGAGCAGCGCTGCGTGGCAGGCAAGAGGCAAAGTTAAATTGCGCATCAGTTAGTACGAAACGCTTAAAAAACTATTTTAATATGCCTGAGATGATAGCTGACTTTTTCTACAAGCGATCTGCAAGACCGAGCAAAATGCAGCCAGATGCTTTTATATGGAGTATAATGAGCAGAGGCTCAGAAATTTGGGTGGTGTGGGTTACACAGGTTCAGCATTGCAAACACCCTGCAGAACTGCTTTCTGACTAAAGGAGAAGTCATTTTCTGTGTCACTTTTGATTCAAGAGTTGTATTTGGCCTTGAAGGGGAAGCAGAGCTAACGAAAGAGCAGGGCAGTGGCAGTTAATATTTTTATGCTTTTTTTTTTTTCTTTAGGAAACAATTCTCCACCCTGTTTTTTTGGATAAAGTGCAATGGGAACAGGACAGGATGGGCAGCATGGAGATTTCTGAGATGGTTTGGATGCTGCTTCTATCAAGTGGAAGGGATGTTACACTGAAATTGTTCATCAAAACTGAGACCTCATACGGATTACTTTATTGGAAAGTCAAGAAAACAACCACTGATTTTTTTCCCCACAAATGTAAAGCAGAGATCTTGCGTAAGAGGAGACGTTAAAATAACCGAGCACCAGAAAGGGCTAAAGTGAAAAGCCTGAGGTCAGAGCAGAGAGAAACTGTCAAAAGTTTTAAAAGAAATTTTATGAAGCCTTATTTGTATTCAAAATCTATGATCATTTTGGAAGCAAAATAACTACTGTTAGATTATTTGCTCAAAGTAGAAAAACCCCCATCGCTTGTATCCCACTTTAAAAAATGTATTTTATACCATTCTGAAATCCCAAAAGACAATAAAAATCACCTGGATTTATGATTCTGGGGTATACTGGAATTAGATGTAAGTAGCTGGGTTTCCCCAGTTATTCTGGAGCATTTGAACAACTCAGCTTTTGGACCAGGTGCTTGGGTTGTGTGTGTGATGTGGGTACGTGAGCACTGTGAGGCGGAATTGTGCTGTCGCTGCGTTTCCTGCTCATCGCTCGGCACAGCTCAGCATCATGGCCCCAGTAAAGCTAACCAAGAGTTTGCCAGTGACTTCAGAGCAGCCAGAATTCCATCCCAGGCCGGGAGCAGCTGACGGAGGGTGCCACGGGCTGGTGACCTCAAGCAATTTCAAGTCTGTGACGCAGAAGTGAAAAAATTCCTTGACACATAACTGATCTCATCGGCAGCCCAGGATACCCAAATTTCACTTTGGATTTTATACTGAGTTTCCATTTACATTGCAACTATGTAGATAATATGTTAAGGCATTATTCTTTAAAAAGTAAAGAATTAATTTCTTTAAGAGATGGGCGATTTGTAGAAGACACTCGTGTAATTTTGCATTCTAAATGTGATTTATATTTATAAATAAATTTGCATAAAATCTCCAGCTCTCAATGTCATAGTTCTATTTTATCTTTAATTCAGATGCTCAAGAAATGTAAATTATTTTTACAACTAAATAAAAGCTATACAAAGCTGCCAGGAAAGAATAATGAGATACACATTGTGCCATGCAGCCATGATAAATCCAGCAGCACCATGGTTACAGTCAAAATGTGAGGCCATCAACAACTAGGGAATATCAGCACATATAGATTCCTCGGACTAGATTTAGCAAACTAATCTTAACGGGGGAAGCTCATGACACTAGGTCAGCAAGAGAAAATATTTACCGGAAAGATAGACGGGCACCTAAAATGAGGAGGTTTATAAGGCAAGGGTTTGTTATAGATTAAAAACATCAGCTGTAGTTGGCTCTACGTAGTATGGCTCTGCATATGTGCTTTGCAGAAATAAAGATATCAGCATTCCTGTAACATGGAGAGGTTTTCAAGTTATTGGTGGGTTTGCTAATGATAGTACGGGCTTATAAAACACGGCTTGGTCATGAGGATGGCACCAGTGAGAAGGTACATTTGCACTTCCTTCGTCATTGTGGTAAAAGGCTCCAGTGCCGTGGCTCTGGATTGAATAATATATTAAGAAATGGGTTTCCCTCATAAGACATTGACTCAAGCATGAGGAGATAATTATACCAAACGAGGGTGTGAATAGCCTCAGCTGAGGGCAATCAAAGGAAAGTAAATAAAAGGTGCACTGAGCACACCCACCCCTTTCTTGGTGAGGAGGCTGAAGAGAGAAGTTGCCTGGACTTTCAAGAGGACAAGCCTTGCTTTCCATGACTTGCTGTGACTGATGCAGGTAGGTCTCATCATTCTCTGGTTTTGTCTCATCTCTGACTATGTGTCCCAGCAGTACTTGTTTTTTTGGTGTGTGTTTTTGCTACTTGTTTGCTGCTGGAAGTGTCTTAATCCACCCTGCTCTTTAAAGTTTACATAAAATGAGCCAAATCTGACATGCACAGCACTGCTGTCTTGTTGCTATTCCCTGTTTGCTGAATTACAGTGGTCTTGCTTTAATTAAATTCAGTGTTGAGGTCAAACAGCTCCAAGAGTGGCTTTCCAGGAGCTAGGTGATTGCTCCACGGCTCTTTGCAGGAGGAGGTGTGCAGAAGACTGGCCAGTGATGAAGGAGTGCATTCAGTGTTTTCTGGATGACCAACCACGAAGGATCTTTAGCGGAAGCAGCTGTGACGAGCTCTCCTGTAGTGCCTAAATTTTGCAGTATCTCTTTGCTGTAGAGCTGTCACTATCCAATTTTACTTTGTGGCAAAGTGTTTGGAGTGTATAGCAAACCTGGTGTTCTGGAATCTGCTGCTTTTCCCCTCTGGGTTTCCTCTTCCAGGCAAAAGACAATCAACAGTTTTGTAATAAGTTTTATACTGGCATCAGACAGGACACTGCATGATGCTGAGCACCTTGTCAAGAAGGTGCTGAGTCTTTTAAGCCCTGTGAGTTTAAGTGCTGTGGGGTCCTCAGCATCCTGAAGGAGCGAACCCTGTGATGCTCAGTTTTCCAAAGCGTGTGGACAGCAGTTTCCAGTGAATAGGGACAGCCTAAAACTTACGTCAAAAGAAATGCTTTGTCTTGCTGAATCAGGGCAGTGAATGCATGTGCATCTCGGAGAGCGTGGACAGGCCTGTTGACTCCTAAGGACCACTCATGTGCCTTAATTGAGTATGTGCATGAATGCTTAACTGGTTGGGATCAGCATAAACATCCCTGAATGTCAAGCTCTCTTCTGTGTCTGTTTTGTAAGGCTAATGACCACCAGGCATTAAAAACCTGGTTCCGGTCTTTGGAGATGCTGAAGCATCTTATTTCATATTTTTAAAGGTGAATGCCTTCACCTTAAAATAAAATGTCTTTATTTCAGAAATGTTGGAGCATAGAAAAATGGAGAGCTGTAAACGCAAATGTCCTTGGAAGTTTAAGGTTTTTTAAAAACGTCCATAACTTAAGAAAGGGACCAAATAATGCTGCTTAGAAACATTTAAAAACAAAAAATCACGCTCAGCAGACAGCTCTTATGACAAGGCTCTGCCCAGAGTGAATTTTTATGCTTGAGTTATAAACCCTTGAAAAATGGGGATCCTAATGCAGAAGCTGACGCAGCTTTAACTAGAGCAGCTCTAGTAAGTGCTGCTATAATTATTTGCTCATTAATTACAAATTTTGCAAGACACGAGAGTAACACAAATTGGAAAATAGGAATAATTATCAGTAATAATGCCACCGAAGCTGGACACATTGAAAGTATCTTCCTCTTTAAATTTAATAATAGCAAGACAGCTAGGAAACTAATAAGAAATACATAATTGAAAATTAACCTTGCAAATCTGCTGTTAATAAACCATGGTACTCTCGCGTTACAATAATTTTACAGAGCCCTTAATTTGCATTTCAAGTGTTATTCCAGGTAATACTTTGTGTGTTCACAACAATTAGTATGTCTTTGAATTAAAACAAAAATGTGAAGGTAGGATTTAGTATAGCTGAAGAGTACAGAATAGTATATACTGTAGGTTTTAGTAGCTCAGAGCTGGAATAATTGGAAGCCAAACGTACAATGGTGATTTTGTGCTGGCTGCTATGCTTGAATGCTGTTTTGTTATTGTTGAATTCGAGTATTGTGGTGTTCTGTGCTTTCATCCTTAGCTTGTGTAAATGTATCAGTTGGGCTGTTGGATCTCTTGCGCTTTCTCATCCTCCGAGGCGTGAGGCTTGATTACTCGGGAGGCTCGAAAACATCCAGTGCGTTGGTAACGGGTAGCGTGTGGTCCTTGAAATACTCTGCTGCGGTGCACGCTTTTACCATCATGTTTGAGCAGTTTTAATGGATCTAATGGGGGCAGGCTGCTGGAGGCACCGGGCTTTGCTGAGCAGGGCGAGTCAGCGTAGCCTGTGGTTTAACGGGAAGGTGCTGCTTTGCTGCCGGCTGCCACCTCGTGCCTCAGGTTCGCCCGTGGTTCTCCATTCAAAGGGAAATGGCACTTCCTTAGCGATGTTTTGTATCTGTTGCCAATCAACAGGAGTCTATAAAAATCTGTTAAATCAATCAGTTTGCGAGTAAGGATGAAGAGAATTATTTATTCAAAACTCAGGCTGAGTCAACTGCTCTTGCTAAATATCTCCCACTCATAAAATAAACCTGATGCGTATTTGTGCCTGCTCCTTGTGTTCAGTCACAGAAAACTCGTACGTTTGTAGCCAAGAAGTGTTTTACAGTTTTTGAGCCTATGTCTACTGAGCTCTGAGTGCTCAGCTGAAAAATGAGGATGGACTGTAACAGAGAGGAACGTTCCTGACCGCAGGCTTGTGCTTACACCGCAATGTTAATGGCAGTGGAGGTATATACAGGGTTTCAAAGTTGTGTATGGCCAAACATCTTAAAAAAAAAAAATAACAAAATAACCCGGAGACCTACAGTGTTTGGCATCAGAGAGGAGGAACATTGTACACAAACAATTGGGTTAAGAGTGTGCACTCCAAACAGTGTTTCTGCACAATTCCAAACTCCATCGAGGGCTGCATGTAAAATGTTGGCTTCTTTGTGCAAACCCACAAATCCTAGGGAAAAGGCCATTAGGGGTCAGCAATTCAGCTGTTTGTCTGCTCACTTTATGTAAGAGGTTAGCAGCAGTATGCTTTTTGTCCAAAGCCAGCAATAGCAGGAACAGCTTGTTTCTGAAAGGGCTGTGGCTCCCCTAGTAGTGATAGAAGAAGGGGTCCTGAAATAAACCTCGAATGTGGATAGTCTTTGATTTGACCTTTTGTCCATTTATTTGGCTATAAGTGTGTGCTTAGCGCAGCATTTGACTCCTGTCACTCCCTTCCCTAACAGCCTATGTAGCTCAAGCACCACCAGCACAGACATTTTTCCTCCATTTCAGTATGTTTCAGGGAATTTGGGAAACATTGCAATGTGGGATAAGAAGATATTTTTGTTGCCCAAGCTCTTCCCCCAGAGGAGCTCAGGAAGTTGTATGGAAAATCAAACCTCCCATCTCCTCACAGCCTCTGGGTGAAGTCCAAGAATGCACCAGCATTGCAAATCCCAGTGGCTTCAGCCCGTGGGAGAAGAGGATGGTGATGTCCCCCTCTAAATGCCTTTGAAATCAATTTCTGTTTTTTAAGTTGTAAACTGACTTTAAAGTATCTTCTGCTTTGGGGGCAAACCATGGAAAGCTTTCAAAGCAGTGGAGTAGAGCTTATTTGCACGAAATCAGTGTGGACATGTCTGACTTGAAATGTGCTGATGCGAGGAGAGCTTTGCTTGACCTATGAAGCTTTGGTGTGGAAGTGGAGCAGAGTTGAGGATAGATGTTCCTCAGCTTAACCCTGGTCAGGATGTAACCATTGCATTTGTAAATGTAAGAATTAACAGCATGGAGTTGAGGCATGACCCAGTGAGGGACTGTTGAAGACCATTTAGATGCAGCTTCCCTCCCATGTCGGTCCTATTGGCAGTTCCCTGCAAGACCAGAGCAAGTGCTGGGGCTATGCTGAATTTCCCATGGAGGCTCAGGAGCTCGGCCAGCCTCCCAGCCTGAGAGGTGCTGAGCAGACCTTTCTGTGTGAGCAGAGGCATGTCTTGGACAGAGAAAGCTTTGAGCACTGAAGGGATGAAGAGAAGCAGGGAGCAGGCAGTCACTGCTCCAACCTTGAGAAAAAGGAGATGGAAAATACCCTCTCCTCCATCAGAGAAACAGGAGGCTGTGGGAGAAATGTGCCTCTTAATGATGCTCCTGAGGCAGCCTCTGCTAGTGATTCCCGATCAGTATTCTGCTCATCACCGCTTTCTCAAGGAAAGTCATAAAGGAACAACGTAGCCAAAAGGAAGCTATTTTTAGAAGATGGAGAGGATTTTTTTTCTAACCATTCTGCTGTTATTTATGTTGCGTAGTTCTTGAGTTATTTATTTCAGTGGGAGTTGATGCAAAGTGGGACGGTGTTTAATGCATGGAAGGATGGTGAAATCCATCCTACAGCTGTCCTTGCTATTTCAGGGCTGGGCTTTGATAGTCTCTCTAACCTGCAAATTGGATGGCACTTCTTGGACATTGTCAAAGTGCAGTTGATTGCGAGGGGTGTTTCTTGTCTCCAGTCCCTTTGGCTTCCAACGCACTGACCATGCTTCTGCAGTTTGTCACTGCAGTATATTTTAACCTGCCACTTAACTCACCCATATGCGTTTTTAAAACACTAAAAAGCAACTGATAATTCAAAGCGTGCTCCAAGGTAAAAATAAAAAACGTTAATACTTTTCATCGATCAAAGCTAATTTATGCGATCTGGGCTCTGCTCGCAACGGCAGCAAGGTATAAACGGTGACATCATTGAGCATGAGCTCTGCCAACCTGAGTTAGTGTTGGAATGACAATGGAGTGATTTAACTATTATGATCTCACTTAATATTTCATACTTGAAATGTAGCCTAACCTGTAATTCAGGGTTATATGAAGTACACATCGCAGAGTTGTTTCAGAACGGATTTTGACAAAACTTTGCAGTTAAAGGAAATGTTTGAGTGACATACATACTACAAATGCTGTTACTCTGTAAGGCTGGTGGAAATCTCTTCAGGAAGGAAAATTTATTGTGGAATATTTTCTATTTTATATATGTGTGTGTGCATGTATATAGACACATGCACACAAGTCAGAAAAAAATCTGGAATGTTGTCTTAAGATTTCTGATATGAAATCATCACAGGAGAAGAAAATTGCTTGGATCAAACAAATATAGCTGCAGTTTTGAAATCCCAAACCCCATCATCCTCACAACTACGACAATAACAAAACACTGTAGACATGATGGGTGATGAGTTAGAACTTTTAACACCAATTTTAGTTTCTAGTCCTTTTTTATAGAAACAGTGCTACAGTGACCTTGCATTCAGTGAGGGAGGTATTGCAGCTGGTCTGAAAAAGCATCAAATAAAGCACCAGGAAAAGAAAAGCTTGTTTTACTTGATGCTTTGGCTCCCCAGGTGTGCGGCTGATGGGGGAGGATGTGCTTCCCTTCTCCATGCCTCAATGCAGCCTCTGCAGGTGGAAGTCTTCTGTTGGTTTGCTCATCTATGGTTTTTTTATTGTATGTATGTTTAGTGTATGGTGAGGAGAGGTGCAGCCTAGGCTGAGTGTGGTGATGGAGAACTATATCTAAGCCTGAACTATAGGACAGTCTGACAAAAGAGCAAATGGTGAGTTGGTAGCCTTCCAGTCAAAACTGTAGGCAAGACACTTGCACTTCTTTAAGATAAAACTCAGTGGACATAGGCGGGATTAGTCGCTAACCTTGGTCACTGCAGTTGGAGGTTGGGGTGGGTAAGTCAGGAAAAGCTTTTCCTGTTTGTGTGGATTTAGCCCGTCTTCCAGCCCTGGCACAGTACCTAAAGGATCTATGGCTCCGTAGACATGAGATGGCTGTGGGGATGACACCAAACTGGGGGAAGTCATCAATAAGTCAGAGGACAGGACTGGCCTCCAGCACAGTCCTGGTAGGCTGGAGAAATGATCTGACAAGCCTCATGAAGGCCATCATAGATAATGCAATGTCCTGTACCTGGTTTGGAGTGACTCCGTGCAACTGTGCAGGTTGGAGACTGGCTGAGGAGCAGCTTTGCAGGCAAAGACCTGGGGGTCCTGGTGGAAAAGCTGAACACGGGTCACCAGAATGTCCTTGCAGTGAAGAAGTAAATACTCAAAGCTTAAATGGAAGTTGGCCCTGTTTTCAACAAGGGGTCCAAACAGAGAGCCTTCAGAAACCCCTTCCAAATAAAATTATTCCATGATTAGTTAACAGAGCCCCTTTGCAACTGCCTTTAAAGGATAGGAAGGAATGATTTTGGGGGTAAGATTTTTTTTTCTCTAGGAATGTGGTATTGTTTGCACCTGCAGTTCAATTAAGTGCAAGATTTGCAAAGATTCATTCTTCATGACCTTAAGGGTCAATTTTATTGCTCCTTTCTGTAGAGAAAAAGGACAGTGGGTAACTCAGAAAGAATGTGGTCAAGCCTTGATTCTGAAAACTACCCCATTGCCTGGGAAAATGGCCTTGTTTTGTATAAAACTGTTAGATTCTGTGTCATGAAGCCAGGTCTTGTTGCTTGTTGCTGGCCACCAGAAACCCGTATTTGAAAACATGTTCCTCAGCATGTCTGAGGCTGAGACATTCTGTACTTGGGGAGGGTGGATTTCATTGGGTAAAGGTTTTTGCACCCATGTTTGAAAATGATTTGCAAAGACATTTTCCATACCACTGGAATGACCTTGTCACTGCTATAAACACTTATCAAAAGCAGTCATTATTGGTTCAAGTGTTTAAAATTTAGTGACAGAAGAAGTATTTATTAATATGAGTCTTTCGGTTTAATTAGGATAAGAAAAGGAAGGGGGCAGTGAAAATCTAGAATTTTAGAGTTTTTATTTTATTTTTTTTAGTACAGAATGAATTTCCAATGTTCCTAACAGCTAGTAGAATTTTTTTCCAATCAGAATTACTTTAAGCCACTAGAAAACATCCTTTGTTCCTATATCGATAGAAACCCAGTATTCTCCTTTCTTCCTGTTTGGCCTCCCCTGCCCTGGATGCAATGGGAGTAAACACAGTAGAAGGATTTGTATTACCAGCAAAGAAGAACAATTGCAGCAGTGTTTAAATTCACAAGGTNGGGGGGGGGGGGAATGTTTATCCCACTTTATTTTTAGAGGCTCTCCATTTGCATTAGCCATGCTTATCGCAAATGGACAAATGTTTTTCCATATAACAGAAATATTTCTGATTCTATTCCAAAAATAGCCTAGAAGCCTTGAGATCCCAGGAATAGGTTTCTCCCTCTAGTGGCAGCAGAAAGGAAGGTACAGAGCTCTCGGCCAGGTAGCTTCACTTTTTTAGAAAAGTGTATGAGGTAAAAGACCTACTGCTTGTTTACAACTTCAAAGACAGATTCATATGGCACAAAATATCTGCAACTTCGTGGTTCTTCTTAGTCATTGAAATATTTGTAAAACCAAGATACCAAAGCGAGGATGTTTCTCTAATTTTTAAAATGACCTTGAGGCTCAAAGTACAACAGAGCCAACTTGATAAACACAAATGTTAAAGAATTTGGTGTCCTTCTCTGTCCTGTTGGGAGAACCGTGGAGCAGATGCTGTACTTGGGAGTAACTGTGGGAATTCGCTCAGAATCTGACCCTGCAAATAATGCCTAGCACTGGGTACCCTGCAGAGAGGGAGGGATGGGTGATCTTCAGAGAATTGCCTTGGTGAGTGTTTGAATTGCACTTGAGGCTACCATGCTGGTTTGACATGTAAAATGTAAACCCGTGTGTGTTCTCAATGACTAAATTACTCCTTGTGCCTTTACAGGAAAGAGAAAAACCTATTATACCTACAGGCAGAAGAGCCTGACCACCACCTATAAGTCAAATAAGCACAGTGAACCAAATCTACACCTTCTGTCCTATTTCTGCTTTCCATCTCCCTCCTGTCGATGCCCTTGCTACCTGAGAAGGGCATAAACCCACAAAAACTTCTTTTAGACTTGGGCAGAGAGGTTGATCTGTGGAGGGAGGCTGGCTGAAATGCTTGATCCCTGTTTGGCTTCTGCAGTTCTGTTGTCAGTGTTTAGGTCCCCATGACTTTGTCACTGCTTCTTGTGAGTCTATTTCAATAAAATGTTACTTTAATAGAAGAGATTATGTGACTGAAAGGAAAGATTGAAACAGCACCTTAAACTCAGGAAAAATGTGTCCTTCAAGCTCTATAGTGCTGAAAATGCTGTTCAACTGTGACGTGAACTGTTTTCAAAAGAAAACCCAGTAAGATCCCCCCAATCCTCCCGTGGCTGGGGTGCAGCTGATGGTAGACGCCAAGCGGTGGGGGTTACCTTTGATGTGGGGCAGTAGCAGAGGTGCTCCGTGCCGGGTGTGCAAGCTTGCCTGCCGCCTTGGTAAGCTTCACCCGGGCTCCAGGAGTGAAGCGCTCTGTCTTGGAAAGGCCCAAGGTGGAAAATAAGGCCAGTGTCTGTAATGCACCTTATTACATGCATGGTGTCCCCTGGAACACAGGAAACATCTACCTGACCTGTAAGGTCATGTGCATTAGTCCATGAATTGGCAGTTTTCCATCAGGGAGAAACTTAGCGACCTCAGAGTGAAATGCAAAGTCTGTTCCTTCCAGTTGGGGTTGTGAATTAGCAAGGCAGTCTAACTGCAGCTTCTTTCTGTGAAAGTTATCAATATCTCTCACCTTTTCTAAAGGCTGTTGCTGTGGAGCCTATTTCATGTTAGGACTTAGCTTAGGAAGTCTTGATTCTGGCAGTCCTGAGCGTGCCTGCTGGATGGTTGTGGCTGCTTGAGCTCACTGAGGTTAGGAGACCTCTTGGCAAAGGGTCATGTTTGCCTGTCACCTTGTCCTCAGGACCAGGTCAGCTTGTTGCAGATGTTTGCCCAGCAGCCATCATGCTGCCTGGAAGGTTCCTTAGGACATTAATTAACAGCAGTACAGAAAACACATTGGGACTTATTTCTTCCATTCTGTCTTATTCAGTGAGAAGGTTTAAATCTTACTTTGCAAATCATAAAGCAAAAATTCAGTCTTTTAACATGGTCACTTCTTTGGATAATACCTTACTCTTGCTCTGGCAGATACCTGGACTGCTTTTCCAGCCTCTTGTTTCTGCACTGTACCTGAAAACTGTTCTAATTTTATTTTACCTCCCTGTAAAGTTTCCTTTCATTCACTGCCTTTGCTTTTCTTATCACTTTTTATGCTCTCAACTTCATTATGCAATTGTTCCAATCCTGCTCTGTATTTGATGTTTTATAACTCGTGTCTGCCTTTTTTCCACTGTTGATTACTTTTTACATTTCTCTGTTCCTTCACACTGGCTTTAAAAATAAAATAGAAAAAACAACTTGAACATTCCCTGTGCAATTACTGCAAGGTGGTACGCGTAACCCTTGGGCATACATTAATTTATCTTTGAACACTTTCTATTTCCTCCGTGTCCTTTCTCTCCCCAGCTTTATCATGTTGAATTTCACCCTGCACTTAGTCTCCCAACTTTGCTCTGCTAAAATCTAATCTACTCGTTTCTAAGTTTTAGTTGAACATTAATCCTAGTGAAATCCTTAAAGACTGCAGTCTTGATTCTCCACCACACCTGCATCGCCAATCATAGCTGTTGTTACAGAAGCCTTGCTCAAGAATTACTCCTTGCTAAAAGCCATCATCTTTTCGTACTTCAGATGATGAAAATAATACCTGCAGCCAGGACCCACTGTAGGACTGTGCACAGTAAGAAAATAATTTTTTTCACAACATCCGCAAATGTTGCTCAAAATTCTTCCCCTCTCCACATTTTAGCCTTTCACTTTGACATAGTTTCAGCTGAACATTTAAGCATCGTCTGCCTAATTTTGAGCAACTGAGCAATCTGACATAACTATAACTATTTTCCTGCCAGTAGGAGTGTTTCTCTTGCCCTTTGGGCTACAGCTGTACTCTTTCTGCTGGCTGGTGTCAGACCTAGGTGGAGGAATTCAATGGAAAAATGATGAGGGCAAGAGCAGAGCAGGTGCAGCCCTGGCGCTCTCCTGCCAAGCACAGAGACCTGTGCAGCAGGAGCACTGGGGAGATTCCCACTGCTGCCACCGACCCTGGGGCACAGCGCTTCCTGTGAAAGGTTTTTGCAGCTCATGCCATGGAGCAGACGTGATCACGGGCCATGTTCCTTGGAAAGGAGTGAGTGGAGCGCTCAGTTGGATCATGCTAGAGAGGAATTAAAGAAATGAAATTGTATCAGCCCATCTAACTCATTGCTTTGGGAACTAACTGCACCAGGGTTCACCTTTGTATGTGAGTTGCACAGGAAGAAGTTTAATGGATAATAAAGAGTCACTTTGATCCTACAGACATGGACTCCTCTGTCAGGCAATGTGGGGCTCAGCAAATGCAGTGACAATCTGAGGGGTCCAGTGAGACTCGTGCAAAAGAGAAGGAACAGCCAGTTTCTGGTGAGGGCGTTCAGTGGGTGACGCTCTGCAGAATGAGTGTAGTGTCCAGCTTTTCTTCAATGCAGAGAAGGGTATAGATACATCTGTTACAAACCTGAGAAAACAGCCTTTTGTGTGTGACTTCAGATTTACCGGTAAGAGTGTCTTCTGCAGAGTGATTTCAGCAAATAGCTGTAGACTAAGAAATACCTTTGAGCAGTGAGGAGAGGCAGCCTGGCCATGGCAATGTCCGTAACAAGCCTCTGGTGAAATGTGCCAACATTGGATTGTGCTGAGGTCGCTCAGGGCTGCAGCAGGCACAGAATGATGGAAAATGTGGCATCAGGATCCATGATGGAGACTACCCAGACAAAGTCACGCCAGCAGTAGAAACAAACTGCCTAGAGATGGTTGGTAGTGCAAGGAATAAAGAGGATTTTGTGTCTGGAAGATGTAGCTGTACCTGGAAGAAAAGCAGTAGTGTGTGCTGTGAGCAGGAACAGCAGCTGGTGAAGGAAGGGAGTGTGGCTGCTGCATGACTTCCTTGGACCCAAAGTCTTTCAGTGGGTGGACGAAGCACTCCACTTCTGGGACTTTAATAAAGCTATGGATGAGGTGCCTTCAGGTGGAATGTGAAGACAACTCTGGCCCAGCAGCAATAATCACCAGGCACATTGCATTTTTCTGGGGGCTGGCTTTCCTACCAGACATCTGTGGGCTGACAGGAGAGGGGGACAGTGGCTTGTGGAAGGTTAATCACTGCTGGTCAGCCATGTCTGTGGTGCTGACCCTGCAGCTGGTGAGCAGCAACACAGCAGGAACCCATGGTGGGGGAAAGGTAGCACCTCCCAGAGGCACTGGGACATGGGTCTCACCACAAATACTGGTGTGTCAACTGCAGTCATGACACTTCCATAAATTCCATTTAAAAAAGAGCCAACTTAAATTATAAGCATAAAGCCTACATGTTAGTCAAGACAAAGGACTTGAAACAGATGCCAGATGGGCCCTGGACTTTTCTAGATACGTAAAACTACTTCCTGAAAACTCCCGATGGCTATCTCCATTAAATGTACTTTGTAACACTGATGTTATTTCATATTGATTATTTGGTTGAAACNATTATATTATTATTATATTATTATTATTATATTATTATTAAATTTCTGAATGTATTTGTTGTTGTGTTATCACATGTAATTAACACATCTAATAAAATATTGACTTTAAGTGACCTCATCAATGTCACGGCTTATTAGGTTTTGTTTTTTCATGTAATGTTCCTTTTCCTCTCCACTGAGTGATTACATTCATCTGTTTGTCATAATTTCTGAGTGCATATATTTTGGAAAATAAAATTGAAATGCCAAGTGCTTTCAAGAAACACTTTCAAGCACAGTAAATGATGTATCTGAGCGTATTTAATTTTTTATAAAGTGCAACATGAAAACATGTCTTTACCTTCATTACTTTTTCTTTTCTATCTTCCACCTACTGCATTTTTTTCCCAGAAAGGCAGCAGACAAAAAGCAGAATGGAAATTTCTTGTGTTAAATGAAAACAACTTAAACCTCTTTACTTTGGCATTTAATCTCAAGTGAAAATTTGCAATCAGAACACATGCTTTCGGTTCAAATTGAAAAAGTATTCTTCACAACTAAGTATTTGTTGGGCAGGGGGGAAGCTCTCATTGTAAATGTTGGTTCTCACAATATTTCTGTAGTATATTAGAATTGATTAATGTGTCACTTTTCAGTAAAGTGCAAAATCAGATTAACCCACATCTTGCTTATTTACATGACCAGCTTTAATTTATCATTAGTTATATTGAGTACTGAAGCTTTTAGTGCAAAAGATACTTCTTTCACTTAATGGATAATCATTTAGTGGAATATAATTTTAAAAAATTTATATGGTATCTCTGCCATGGCTGTAACCTAACCTCAGCACGATAAACTTTCTCCAGCAGAAGGATTAGCACTTTCTGGTGTCTTTTGCCTGGATATTTGTTTAGTCATTAGTTCAATGGCCAACTTAGACAAAGCACGCTGTGATCTGAAATCGGGTACTTGACACAGTAAAAATATTTCTGGGTTTGGCTGTACTTTCCATTAGACCACTTTGTGTCAGGTAATGCAATAGGATTTCAATCCAGATCACTGCATCTTTTTAATTAGAAGATAAGAACAAGCAATTGAAGGCAGAGTCTGAGAGAATTGGAGAGGCACTCTATCCCTGTGTGCAAGACAAGGGGATAGAAGCTGTATCTGGAAAAAAGATGAAACAGTAAACGAAAACAGGTTCTTGAGAAAATTGTGGGAAGAGACTGGACAGATCATGATAAGAACTTTTATTTTGAATTGTAGTGAAGGGCTGTGGGGAAAGAGCTCCCAGCAGTTGCTTTTCTGGGGACTAGAGCTGTATCTCCCCAACCTCTGAAGCACAGAGGGATGGGAGTGTCGGCCTTTTCACAAAGAAGCACTCTTAATTAGGGACACAATTTTGCTGTAATTTCTTTCTACACTCAATATCAAATGATGAAGAAATCTGGCTTCAGCCTGTTTTCCTCCTTCCCACTATCCTTACACTTGCTGAGCTGCAGGAGTGCTGCAAGGTGGCAATGGTGGCACTGCCATGAAACCAGGGCAATCCATTTCAATTCTGTTCCAACACACGGGAGTGTAGGTGGTGTGACTGAGTTTGCATTAAGGGGAAGTGTTACCTGCAGGAAGGAGCTGAGAGGAGTGCTGTGTAGGTTCAAGTGTGTACCAAAGCCTTTTTTGTCAGTGTGTGTGAGGATGTTTTCAGTGGTGTTCTGACTAAGAGGCTGCATCAGTGACTGACAGCGGTTTAGTGAGGAAGACTTTGCTGAAAGCTGGACCAAAACTCACCAAACTAAAGTTTAAGGGCAAAATCTTTGAATTAATGTATCATTCAAAATTGAATGAGTGCAACACTCATCGGTAGCATGAGTTGGCTTTGCTTTTTGTGCCAAATGTGGTAAAAACAGGCTTCCCATGGTTTTAATTGGGTTTTGCTTCAGGTAGCCTGTGTCCACCTGTGTTTTGGAGCTGTCGTTACTCTGGAGTAGTACATGGAGCTCTCCAGCTCCTGCTGAAGCTCCATGTCCCTTACCAGGGCATGGCTGAGGTAGTTCATGGAAGTGACGTGAGGGTTTTAATTTTTAACCTGCTGATTTCCTCTAGCTCTTCTTTCCAAAGCCCGCAGTGAATATCCTACCTGCTCTCTCGAGCTCTGAGGCTGCTCTAGGTTTGTTTCTTGGCATGGAGAGGAGTATTGCATGTTGCACATGTCGTCGTCTTTCTGCTGAAAAAGAAGGCTTTAAAAAAAAATAAATCCCCCAAAATCCAAACCTCCCAGAACTACAGGTTGTATTTTTAATAATATCTTATGTGTCTGTAATAACTCAAAGCAATATTTATAAGCTTAATTTTGGAAGTGATTAACAAAGATGGTTTTAATATCTTTCATGTAGTGTAGAGGCTGCTGGAAAGAAAAACAACAATCCAGAGGCAGTTATGTTTTCATTGATGCCTGGAATTGAAATACTGGNTGGGGGGGGGGGGAGGGGGAAACTTTTATTCTTGAGGAAAGAACTTCTGAGTGCAATCAATTAAAAAAAGGATCTGATTTGCTTTGTAATTGTTTTTCTGTCTGTATGAATGATGTAAGGGCATATTGGAAGAATTTACTTCACTACTCTGTCTTTTCTAAAATAACAGGTTTACTGGTTGATTTATGGGTTGTTTGTTTTGTTTTTGTTGTTCTGTCTGTAGGTGAGAAAAAGGTTAATTTGCTTGAGAAATCATGTCTATGCCAGAGAAGGTCAACTTGTTCCATCATCGTGTACTGCCATTGGAAGCTGACCTGAACCTAAACACAGTAGTTTAAGGGAAGAATTAGGCATCCTGTTTTTCTACATGCTTTTCCCAGCATTTGTTTACCCCTCTCTTTTTCATAGTTTCTCAGAAAATGCAGGAGGGTGTGACTCAGTGGTTAGTTGCTTATATCCTCCCCGGAACTCATTTTGTTCCCTGTAAAGTTGTATTTTTGACGTTCTGCTTCAAAAACTTCAACCTTTGCTGCAACTGTGCCAAGCTCATGGCATCTCTTATCCTCTGACTGACCGAAAGCCAAAATACAAACAAGTCCCTTTGTGAACTGTGTTAAAAGCAGTGAAGAAATGCACAGTATAACGATCTGGAAAAACAGGCAATATTAAATTGGTCAGAGCTGTGTGTAACCAAGAACGTAGCAGCCAGTGTGGTTCATGGGGATGTCCCCAGCTTCTCTTCCTCAGCAGCTTCGCTGAGCTATTTCTGTGACTCGTAGGATGTGGACCACAAACGATGAAGAACCGAGGTGTTGTTGGAGTTTAAACCTTTTGCAATATCATAAAAGCTAATTAAAATGAAGGGGTTTCATGTTGTGTGTTTTTTCTAGTAGAACAAGTTTAATATTAATGTAACAGAACTGGGTGTCTGGTTCCCCGCTCTATCAGCCATCGCTCACTGCAGCTGAACGCAAAACATCAAAGTCTTTGAGTCTCTTCTGTCTTACTTGGGTTTTTTTCTGCTCCTTTTTTCCTTCTCTTCATATGTTTACGTTCATGTACATAATACCTATTTTCAATATGTCTGTTCATCACGTGTCGGAAAGCAGACATGGTGGTGATGGAATATTTTAGGATGATAATTTCAGAGAAAAGTTAAGTCTTACAGAAACAATTTTGTTTCTATTTTCCAGATATGCAGTGATATTAAAAGCTGGTTGTTGGACTTGCTCTGCATATTTTGCCCATGTTAATTTTAAAGGGTTATTTAAGTGTTATCGTTATGTTTTGATTTCAGTATGCTTGTTCCCCCTTCATTTTATATACCTATTGCAGTAATTCTGTAACCTTATTTTTGTAGAGTAATCATTTGGTTGTTTTCAATTCTGGAGAACCGTGCTCCTAGGTTTAAACAGAGTAAATAAACTCTCAGGGCACAGCAGTCATGCCCAGACAGTGCATGTCAGTTTGCAAGACGGGCTCTAGAGGGGTTTAATTTAGGAAGGAGAAGTAAAACCTACAGTATTGTTAAAATAAGTTAGCCTCAGTATTAATTGTCTCTGTGTATGTTTGACTAATTCATGCAGATTTGGGATGTTAGCCTGCGTTAAGTGCTACTTGTCCAGATCCCACAGGCCCAAGTGCCGGTGGGCTCAAGGAGACCCCACAGGCTGCATCCCCACTGCACCCATCCTGCAGCCAGGGAGCAATCCTGGGAGCATCCAGGTCCTGCTCCTCGGAGCAGCGGGGCTCCAGGGCCTGTTTTCAACTTCAGTCAAGGGGAAAGGCTCTGGGAGGTGATTAAGAGAAATGAAGCAATCTCCCAATAGTGTTTTATCTACAGCATTTAGTGGAGGTGTTGGAGATATTTAATTAGTGTTTATGTTTCACTTACACTCTGGTTTGGATGTATCAGAATTCACTTTGGCTTCTGCCTCTTTTCCTTTCTTGCTCAAAAGTAGGTGTTTCACCTGAAGTATTGGAAATACGACTTGGAGGCTGTACATCTTGCACTGATGCACTAAATCTGGCTGCTTGGCTTGGGAAAGTCTTTCAGCTCTTGATTCTGTGATGTAGATACGTGGTTAGACTTGGGGGAGAGCAAATAGGTGTAGCACAGGCGATTGGAAGAGGACAGGGATGGGGTACTGTTGGAGGGGAGAGCGAAGAAAAGCAGTGTCATCTCTGAAGTTGGGACAGAATTGCAAGAAGATATGTAGTTGACGGAAGGATCAGTGCTGTCTTCTCCAGGGAAGTCTGCTGCCCTGTGACCTTTTTGCGTGGACCACTGTTTGTTTTCTCACATGTTTGTGGTCTCCTGGGGAAATCCTCTCTGATGAGAAGTGTGGTTTCTTGGGATTGGCCAGCTCGTCTCCACTGGTGTGAGAAAGTGGACGTTGAGTAAAGTTTCCATCTGTGTACAGCCATGAGAGGGGCTCCTTTGCTCCTCAGCCTCTAGCCAGCCTTGTACTCCAAGGGTGAGAAAAGGCAGACCTACTCAAGCTTGTTGAGACAAGAAAAGCTGTTGCATGTCTTGTTGCTGCCTGTGCAAGTGCTGGACGATGAGGCAAAGGTCCAAGTTCTGCTGGTGCTGTCCCCTCTGCTGTTGAACTGCAAAAGCCAGGGAAGGGACTGCTGATGGTGGACCTTGGCCTGGGTAGAGATGCTTTGTGATGGAGTTACAGGGAAGGAACAGGTGGATGGCGATTCTTTGGGGAACTAGAAGCAAAAGGGGATTACTAGAGGTGCATCTGACTTGGGTGGTTCTGCTATGAATTATAAAGGTAATGGATGTGTAAAAGCAGAATTATTTGGGCAGAACATAAGACGGAGAACAATATAGTCATAGGTCATAATCATATAATGTATCATTGGGGGGAATATGAACGTTTTTGTGAGGAAGGGACGTGTAGCTTATCAGAGATTAAAAGGGGCTGGATGTAGTAGTTTTGGGAAATTGTCATTTCAACTAGTTTCATGGCAACTGAATGATAATTCAGTGGTGATGAGGGTACGTTGGTAGTGCAGGAATTTGAAAGGCAAGTCAGCAGGAGTCCTTTTTCTGTGTACATATTTTTGGTGTGTTCTATGTTGTCTCCTGCAAGACCCATAGACAAAAAGAAGTCTCATTCCTGAGGTCCTGCTTTGTGCTTTTGTACATGTGCAATTGGTATTAAGGTAGAAAGGATGCTGCGGTGGGGACTGGAAAGAAAATACAGATTTTTTTCTTCCTTTTACTGGAAAAGTATATAGAATATGATTGGAGTTTGTCAGTATGGAGACAAATGTCTTAATTTACTTGCAAGGGCTCTCAAGACTTCAGGATTGTCAGCCTTTTTAGCTATAAAACCCCCTGCAGTAAGAAGCACGTTTACAGGATTTTACATAATTTACTATTTTTGATGAAAAATAGCATCAAAGTGACACCTGAGGCACCACATCCATTACCCTTTGATAAGAGATGGAAGTTGGTCAATCCTGTTCTTGTCATTTATTAGTACTGATTCACAGGGCAAAGAAATGACAGCTGGAAAGAGTCAGTTATACAGTAACTTCTGAACTATAGTGGCATAACTGGTATAAAAGACTCCCTGATTTCCTTTAGGCTTCCTGTACATCAATACACAACTGTGGTGGTCTCTTCATAAACTTGCAAGTCAAAACACTTGATGTTTCTCTTTTTAGTAGTTTCTTATATGAGCTTCTGATTTTTTAAAAATTATTTTTCTTTAAGTAGTTCTTTAATCACTTATTCTGGAAACGCTTTATTTAAAAATATTTGTTTGCACATCTACTTGAAATTTTGGGGATACGTAGCACAATGCACAATAGTTCCTATTATAGCTTTTAGCAACCTGCAGAATTGCTCTTTGCTTTCCCCTCCTCTGGGCAGATGGTATATCGCGCCCTGTTTAACTCTTCAAGATGCACATGAAGAAATTTCATGTATACAGAGGCAATCTGGCCTCCCCCTGCCCTTGAGCCTTCACAGAAAGGATGTATGAGTTGGAATTTTCAACTACATATTATGGGGTTTATTGTCAGTGGAGTATGCATAGATCAATATTCAATATAGCTGTAAACACACGTCCTTCAGACATATGCTAGACGCCCTTTGTTGCTCGCAGCCTGGCCAGCAGCTCACTGAAACACCAGCTTACAGCTGCCCAGCAATAATAATTACATCTTTCTGGTTGCCCCAGCCCAGGGTTTATGAAAGCAGATGGTCACAGGTGAGACTTGGCACTTCTGAGCCATAAAGTTCCACCTGCTATTCAATTTTTTTAGGGTGAAATATTTAGGAGAGGACAGGGTTTTCCCCCAACATTTCGTAGAGCTTTTACATTACTAGTGTTTACTAGCAATTGTTTTGTTTGTTGGAGGAAAAAGCCAGCTGGGTGCTAAGTGTAGATCTCTCTCTCTGCTAATAGAGGCAGCCCACAGATAACCAGCGTGCAAGGTCAGCTGGGGCCATGGGTACTGTTCTGCTAATTAGCATCTTCCAAGGAAGTTACCAGAAGTCTGAACTTTCCCATTTAATAAACTACAATTAAATAATGCCAAATCTTTGGGAGACGTGTTCTCCCAACCCCAAGAAAGGTCTGCATCTTGCCTTTAAGTTGAGGGTTACAAATACCTTCCATATAAAATGGGGGGGGAGGGGGGAGAGAGGAAATTGTGGTTGGCTATTAAAATTGTTAAGGTTAAACTGCTATGTATGGGATTTTTTTTAAATGTTGCTATATGATCCCTTTTTCAGTTTTAGAGTGTTAGATTGGACAGGGAGTGTTTGTAGGGGTCTGAGGGCTGTCAGTGCTGTGAATGTTTTTCTTGTTATGGAGAAAAGGCTTTATCCAAGTGCTTATCATGTGCTAGAAGGCCTGTGCACTAGAAATAATTGCCAGGGAATAAAACTGCTGGCAGTTCTCATTTAACCCACTTCCATGGCACATACTTCAAGTGCCATACAAGCCTAAACAAGACTCAATAAAACAGGGATTTGTTTCCTTCTGTGTGAATTTCCCGGTTTGAGATGTCTTGTCAGGCAGGCAGAAATAATTATTACTGGGAGAAGATGGGAATTCTTCCCTCAAAGATATCCATTCATTCATTCACCAGGAGAACAATTAATGACAACTCACTAATGGCTGCAACATTTTATTTTCTATTTCCAGTGGCATGTGCAGACCCAGGCTTCCGCGTGCCTGGGTACTCCCTGCCTGGCCCCAATTACTTTGGCAGGGAGGCACGGTATGCTGCAGGGACCCGCGCTTCCCCCGGCAAGCCCGTTCCCAGCCAAGAATAGGTTTGAGCTTTTGGCATTGAAGTAATGCATATGAGTAGCACTGGGTAGTAGAAATTGCTGATTGTTTCCAGCAAAGGAATGGCAGTTGTGTTTTAACTGTGTAATTAATTACTGCAGATTCGGGGGAAGGAGGGGGAGAGTATTTGGGTTTCAGGGCTGAGCAGAAGTATGGGAGACTTCCTAATTGAATAAACATTTCCCTGCAAGATAAAACCAAAATGAAACATGCAAGGAAACAGAAGTATCTTAAAAACCAATCTTTAAGAAGATAAAAATAAGACCTAAATTGCTCTCTGTCTAGCTTCCTCGTTGAGGCTTTTGCCCCGGGCGTGCGGGTGGAGCATTGGCTGTTAGGCGGTCAGTCTCCCAGCATTTAGCAGTGTTGACTCTGCTTTCCTACTGCCTTCTATCTCTGCTTATGCCGGTTTTGGAGTGACTTTACGCATGAGACGTTTGGTCAAGCGAAGGAGAGGGAGGCTGTCTGAGGTGGGGTGAAACAGGTCTGCAACTGTACATGTCATGCCTATGCAAAAGAAAAAAAGCACGTGCTGTGTCTAGAATTTTAATACAATTTACAACCTATGGTTGGGAGAGACCAATGCTCCCTTGGTCTGTTTTACTGACCCGGTGGCCCAAAAAGACGATGGACCTGGGTTTGAAAACAGCCACTTGGTCAGGCTGGAGCCTTGTCTCCTGGGGCCTCCACCAACCCCACCACCAGAGCAACATAACTTTCAAACTGCTTCTACACCGCTGGTGTGGCACAGCAGTGAGAAACCTGGTGACTCGGTTGGTGACAGCTGATATACATCCAAACCTCCCTGATCACTTGGTTGTTGCAAAAGTGTCTAAGAATCGTGTCCAGGCTGTTTAAAATAAATCCTGTTGGATAAATTCAATGGTTTAATAACAAAGAGATGTCAACGGAGGCTGCGAGCTTAAGCCTTTCACATCCATTGAAAATGTTACTTTTAATGCATTACCTCTTCAGACTTGAAAGGAGAAAAAGCCAGTGCTAGCTAATAATGAAGCGATTAACTGTAATAATATGCTGCGTATTTTGAAGTGAAGCAGTATAGGTGCAGACAAATCGGGAATTAATTTATACATTGATACATATACAAAAGTATACTTTATGATTTAATTACAGTTCTAAAAGCAGCATCCCAGAGAAGGAACAGAGTGCCCTGATGTTTGCATTACTTTTGCACATGAAAACACCTGAAGTTAGCTTGTAACTTAAATTAATTAATGGCTTCTGTGTAATTTATTTGTTTCTGCATTGCCTTTTCTATTACGCTGCTATGGCTGATCTTGGGAAGCGGAGGAGAGTCTGAGTTTGGGAAGAAATCTCTCCTCATCCCAAAAGTGCTGCCGTAGCAGAAGCAGCCTTTGATCCCAGAAAGATGGTTGTGAGATTTAGGACTCTCAACGTTCCCATTGCTGAATATGTAATTTAGGTCACTGAACTATGTTTTGGCGGAAGATACTTATCTATTCCACTTCTTGCTGATGTCATGTGCTGGGAAATCAGATGTTAGAGTACAAAAATACATGACAGGCCAGACTAAACTGGAATAAAATATAAATGGCTGGGTGATTGACTGCTTGCAGTTTGCGATAGTGGTTCTAGGGGATGAGGGTCAGGTCACTTCTTCTGTACTTCATTGTCCTGCTCTATCCAAATTCTGACTTAAAAAAAAAAAGCCTTATGTCTGCTTTTGATTTTTAGTCTACATGGGCAGAGGGTGAGCAGAAGACCTAGAGGAAATATTGTCTCCTACTTGCTACGTAGAACTCATCTCTCTGTTGTTAACACCTCTGTTCAATTTAGGGAAGCTCAGAGGGTGTTAAATTTAGGTATTGTCCCATGTGTCCCACAGAGATGTTCACCACTGGCAAGAAAGGCTAATTCAACCCAAAGTATTCCTCCTAAAGAGAATTGAAGTCCAGATGCACGATAGTGGGACTTTGTCAAGAAAGTGATGGAAGAGCCTAATATTGCTCAGGTGGCTGTTTGCGTAAGTCAGGTTTCTCTAACCCTCAAGCTAACCACGGATACCTTACTATGGAATAAATTAGTTAAATCACGTCATCGTTTAACACAGTCATCAGTTTTGGCAATGCTTGGCAGTGTCAGGAAGCAGTGTTGGTCTGTAGCTGAGCTCTCCTCTCCCAAGCTTCGCTGGGTGCACTACATCGGCTACGAAGAGACTGGAGGTTGATTGACTTGTTAGAAAAGTCTACCTGGATTTACGTAGTGTTCTGAACTTTTTTCTTTTATTTCATTTTCTTCTGGAACCTGTTAAGCTATTTACTTTGGGGAAATTGTTAACAGGGAGTAAAACTTGGAGGAAGATATGCAGGTGCTTATCTTAGTTGTAAAAGTACTCAGAAGTTCAACCGGTGATAACATTGCAAAATTAAATAAGTAATAAAAAAGACCCCAAAACCTCACCCTTGGGTAACAAAAGGAAAATATGCCTCCTAGAGAATTCATCAGGCAGCGCTCAGAAAACAGCAAGAGAAAAATTTTTTTTTTCCTAAGTCTGTCACGGTACAAGAAAAAACAAGCAGTTTTCCTCTTCCCTCTACAAAAATTCAACCAATAGTGATCAGTAATGTATCCGTGAGAAATAGCAACTACATTTGCTAGCTAGTATTAAATAAGCCCTAATTTACAGCAGTAGCCAATGCCGAGATAGAATCTGGATTTTGCAAATCAATCTTTGGGTTTATAGTTGCCGAGACCTGAAGTATCAGAACTAAGTTCACATTTTCTGCAGTTTTTTATCAGATTCCAAGCTGACTTTATCTATAAAAGCAACCAGCTTTCTAATATTGTGGCTCTGGATGACATATTGAACAATAAAATTCAGTATACTTACAAATCAATTATAGTTCAACTTTTCAGTAAAAATCTGGAGATTTTAAAGTTAGGAGCAGGATTTTCCCTTCTTGTGATCGCCCCCCCATTCCTCAAAGATTTACGTACTGTAAGAATGTTTGTATAAATAATATATATCTGTAAGCATTATATACAAATGCACATATTTATATTTATTATTACTTGAATGTACTTATTTGTACTTCCTAATAGCTAATTAATTTGGCAAAAGCTCACAAAGCTAATGATGTATATTGCGTTAAATTGCACGCTAAATCAAAGATATTGCCCTAGAATTTACTGTGAGAAGTTAACTGCTGAGGTTATCGTCAAGTAGAAGGTGTATGCAGCTTGGCATAATTTGTCATTTATAACAACTCTTCTTTTACTAAAACTTACAGGATTTACAGATGAGTTGATCCAGATCACCTTTGTACAGCAGTTAATTATTAGCTCCTGGGCTACCAGCTTTCACTTTAAAATTACCTTCTTGCTCATTCAAGTCTTGCTTTTAAACACAGTTTAAGATTATGGAATGTATTTGCCGTTGAGGTTGCTGCATTTATCTTGGGCATCGGTGACTCTCTTAAACTCTACGCTAAAGACTTTCAACATACCTCAGAGTGAAGCTGCCACTCTGAATTTGTCTCTCAAGAATTGATTAAAGTGATAATTCTCGAGCAGTTGTGGCATAAATACTGCTGGTAATCTCCCTAATGGACAAAAGGCACAAATAACCACTGATTGCAAATAAATTTGCAGAGTTTCCCTTTTCTTCATTAGCTTGCCATTCTGAAATAAAAAATCATGTCCAAAATAATTAGCAAGTGTCAGGAAGATTTCCCGTATCTGTAAGAACGCTGCAGCATTCAAACAGCAATTCAAAATGTTCCTGCGACTCTTCAAACACACTTCTGGCTGCATTCAGCCGTTCTGCATAAACACTGGCATGGTGGGGTGGAAAATAAACATTTGAGATTATTCACCAAAAAAAAAGGATCTAAGCTGATATTCAATGAGACGAGGGTATATGTTTTCCTGCCAGGAGTGGGAGGAGGCGGGCAGGGAGAACAGGCACATCCAAAGATTTTCTGTTTAGTGCTGCAACTATATTTCTAAGTCGAATGTATATCTGGTACCTTGCAAAGAAAATGTGCTTTGGAATACCTTATCGCTCAATCATTTTTTGTTATTTTTCCCAGATTATAGTAACTTTTTGTTTGCCAGTAGTTAGTTACTTTAACCAGTACGATATATTGAGACATAATTCAAAATGACAGGAAAGGAGTAACCAATATATGGTGCACAAATGACTCCCTGTTAACATGTCACGTATTACATTCTTTATTAAAAACAGCCCCTGCTCCGTGTCAGCAAACAGCGCTTACAACCCTCACCCCGGCTCAGCTTTATGATGGATTGTCTTAAAGCTTCCTAGTATGTGGAGTAAAATATTAGCAGCGATGTAAACGTGTAATATTGTTTATATTATTTTTTTCCTTTACATTGTCTTCGTAGGGATGTACATTCAAACAATCTTTTTAATCACAGCTCATAGTTTTAAATAGGCTTCCCAAGGCAGCCCGGATTCCAAACCTTGGAGGTATTTCAGCATCCGTCTTCTGCACAATCAATTAATTTGAGGGTTAGAGGATACCTGACAAACTGGTGTCTGCCTGCCTGCCTCGGGTCTGCAGCCTCCTTGCATTCCTTCGAGTAGCCTAAGTTTTCATACCGCTGCCCGTGTACCTGGGATAGTAACTTTTCAAATAACACTTTTTCTTTATTATGACGTTTATTACCCAACTTTTTATTAAAAAAAAAGAATAAATTTTGAAGCTGTGCATGAATCCTGGATCGATATATAAAAGCTTCAAAATTCCCGCATCGTCTGCTCAGTTTTACCCTCTGTACCCGACTGTTTTTCTTTGTGCTGAAACTGGAAAATCCCAACGCTTTATTCTGGTGTTAGTGCAACTGATGTCTCTGGTGAGTCCCGTCCTCGGCAAACTTTTCTGAAGCAGCTAGTAAGTAGACATACTGTTACTGCTGAATAAGGGAGGACTAGGGAATATGTGGGTTTTGAAACCCTGTGTATATGTTTCTGGTGTCTGCCTGTTTACACACAGATGCCAGGCATTGTTTTAAAACTGGCTGCTGGTGTAAACAAGTGAATGTGTGATTATTTATTGATTATGCTGATGCCCCTTATGCATCACGAAAGCTTTCGTCAGAAAACAGGTTTTGTGGGGCGTAATCTTTACAAACATCCAATGCCCAGAAAAACCCCTGAGGGGTCTGTAAGTGTGGGGAAGAGGATGGGAGGGAAAGAGCAGCCCCGGCGCCGCAGACTGGCTGCAGGTTGGGATGCTGGCAGCGCCTGCGAGGGAAGCCCACCCTAGGGTATAGCGCTGGCGGTTTTCCATCACACGGCAATGCCAATGCACTGAAAAAATGCCACGTTCTCTCGGTGAGAAAGGTGATGGTATGTTTATCACGCAGTGAAGAAATAAATGGTAGCCATTACAAAGGTGTATAATTCGGCAATTACAGTTATTTGTTTTTTCTGACACCGCCTGCAAATAGTTATCGCTTCAGTCAAACATAATTTGATTATCTTTTTCTTTTTTTCTTTTCCTGGTACTGTATATTAACAGGGCAAATAAAAGGGAAAATAGTGCAGTCCCTTGTAATAAAGAAAACAGCAGCAAACTATTAATGCTCTTTGAAAAGAGTAGTTTTAACAAAGTAAGCAAGAATCATTTTCTTTGGTTGAGTGTTGATTCCCTAGTGTGCTCTCAGTAAGTAATTAGAATGGCCCAGTGAATGTCAGCATCAGCTTGTTTATTCTCATTATTTTATCATTTTAAAAACCCTCTAGGTGATGAGACATGCAGTATAGAACATAATTACCATTATTAGCATACTAATTGGACACAAAAATAGGCCAACTACAAGGTAGCCAACTGAATAATTTCACATTAATCAAACACCATAGTGAATAAGCCTATTGTTAAATTGACAGCTACAATAATTGGCAATATTTCGCTGTGAAATATAAGAAATTCCTTGTAATATCTCTGCAATGTTATATAATTTAGTAATTTCCTATATTTCTAGCCTTAACTTTGTACACCTAGTTCAAGTTCAAGAAAACATCATGATAAGATTATTAGTCTATTATCGAGTGGACGGAGTATATAAAGACCTGCTTGTTAGCATTCAGAAATAGATTCGCACGATAAGAAAACAAAAAGGCTACCAATTTAGTTACTTGTTGCTTCAGCATTGAATATGTATAAAGGTTCATGATAAGATTTTTTTTTAACTGTATATTAAAGCCCAACTGGCACCTTCAAGAAGCACAGAAAATGGTAAAGAAATTAAAAAAAGCAAGCACTAAAATACAAAAAACCCCAGTGGGAACTGTGACTTTCATCCTCTAGGATGATTTTCTGGCTGAGGCTGGTTGGCTTTTAGTTGCGCGTTTGTCTCGGTGCCGTCCCCGTCTTGTTTAATGGCAAAGTAGAAAGTTGCAAAGCCACCACCAGAAGTGAGAATTCATGAAATGCTCAATTAGTGGCAGGCAGGAAGGGAAAACCGGCCCGAGCTGTGTTTCACTTTGAAAACCTTGGGGGAAATAGGACAGGAAAGGAGCGAGTGGAAAGGCGAAGAGAAACAAAGACGGGGAAGGGGTAAGTGGGGGAAAATGAGGGTTGCAGCAGAGGGAAGGAGACCGATAAGGAGAGCAGAACCAGATGGTGAAACAAGAGGAGCAGAGCTAGGAGAAGACGAGAAGAAAGAAAAACAGTGAGGAAGAAAGAAAATAGTCATCAAGAAAAGAGAGGAAGAGAAGGTAAGGTGAGAGTCGGGGAAAGGAGAGTAGATTTGGAAGAGTATGAAACAATGTTCTTCTTTTAAGAATTCAAAGGCGAGGGGAAACACAAGTATCTCACTGAAAGAAACGTTTCCTTCCCACTCCCCAGGCTTTCAGAGGTGTGGAGACTAGGAAGAAAGGCAGAAAGGATTGACTTCTAAGATTCTGTTTATTTCGATAAGGAATACGTTTTTGAAAAATTGATGTAAAAACTGTATTTCATAAGACTGCTCATGTGGGCACCGGGCGCTCGTTAAGGACGTGCCCTGAGGCTCAGGGGCACATGGCAACAGTACGGGTTCCAAGTTCCCCGAACATTCCTGGATGGCTTCTCCCTTATAAGTGCATTGATGAAAGCCAAAACCATGCGGGTAAATGTGACTGATGGCATATAACTTTAAAGAAATGAAAAGAAAGGAGGGGCAGAAAGAGAAATAAAATGCTGGCATAGGTCGACGAAGTGCCTGTTTTCGCAGAACCAGAGCTGGCACCCGCCGCGGCTGCTGCAAGCCTTCGTACCTGGCCTCTCCCCTGGCGTTCGGAGAAGGGAGACTGTATTGAGCGTGGGCCAGCAACCGCCTGAAATATCGTTATTTCAGTTAAAGAATTGAATTATTTCAATTTCAGTTGCCAAAGAGGCAATTTTGGCCACTGAGCAGTTCTGGTAGGGGTGGCTCTTGAGACTCTTTGCGAATTTAATTAAAGGCAGAAGCCGCTTTCTGTAAGAAGTGACCTCTAAGTTTATGTTGAAATTCAGCTGCCTTATTTTGAATGAAGCTGTAGGGGGGGGAAAAAAAGCACCGCCTTACAAGCAATAACAACATATTTTTTCCAGTTGTTCTTTGCTTATTAATCTGATAATAGGTTGAGGATGCCTGTTGATGTATCGCAATCCTGTTTTACTGATTACCTGTTTTATTTCCTTTTGCGTTGCCAGTCTCTTCAGTAGCAAACCCACAGTAAAAAACACATAAGACTACTTCAGATATTTCTTGGTACAGAGAGGAACCGCCATGGGAAATGTCAAAGGGTACTAAAGTCAGCTAATAAGTGCAGTGTGTGCTCAGACTTTGTTTTAAGCATAAGCGTACAAGATACAGCTTTGATTTACTCACTGAACTCGAGAAATACATCTCTGGGCACTCGTTGCTGGGAAGCCTTTTTCCTTTAGCTAACCCCGTATTTATAAATGACGGTAATACCTGGGTCGGGGGTGTCTTGAAAGATCTCTCAAAAAGTGATATAATCCACCTTTTATGGAGGAAAACTTGCAGCAGGAAAAAGGAAGCGTTCTGTGCCAGGTTTACAGCAGAGTTAAGGATAACAGCCAAGGCCATATTTTTGCTAATACATTAGGATGGCTCCAAAATGTGCCAACCCCGTAGCTTGGAATAAAGAAAACGACAAAACTGAAAATATCCTTGACAAGACGTCTCTCTTAACACATTAAGAGGCTGTCCAAACTGTGAAAAAAATCCTCAGCAGTTCCTCTCCTTCTGTCACAGAGTCTGTGCTTTGGTGGTTGAAGTTGCAGGGCTCTGCCAAAATGCTGTGTGTTAGATTATACGTGAGTAACAGCTCGTGGCCAGCATGTTTAACATACATCGTGTCTCACCTGCTCCTTTATATGCCAGCCACCGAGGGCACTGCAAAATCATGAAAAACACCCGGGTTAACACACCAGCTAGGTCTGGGCAGGGTGTTTGCCACAGGCGCACACATCCGTCATACATCATAACTCTATCTGTTAAAAAGACATTGCAAATCTGATGTTTCCTCATCCTTTAAATACACCTGGACAATTAATAAAAGCAATCCCCCACCACCTTCCCCCCAAAAAACCCAAACCAAACCCCACAGCTGAAAATGAAAGAAAAGAAGGATATTATGCACGTTCAGGCACAATAAACACAGAAGAAAAACACTGCAAAGGATAGTTGTTGAATACATTTGAATAACAAATACATTTGAGGAAATCCCAGTCTGCTTGGGGACAGAGAAAAGGAAAATAAATTCATCACATTATTCATTGGAAATTATTTGTTCAGCTCTGCTCCTTAATGTGTCAGCTAAAGATGATTTCTAAGAGTGAAGATTTTCTTTTCTTGCTCAAAATGACTCAAAAGGAAATGAATATTCCAGCCACCAAGTGAGGTTAATATATGAGTTTCATAGCCATTTACTCAACACTGCTGTTCCCTGCAGAGTAATGGCACTGAGATGCATTCTGGGATTGCCAGGGGTGAAACCGTAGTAGATATTCTTGAATAATTTAGTGATGTATGAAAGCTTATTTCATCATCATCAACACAGTAATACCTTGCACCAATGGAGTGCTTTACATTTCTGGTCTCCAAAGCTGTGCAAGTATTCTCATTCCCATTTTTCAGTTGGGGAAACTTGAGAACAGAGAGACAAAAAGCATTTTTCCAAAGTGGGTGGAGGCTGTGGAGACCTGGGATAAAGGTTCAGGTCCCTAGGAAGAGGCAACCATAACGTTTGAGTTGAAATCTGTGTGGGTGAAGGCGCTGCAGTTTAGACCTCTTTATGCTTAGTGAAAGAAGAGAAAGATATATAAAAAAAAGTATTTTTTCTCTTCTCTTTCTTTTCAGATAAAGTAAAAATTAAATGAAGAATTAAATTTCTAGAGTAAATGAAATTTAAATATATTGCTAGTATCTATACACTGGTTAGCCTAAAGAGGCAGAGCAGATTCGCATCGAGTTCTCGCAATGATGGGACGTTGCGCTCACATCACGGAGTGGTTATTACCACTAGGCTAAAGGAACACAGAAACTCTCGTGCCTCTCTTTGGGCTGTTTACACATGCATGTAGTTGGTAACTTTTTTTGTATTTAAAGACTCTAAGAGCTCATCAATCTTATTCTTCCCTGAATGTAGATTGGTGTTTAATGAGATCAATGAATAGTGCTGGTACTTCGCTGGCCAAAATTGTAAATGTGCTGTTGCATTTCCTATTTACCCTGTAGCGCAGGGATTTCGGCGCGTTACTGCTAATGTGCTTTGCATTCTATTGCTCTCCTACAAAATTTATGGCCAGAGAGAGACTGCAGAAACAGTACGGGCAGTCAGAGCTAGATTGTATTCTCTGTACTACGCTCGGACTTCTTAAGATATATGGTTTCAAAGTAGTTAAAGGAAGGGAAAGGGAAATACAGAGCAAAGAGGGAGTTGGGAGTGGGAAAGAATTTCAGATTAGTTTAATAAAAACAAAACTTTGGTTTCTGAGACGTTTCAGAGATAGAAGTAAATGTGGCTTAAAACAGCTTAAGAAAAGTTATATTAACACTCAGATGCAATGGAAGTTCCTTTAGTTAGCGCAGACAAAAGGCAGGAGGAGGGAGGAGGCTGTTGGGCAGGAAAATTAGTGGTGGCACACCGTATGTTGCTAATAATAGCTCTGGAGTAGCCTGAAAAGGCTACTGCTCTTCCAGCCCATTCCCTTCTCTTCACTGTCCTTGTTAGCACTGTGTTTGGTCCTGTTCCAGCTGTGCATTAACCTCTATAACTAACACCCCACACACCGTACGTTTTGTTTCTCTAATGCAGCTCCCATGGTGAAAGCCTTACGTACACCCCAGAGGTCTGACCTGGCAGGTTTTTCTCTTTGTGCATGGTGATACAGGTTGATGTTGAAGATACATATCTGGTACTTTGACTGTAAAGTGGCGAGTTCTGTATTTTATTTTCTTTTTTTGGAGCTTTCATCCATGACCTACCATCTGGACCAACTCCCAAGGAAGTTGTATGTCCCAAAGAGATAGACCTAGAAAGTCTCACTGTGCCAGGGAAATGAGGCATCACTGGGCATCCTTTACGCATAAATCTTTTTTGGTGCATGATGGTCCAAAGCCAGATAAAAGCTATAGTCCTTGACCTGATCTCTGTATTATATGGGAAATCAGTGCAGAGAGTTGAGGCAAGCTTGACAGGCTTCTCTTAGCCCATTTGGGCCAAGTTGCATACTGAATCAAATTTCCTACTGACCAACAGCTTCACCCCGGGTGAGTACAGAGGTGATGATCAGAGAGAGTAGAAAAGGTACAGGATTTAATTCTAACAGTCAGATGTCCTGGACTCTTCAGAGGGAATCTAAATGGTGTGAAGCAAGTTGTGGTTGAGCCCCCAAACCCCGAAGGAAGCAGAATCTGTATGTGTGGAAAAATCTTAGAAAGATGAGAGATGAGCAAGAGGAATTGCACATGTCAAAGACGAGTTGGAGACCTTGCATGCAGATGTGTTAGGTCAGTGCTGCCTGTGCTGTCATGGGATGTTCTCCCGAGCTTGCCCTTGGGGTGAGCAGTTCATCACCCTGTAGCTCTGGTATTTTCCAGCTCTGTGCCATTTCTAAACATCATTAGCCTCGCTGTTATTGTACTATTCCCAGTGACGCTGCCTGTGAAATAGTACCCGACAGGTGGTAGTAAGGCTAGATAGGCTGTTTGATTAACTCTGTGAAATGATTTCTGGAGCTCCTGCCTCCCAGATGAAATGCCTCATGGTTATTCAGGGACCCTGCAAATATATGGGTGGCAAGCACGGTATTGCTAACCCAGAGCACATAGTATCTATTAAATTTGAAAGGTGGAGAGGACCCTCTCTCTTTGGAAGGCAAGCAAATACTTGTTGAATAATCAGTAAAATCAACCACATAAAAATAAACTTGGGAAATTTGAATGTTATTGCACACGTTATCTGTCAGGAAAAAAGTTATATTGTTCTGGAAAGGACAAAGCTGTGGAGGAAAGATAACTCTGTTCATCCTGAAGTCTGGACTAAATACAGTTAAATGCAGCCACAAAAAACGAAGGGCTCGTTGAAATCCTTCAATACTGCTCAATTGTGCCAAGCCTCTGTAAAGCCAGTAGAGCTGATTGTCTGAGAAATCTCTTAGTAAGGGCGATCCCTCAGAAGCAAAGATCAGACTGGTATCTGTTCACCTGCTGATCTCTTGGCTTTGGCGAAGAGTGGGTGGCTTGGACGTAAAGGACAAAGTACAGAGCTCAGGCATAAAAAGGGCTTCTGCATCCTCTTGTTTACTGGAAGTGGCACAATGGCATTTTGAAGATGGGAAGACCCCATTCACAGGAGTTTCAACTTCTACACTTGTACCAGGGCCAAACTGCGGCCTCAGCTCAGTATTTCTTTTGCTTGATGCAAATTTGCCAGGTCAGCAGAGTTGTGCTCCAGACCACGTCATTACACGAGTGGAGTGGAATAACGTACATGGTGGTAGGAGAGAGAAGGCAGATAAAAATGTGAACACCTTTTTTTGGAGGAAATGGCCCAAATTCTGTTTGTGGTTACTGTGATATGAAATAACTCCCTTTGGATCAGCGGTTTCCTCAGAGTTCATATTAATCTTAATTGATTGCAGTATTTAGCATTCACCCTCTAAATAATGTGGCTTTCTGTGCACTTCTTCCATGTTAGACATCTACACTATACATTACGCTCTTGTCCAAGTTCCCTCTGCAGAGAACAAATTTTCTCTCCACTGCTTTATCCAGGATTTAAGTGCACATCCTCCCTTTAATTTTGCACATTTCTTTCTTTTTAACAGTCTGTCTTTCCGTCCTTAAGTATCGCTGAGTTGCCAGATAAAACAGTTATTGTTCCTATTACAAGAAGATTGTAATGGATTTATATAAAACTCAGACAGTGCCATTGTTCTTGAAGTCCATTTTATTGTAATGAAGTTCCACTCTTAATATTCCATGATCTTCAATGTCCTTTACAAGTAACTTTTTATAAATTAATCTATAATAATCTAATTCAAGTCAGTTAAAGTGGATAACTATACTCCAATTACAATACTGGGAAGAGTTTTTACATAATGGGGGCTTTTATATAGATGGTTAACGCTAATACTGTAGTTTACAACATACTGTATGAATCGCTAATTAAATGCCTAAGTAGCAATAATGGAAGTGGAACTATCAATACAGAGAAGATATCAATGATGTAAGGCATTAATAAAACTTTATGGTACCATTTAATCTTTTTTTATAGGTACTCCATTATGTCAGGGAAAAGAAAAGGCAGAAAAACAAGAAAGTGAGAAAGAGTGGAACTTAAAGGGACCAGGAAATGGAAAATAAAATGTACTTTCCCTTGTATCTTCCCCACAAAATGGGCCAGATAGAAAAGTAATGAGAAAACTGCCCAGTAGAAATAAATTCATCACATCTCCAAAAACATAACTGTTCATTACAGCTGAATGGTTTAAATGCTACTTAAATAACATATATTCTACGACATAAATGAAGGGCAGCATAAATAGTATCCTCAAAAGACGAATACAAGTTTAGTAACACAGTGACCGAAAAGGAACGGCTAAACTGTCGTTTTCTTGCTATTGGCCAGCAGAGATGACTAGCAGGGTAAATATATAAACATTTATATTGGAAGGAAAAACTATTAACAAAGGTATTTTATTTTTAAGCCAAAACACAAGCTTGGCTTTCGGTGCTGCCCAAGGACCGTTCGAGGTGGCCGGGCTGCTCTCCTGACAGGACATCTCCTCTGTGTTCCTTGGACGCCGTCCAGTGTCCCCTGCAGGAAAGCAAGCTGCCCATTTGCATATCAAAGCAGAGGAATAAGCCAACCCCAGTAGACCTCTAAAGGGAAGTGAGAGTATATGGGAATTTTTAGTTTTAACAACTCTCAATAAAAAAAAAAAAAGACCACCTCCATTCCTTTCATGCAACAGTCGCTTCAAATGCTTTTGCAACACATTTGAGCAGAAACAAGTATTTAACCCTTTAGATCCCCTGGCAGGGTGTTTCAGTCCTGGTTGTGTTTTGACAAATAAAGGGGAGAGATTTCTTTTCCTGAAAAATGATATCAGCTCTATGCAGCACTTTGAAAATCATTGCACTGAGACCTCCTACGCACCTTGACATGTATTAGAAGTGTGCGGTAGTCAGGCTAGTGTTTCACGCTCGCTGTTGTTGGGATGACATGTTTATTTTGCACAAGATTTCTAGCCTCGTGCCTTTCTGTGCCTCGTAGGAGGTATTTGACATCATCTGCATGGGATGTCTTTGCTGGGGTTTGGCTCTGAACTCCGTCTTTCCTGGGTGTCCATCGCTGGGCAAACTGGAGCAGACAACCTGCCTCACAGATTCTAATAAAAATAAATCTTTCTGTATTATTTTAAAACTATGACTTCAATATGAGTAGATGAAGAGGCTATGAAAATTCTTTGCCAATATCAGTGAAGATTAGATCCGAGAAATAACGTCTCCCTGTGATAAGAAATTCATTACTCCCCTTGCCCATCAAACGCGGCTGCTGGCAACCCTCTGCCTCGAGTACACGGGAGCCGAGGACATCAATAATCCTGCAAATTTGCAACTGAAACCAAACCTTTGTGCGGACTCCTCCTTCCTCCCGTGTATCGCTTCATTTCACAGCGACCACGTCTGCTCTCTTTGAATACCTCTGAAAAACTGCCGGAGTTTAACTTAACTATTACATTTCTGGTGTTTGAAGCTAACCCTGCTTCCACTGAATGGGGTCTGATGTATTTTGTTGAATGACAAATTTAGCTGAAACGCATGAACAAATACAGCTCTGTCTCTTTGTACCACCAAACAAATCCCAGGCATGTCATTAGTAATATGATCAAACCAAAACAGTAATTAAAAGGTACCTACAAAATGATGTGGGTTTTCCCAGAAGTACAACCTCCCCTGTGTCATGGTATCACGTGAGCAGAGCTCATCCGTGGTCACTCGCTTGTCTTCTGATGTTATTCTGATTTAGCAGCAGTTACTCTTGAGCAACCATTATCTACTGGCTGCCACTAACAATCAACCGTAGAATAAACTTCTTATTGGAGATATAAATATAATTTAAATGATTTGGAGTGACCATAGGTTTTTCTGGACTTACACAAGAGGCTGTGATTGTCTTTCTTGTTCTGGAGTTCAGTGAAAGAAGTTCTGCCACAAAGCTTCAAGTCCTTCAACCTTTTCCAGTATTTCAATAGCTCTTATTTTTTCACAAGTCTCTATGTAGAACGTAAAGAAAAAGGAGAAAAGATCAATGAAGGTTTGCTGTGGTTTAATAGTTTTAGCTATACCATCCTCTCTCTTCCACTGTTCTTGTCCCTGGTGACAGCTGAGCACTGTATGTTGTAATATGCCATAAACCTGGGGCCCCGCCACAGCTTGTTTCAGAAATGTAGATATGTTGCTAATGGACAATAAAAAAAAATAAAAATCAATGAGAGGTATGGAGGCTCATCTGCGTCATCAAGAACAGCTGGAGAACCTGAGCTGAGCGTAGGGACTGCAGCAGGACCTGGCCCCACTTTTCTCTACATACATTTGTGTAAATAAAATCATGGCATGCAGCTACACTGAGGTAAGATGACAGGTTTACACTTAAACTGAGGCTGTGATCTAACTCTTATCTACAACTTTTACTTTTTTTTTTTTTGGTATTTTGTGGTATCATTGTTCTGTCTGTCTGGGAAGGCCTGCAGGCTTCATACAGGGTGAACGTTTCTGTAGGAACTGGGTTCAGCTGGGTCAGAAACTTCTTGCCTTTTTTTATTTTATTTTAAAGGATGTTTCGATATACACGGAGACCTTCAGTGCTGCTTGTTATACTGCATCCCCGTTTCCTTCAAACACACCTACACGTTCAGCGTCACCTCCATTTGGTTTATCGTGCAATAAGATGTCATGTTTAATTTTATGGGCTTAATATTAAAGTTTTTCACAAGTAATTTTTCCCATATGGGCCTTTAGAAATATGTTACAAAAATCCTTATGTACTGCTGTTAAGAGTAATGCATTAATAAGCAGATTAGTGACCTGCTGATGGGCAAAGATCTGGTTTTAGCACCACGTGAAGGCACTTGGTCCAAAAAGAGCCATGAACAAAAGAGTTTACAGGTTATGGATGACGGGAGCATTATAATACTTTGCGCACGATCAAGTGCAATGCTCCTTCCTGTTTCAAAATTAAAATATCCTTTTAAATGTGCATCATTGAGTCTCCCTGCCTCTTTTAATAGGCTTTTCAGCCTGGTTTCTCTCCCCAGAGTGGTCCCGTGCCCTTTGGGAGCCTTGCTCAGCTTGGCCAGAGCCAGGGAGGTGCCTCTGTCATTAAAGGACTCCTTGACTTCAGCCTTTGGGTGGAAGCATCAGCCCTTCTGGGTTTTGAGTGATCCTTTTGCACAAGTATGAATGAATGAAGCTTGCCTGATCCTGTATTTTTTGTATAATTCATCAAGAAGCAAATCTGGCACAAGCATCTAATGTGATGACAAAAATCAGTTTTCTGTGCTGGTCGCTTCACTGGCAGCCTGTGATATCTCTGTTGGCTGGTAGAGTCGGTGCTGTCCTTGAAGGGTTGCTGTTAAACTTCTCGCGTTGCTTGTACGTGGCTCTGTGTGTAGAAAGCACCACTTTTGGAGCACTTTAGGCCCTTCCTAAATGAAACCTGTTGCAAATTTGAGACTGGGATTGACAGGGTAAGGGGAACAGCTGTGATGTTCCTCTAAAGCTAAATGTTGCTGGTTTTGCATAATCTGCAAAAATATGTTGTCAGGACGAGAGATCCAGCTGGCTCCCTGCCACCCTCCCCCTCCGCAGTGTGTGCTGCGGGAGCGGGTGTAGCATCTGGGGAGCGGGAGGTTTATCTCCGACACCGAGATGTCAAACTATTATAGAAGAAAAGAGGTATATGTATGTATATTTTAGTAACTTGCAGCTCTTCTTGTAAGATAGCGGCTAAAAACGAAACAAAGGGAGATGCGGTTTCCCGTTCTGCGATGCTGCAGGGTTAGATGTAGCCGCGACGGGAATAGAGGGGCTGCACGCTCGCTGCATGCCGCGGTGTTAGCATATGCACATCGCAATCTTCTTAATACCCATGGTAAATCCTGCTGTCTGCTACAAGCTCTGTTTTGAATGTTAGGCTTGTTTGCCTTCTGTTTTTTAAGCTTATAAACACTTTAGGGCCGAAATTCCCACAGAAGGTAACAAGAGCTATGTTAACCCTCTGCAATGGTCTATTTAAACGAGATTATCTTGGGCAAGTGGGGTAAAAGGACTGAGCAAGCAGGCTGGCAGCTGAAGAGAGGGTCAGGTTTGGGGCTGCAGTTACTCCAGATTCACATTTTGAGCAGCATAGCTGCATTGAACTCAGTGGGGGTTTATGGCAAGGTATGAGTAGAAGATGACAACAATTCTGAGTGAATGATAGGTTGATGTTGCTCATCTGCTTAGACCCGAGGGTCAGGAACTGTTGTTTACACCTGAGCTCTTCTTTTAAGCATGCTGTTACTACTTGTGGAGGTTGACAGAGGGTTTGATGTGAATTTTTCAGGATTATGTTTACTAGTGTCCATACATAAGGCTTTGTGATGTTATAAAATGGTTTTATTCTCTGAGAAAATAAAGTTCTGATGGAGGTTGCAACCAAGCAGGTGATTTGGTGCTGCTCTTTGTTCCTGGTGTTGCACCAGACATCTTCTGGCTTTGGTGGAATGAATAAGGAATCAAAAATCCCCCATGAAACCACCGCCATGTTTTTTTAATAAGTCCATGTGAAGATGTGAAGGCAGCACTTGGTTATTATTTTTAATTAGCATAAAAAAAAGATGATGCCAATGTCCACATCTAATTTACATATTAGACCAAAATGCTATTGGCTTCAAAAGATATTAGACTTAGATAACAACTGAGAAGAGGATGAGAGAGTAGGTGTGCTGATCCAGCCGGCGTGCGAAGGAGGCAAGTTTGACTTGTAGTGAGATTCATACGATGGTTTGTGTTGGAAGAGACCTTAAAGATCATTTAGTTCCAACCCCTCTGCTAATGGGCAGGGACGCCTTCCACTAGACCAGGCTGCTCAAAGCCCCATCCAACCCGGGCTTGATCACCTCCAGGGATGGAGCATCCACAGCTTCTCTGGGCAATTTGTTCCAGTGTCTCACCACTCTCACAGTAAATCATTTATTCCTAATAGCTAATCTAAATCTACCCTCTTCCAGTTTAAAACCATTGTCCCATCACTACACTCCCTGATAGAGTCCCTACCCATCTTTCCTGCAGGCCCACTTTAGGCACTAGAAGGCTGCTATAAGGTCTCCCTGGACCCCTCTCTTCTCCAGGCTGAACAAGCCCAAATCTCTCAGCCTGTCTTCATAGAAGAGGTGCTCCAGCCCTCTGATCATCTTTGTGGCCTTCTCTGGACCCGCTCCAATGGGTTCACATCCTTTCTATGTTGGGGGCTCCAGAGCTGGATGCAGTACTCCAGGTGGGGTCTCACAGGAGCGGAGTAGAGGGGCAGAATCACCTCCCTTGACCTGCTGGCCATGCTTCTTTTGATGCAGCCCAGGATGCAGTTGGCTTTCTGGGCTGCGAGTGCACATTGCCAGCTAATGTTGAGCTCATCAACCAACACCCCCAAGTCCTTCTCCTCAGGGCTGCTCCCAGTCCATTCCATGGAAAATAGTGTAGGAAGGATTCAGAAATGGTTAAGCTCAATAAAAAGATTAGTCTAGAATTTATTTTACTGTTGCTAATCTCTATTAATAAACAAAATTCCTGAAATGGGGCAAGTTTGAGTGGTGGGTAGAAGGTGTGATTTTCTTTTTTACATGTGTGTGTAAATGCTAGGTCTATGGCTTGCACAAAAGAGGAGGAGGACAAGGTATAACAGGCTGTTTCCCAAGACGTGGCAAGAAAATACCTTTCCCTGGTCTGTGGACCCCCCAATGAGGTGTTCCCAGCTCTCTTCCCAATCTGTGCTGATGGACGCATCCCCGCAGGCAGGCTGGGCTGGGCTGGGCTTCGCTTCCCTGCACATGTCTACAAGAGCAGTCAGTGCTCCCGGGTCTCACAGCAGTGCTCTGAGAAAACATGTGAAGTGCTAAAATACTATAGACCATAAAAATACCAAAGGTGGGTTCCACTTTATCTTATCTAAAATAATGGCAAATCTCTTCTTTTCTTTTATTTATAACCCTGCATATATAGAATGTGCACATATATATCCTGGAGTCTAGTGAAGAGGCTGCTTAGAGATTGCTTGCCCTGTGTCGTGAGCAGACTAATAGCCAAATCTCCTCCAAATTTGTACATTCTTCTTTTGGTGATTCTTGCAGTCTGTTTTATTTGCTACCAAAATATATACTTAATCTGATGGAAACCTGCATGGCCTTTTTTTCATCTGACTGATTTCCCTCCTTTGGGTTGTTTATCCTTCAAATGTGTATTAAAGGGATGAGGAAAATATTTACTGAGCTGTTAAAGAATGGACCATAATCAGGAAAAAGTAAATTCACCATCCTCCCTTGGCAAGTACATTTCAGTATATCTCCTAATAAATCACCTATATGAATTGAAGGTGTGAATAACACCTGCTTATGTGATACACGATGATAAGAAAGTAATATTGCCAGAAATGGGGTTTGGAAGAACTGAGCTTCTAGTTGTGCAGGTAGGGTTTGCAGGGTGATGCTTTAACAAGGTTTATTCTATTCAGGCATTTTAACTTGCAATTATAGTATTATTGCACAATTACATATTCTTAATGTATTAGAATTGTTATTATAATGTTATTGCATTATAGTTAAATTGCAATTATTATATTATTACACCTAGTGTAATAATGAGCCGATGATGGATTGAAAAACAGCCCATAAATCAAAGAGCAAATGAGTCTACCAGAGTTTGAGAAGCAGCTGCCCGAGTTATGTTGGAGGGCAGTCACCGCCCTTATGGAAGAAAAAGAAATAAGTACAAGAAATAAAGCAAGGTCTTCAGAAACACTGCAGCTCTAAATCCATGCCAGTGCCATAATACAGAAAATAATTGAGAGGTCTGACTTTATGCAGCTTTTGGCCAAAACTTTAGGCTCAGGTATCTCACGTTTCAAATAGTAAGATTTTTTTTTGCTTTCAGTGAGAAATTTAATTACATGCCTATGCTGAGCAATTTCTGTTAGGATTAGCAGTTTCTGTTCTGCCTGCTCTACAGTCTCTGAATCTGAAGATGATGATTCTCATTTGCAAATGATTTCAGCATTTCTTTCTATCTGCAAGGCTGAGAAGGATGGATCAAAACAAAATGTGCTTTCAAACAGATGCATGCAAAACAATCGGTAAACAAAATGACTCAGAAAATACAGTTCTTTAAAAAATTCTTGTTATCTGTACTCCTTGTTAAATGTTTATTAGAAACCAATAATGTAACGTTTTAAATGTGAAATCCAACAGTATCTCAAAACACTTGTAGAATACCCCCAAACGCTTTAGTATAATGATCTGTAACAAAAGATTTTAAAAACATCCTTTGTCATCTCCAAGTAAAATAGTATTTGCTCTTTTTTTTTTAATCAATTCTTCTGCCTACCAACTAAATTGCCCACAAATTTGTTATTAAATTAAATAATGAAGGATTGAAATGTTAGAGGAAGAAAAGGCTACAGCCACTATTGTTCCTTCCAATGTACCGAGCTTGGGTAAGTAACTTCAGCTTTTTCATTTATTTAATATATCTCAGATTGGTATCTGCTTAAGTCATAACAGCTTACCCCTGCCAACAGGCAAGCTCTGCAGAATTTACTACAGTAAAATGCAGGCATGCTTCACGTAGCCTTAATTTGTTTTGAGATCCCATCTTTTATCTATGGAAACCTGCTCTCTCAGCAGGATGAACTTCTCTCTGAGAAAGCAAATTGGTTGTAACGTGGCGTGGGTCCCAGCATGCAACGCTTATTACAGCTCTCCCTTCTGATGCCTCACAGAAACGGGTGGAAGAAAGAGTTAAATCAGCCTGTAGCATCTCGCATAATTATTCCTGGCCAATTGTCTCCAACTGGAAACTCACAATTTGTTACCACTTAGTTGGTTTCGGTGAATGAAGAGGATTCATTGCTTTTTGCCGGCGTTCAGGTCTTTTGTTCACAGTTTTGAGAAAATTGCAATCTCTTTTCTTGCTACTGTTCCAGCTTTAGCCATGCTTGGTTAAGTCAACGCTCAGGTTTCTCGGGATTCGCATGTGATAATCTGGTAGCGTGCAGGGTTTTGTGGTTTTTTTTTCTTTTTACTGCTTTTTCTTGAGTGTTTTGTTTCCCGAACCGACACTAGCAGAGCATTTATTTTTACAATCTTAATATTGTTATGGTGACTCCACTTTCTAAAAGTTCCTTATCTTTATGGGGTGGCCATTTATCTGAATCATTTGTTAATGTTTTCTGAGCTTCACAAGTGACTAAATAAATAAAAAATAAACCACTGCTATAGGCATACAGTAATAAAATTGATGTGGCAACATTATATAAACCAGCACCCGTGTGGTTGTTTATAGGTTAGTTAACTTTTGTGAGTGGTGTCAGTAGCTCCTATGGGATACGCATGGCTTGTGTCTTCATGGAAAAGATCCCAGAAAATTTAGTAACTGAAGGGTTATTTTTTAATAAAAAGTGAATGAGTTGCAGTACACTGGTCCTGATTAACCAACTGTGACAGATGGTAATTCTTTTCTTTAAACGTGGCTTAGAGAAATTAAATTCAAGGTGATTTAAGAACTCTTTAAGAACTGCTGAAGCCAACTTAAAGAAAAAACAAAAAGCAGTGCAGAACACCTTGAAGTTTGCCTTGTTTGCTCTTGCAGAGGCATCTCTGAAGTCAGGGAGCCAGCTTCGTTCCCAGGTACTCACAGGGACTTTTCCACTCTAGTGTAGCTTCCAGGGTCTTTTTTAGCGTGCTATAGTGTCAGCCCAGGAAATTTGTCTAGTCATGCAACCCTCTTTTAACCTAAAGAGTAGTAATTTATTATTATCTCAGGAAATCATGCTACTCAAGATAAATGTTTTGGGGCCAGGGGAGGGAGTGACTAAACGTTTTCTAGGAGATTGGTTAGCTGAGCTCTGCAAAACTTGTGCCGTATGTCTTTTGAAAGTCTATTTGGGGGGCTTGGATCAATACAGGAGGGCCGAGACCTTCCCGTTCTAATTCTCAAAGCATCAATTTGTATTTGAGATTTAAAGTGATCTCAATTTACCAAGGCAAAACCAGCTGTGTTCATCTGGTTTCATACTAACAATCTATGAATAGTGATAGATTCTTCATCGAATTGAATCATCATAAAGTATAAATACATCTTCTCAAAACTGGACTCAATTTCACCCTAAAGCTATCTGAATCTTATTGTACAGCCCAATTAAATTGCTTAAAACGGGGTATGAAACCTCAGACTAAGCAAAGTTTGCATTTCTTTTTATGATAGTCATATGCCTGCATGATTTACACATGAAATCAAATTGTAAACCTTTAGTGCGTTTTTGCTAATCGTGTTTCTAGAAATAGCACACAAAGCCAAATAGCAGGCTTCATAATTCTGATTTTCAAAATCATGAGAAGGCAACTTGTAAGAGGTGTGGGAGTCACGTGAACCGAGCTGGTAGGACCGCACTTCGCTGATTGTCAAATACAAGGCTGTACCTGAGCAGGAGCACTGCTTGTGGCAAGACTGAGCCTTAATATCAAGTCTTGTATGAAGGGATGCATCCTGGTGGGAGCAGACTCGCGCAACCCCGTGCTGGAGCAGAAAGAGTTTGAATTCTTGCACGTACTCCTATCCCTGCCCTTTAGCTCATATGCCCATGAAGAAGAAAGTGATGGTGTGATGTTTAAATTTTTGAAGGTTTCCCAGCTTTCCAGGACAGCGCTCTCAGCTATTACTCTTTATGTAGCTGAGCTATTCTAGTACAAACATAAATCTCTTTATTTATAAACATAGTGTTTCAGCTATTTCGTATTATCTTGGTGTCAGTGGTTTCAATATGATCTCTTGAAACTGCTTTTGTCAGCTGTGGAGTAACTGCGAGTTGGAAATACACATCTATTTATGTGTGTACCTTTATATTTCACTCTACATATGCATACGTGCACATATATATTTATACCAGATACTATTTTCAATTAAGTTTTAGTCCAATTCTTGCACTGATTTTATAAATTATTAGAAAATTATGCACTAGGCATGGCACAGATTCACAGATAACTTTTGGCCTCATTGCTAGCTATGGAGTTTGAAGCACAGGTTGCTTTGCTGAGACACAAATGATGTGTTCGTTTTCCCTTTTCTGGTTGGATGAGTTTATTTCTCTGTAGAGGTTTCTAGGGCGTATGTTCACAGGTATTCGTTGAAAACATTAATTTTCTGTAGATATTCTCCGATATGCACATACACTGCTGGCTGTTTAAACAATCCTGTCACTAAAGGCAGCCTTACGGGAGAGGAAGGAGTTATCTTCATTCTCTGATGATAACTTTTTCCTGTAAGACTGGTGCATATGCAGTCTTTCAGGATAATCCCAAACTGCCATTATTTAATTTTTTTTTTACATACTTGCTTATGATGTCCAGAGACTAGATTTGAGCATGGTGACCCTTTTGCATTCATAAAAAAGATTTAAGAATTTGAACAAATTGATGCAACTTTGTTAGAAATGTGCAGAAATATTCCCAGGTTGTTGGCAGGTGTTATTTAAGGCTGCTGTTTGTTAGCAATAATGCTTTGGGTTTTGGGTAGTACCTGGTACCCAGGAATCTGAGTCCCTGGCAGATACTGATTCAGTCTCATTGTGTCTCAGAGTAAAAGGTGAAAATTTTCGTACTTAATTTTGAAATGGGCGAGTAGAATCACAGCATGTGTAGGTGTTGTGTCCAGCACTGTGTAAAGCTGAGGTGTGGCATACACCCCTAGCTGGAAAACAAGCGCTGAACCACTGATGCGTCCTCTCCCTGCTGCACCACACGAGTGGGTTTGCAGCACCTCCTGCTCTGCAGATGCTGATGGAGATGGGACATGGACCCGCCAGCACCCATCCCTCATCCTGGTGCTCTGGGTGCTGGCATCACCCATCCTGTTCCTCCAGCTTCTACCTTCTTCCTCCACCTATCTGCAAGGGCTATCCTGCAGCTAGGAGCGTGGTCCTGGAGTCAGGAGCATCCTCTCTTTGTCCAGCCACAGGCAATCAATGTGCTCTGTCAGACCCGAAGCAGCATGCTGTGATCGACTGCGTGGTTCAGGGTGGCATCCTGTAACCTAGTAACAGCAAAGATGGGCGCCTTTCGTTATTTTTAATGCTTGCAGAATGATTTATTAATATGTATTTTATATATATATTCTAACATCTTATGCGCATCACAGCAGAGTATTACAACTGTTATCAGGCAAATCGAACAACCAGTGCTGAGAGCATTTAAAGTAGTACAGCACAATGTAATGGTTGCATTAATGGCACGTGATAGCATTTGTAGTCTGAGATTTAAATATATGATGATTTCCATGAAATCATTGTATTCTGCATTTTGAGGTTTTTAAGAAGAAATTACAGACTTAAATTAACGCTTGGTCATTATTCTTCTATCATGTGCTCTCATTACTTTATGAGGATTAGTGAGATGGTGATCATATATCTGTATTCATGTGTGCCAATTCAACATTATTGGTATTTACTCTGATTACCCTGCTGGAGAAAATACTTTACATTATCACAAAATGGTCTTAAGTGGGAAGATTTTGCAACAGAGCCCAGTAGTGCTAATCTGATGAGATGTTATGAAGCGTTAATACGTTCAATAATCAATATTTAATAAGAATTATGGAAATAGCTCTTCTTCATGAAGGGTATTTAATGATTGTATTTGATTTTGATAATTGTTTGCTAAGTGTGTTGGATTGTTTGTTTTCTCTTCTGCACTGAATTGAGTTTCCAGGGGAGAGCGAAAAAAAAACCCAAATCTCAAATCTTGATGAATAGTTTCTTCCCTGCACTACGTTAGCTCTGATGGGCCTATACAGTTCTTCAGAAATCTTTTTTCCTTTCTTGCACTTAACTTCCTGCAGAGAAAAGATGTTTAAAATCGTGTTTCCCACCTTTAGAGTGGCATTTATTGGTGGCGAGTGACGAGAAGAGATGGCTGTATAACAAAGTTCAGCTTTATTTGTCTTCTACCTGCAAAGCAAGTGATAAGTACTACTGAGAGACGGAAAAGTTCATCCTCTCTCGCAAGGTTACTCTTCTTGATGAGCATTAAAAGATAGCTTTAAGCCATTCACAATTATGACCTTGACTAGGAAAATGTAAGTTAATAAGGCTTCAACAAATTATGGTCTTTTTGGTCGATTTGCCTAGTGAACTGTTAATTGTAAAACTGAAAGACATTATGTTCAGCTTTCTCTATCACATCTTTTGTGTTTTAACAGTGACACTTCATTGAGTGCAATTAACAAAGCCTAGGAGATTTATTAACACACTTCTTCATGGCCAATGATCCATTCCACTTAAGACATAACACTGTAAAATGCACATTATCTCCTTTTGGCACTTACAATAATGCTTCATGAACTAGGAAGGCATATGTTAAAGCAGATAAAATAGCATTATTAGCTGACAAATCTTACAATTTATTAGACAGTTAATTTATCAGCTTAAAAGACACTTAAAACAGCTGTGCATTTAATGTCTTTTTAATGTATCCAGTAAAACTTGCATAATTGCCTGTAGTGCAATTTATTTTTAGCTATGTTGCAAAATGTCTGCATTTACTGTTTACATCTTCTTTAATTTTTCCTGCAAGGCTCATCACATCTAGGCGCAAGCCCTAACAATGAGCGCAGATAATCAGATAAAAAGACTTCTTGTACAAATGGCTGCCCATGAATGAACTATTCAGAAGTACATGCTGAGCCGGACCAAAGAGTTCTTGCATTTTATCTCCACCCCAAGGGCAAGAGGGAGAAAAAAAAGCAGGGGTGCCCGGTAGGCAGCGCGGTCACGGACTGCCAAGCACGGCACATCAGAGACCGGCGATGTCTGCCTTTACTGGCATTAGCATTTGGAGCCCATTCGGAGCCACATGTCTGGGGTGTAAACTAACAAGGCTCCAAAACTGCATTAGCAGAGGTGTTTCATTTTATAATTAAGGTAACTGCTCCCTGCAGATCAATTGTAGCAGACCTAAGTACTATCTGTGAAGAAAGTGTTGGAGAGGATACACGTTTAATGACTCTGATGCATAAATTGGCTGTGTTTGTTTATTGCTCTCTAATTTAATGGAACCTTTTGTTAAATCTTTCTGGCTTTTTTTTTTTTTTTACATACTGCTAGTAATGATTTCTGTGGGAACAAAGGGTGTTGCTTATTAAAATAAAAAGTCAAACATTGCCGTTTCCATTAATTAAATGTCAGATTAGCTTAATCTTTTTATAAATATTGGATATAATCTATTTACTGAGTGAAATCAGATCTGCAGATGCTGGCATGTGGAGCAGAGGTGCAGTCTCCTTGCTTTGCAGAAATCAGGCAGGGGTGGGGGCTGAGGCAGGATAGACCTCTGTCTGCAGCTTGGCGTCCTGAAGAAAAGCAGGTGGGCAGTCTGCAAAATGCAATGAGTACAGGGATATATGGATAAAGGAGACTCTGCTCTTCTTTGAAATATACTGGTTTCTCTCCATAGTATCTTCGTGCAGGGACTGGAAATTTATTGCAGTAATAGGTGACTCCTGCTAAAGAGAAAAAAAGCTCTTTTGGAGAGTTCAAGCTCAAGTTTCCCGATTCAGGAGTCTGAGAGTAGCCAGATCTCCCACTACCCAGAGCCCGAAAATGTGTGGAATCCATCAGCATGGGCTATGCACAAAAAAACAAACAAACGAACAACAACAACAAAAAAGGAACAGAACACCATCCATTTTGGGAAGGGGTGAAAGAAAAGGGTAATTTTCATCATGCAGGGCAACCTTAATGGTATGAGAATTGGAGAATCCAAGACAAAATCCTCCTAAAATCCTTTCATCGTGTCAGGATGGCATTTGTTTTTCCTTCTAAATGTAGTTATCCATTCAGAATTTCTGCGTTCGATACAAGTTTGCAAAAGTGTTGTATGTCTATAGCGGCAGCATTACAATCCTAGTCAGCCTGTAAATTAGTATCAAAACTTTTCCCATAAATGACTTACATCAGTAGTCTGGCAATATGATAAATTGTTCAAATGAGCGGATGTGAGAAAAATGGATGAATTATTGAAGTCAAGTATAATAGAGGCATATGGATACCTATATTCATTACATGAAAATTTTATGTATTACATTTAATTAAACCTAAACATGTAACAGTGCCTTATTCATGCAGAGATAGTCATCTAATGAGAGCTGCTTCACAGTTTGATTAGTGCAGCATTGTTGGCTATTTTATTGCTGTACAGTAAATTGTTGGAGAGTTGTCTTTGTCCCAATATCATCTGAATTCTGATGATGTCAGGTTTCTGGTGAGGAGTAACCTAGTTGGCAGCTGGTAATTCTTAAATTACAGATCTTTATGAAAGATTTTAAAGGCTACCATTGCAGAAGTAAGGTGCTTTTAAAGTTCTGCCTCATATCTGCTTTCTAGCAGGATATCATCATGCAGGTCATATTCTCCTAATTTGTCATTAAGAATTTAATTTCCATTTATTTAAAGGTAAAATAGATCAGGAGGGAAACTACCAGAAATGTCTGTTCCTATTTAGGCTAGCACTGTTGTGGGGCAATGCTGTAGCTGAGGAACAGCTTCAGATTGAAAGTCAAATCTGACCTTTGAAATCTTGTTTAGGCATAATCCACCTTGTTACAGTAATAATATAAAGTCTAAAGAAGTGATTAATTTTTTGTCAAAACTTTGTCAATCCTTCTCGACGAACCTTGTGGGTCCTTAGGAAGACGGTTTATAAATAAGCCCAACTGTGGGGTCTGACTCCCCACATCCGTTGCACAAAGCGTGTGGCGTGAGATGTAACCTCTCTTCGATGGCTTGTTTCTGTCTCATGAACTACAACTCTGTGCGGGAAAAGTATGTGTTGGCTCTCAAATTTAGACTTAACTACAGGCCTATGCAAAAGGTAAAAAGTCAACATAATTTGTAGAGAGCTCATCTTGGCATGAGAGTGCAGAAAAAATTGAAATGGGCCCCTGAGCAGTCGGGCAACTGAGGGGGGTGAAGAACTGGAGGCAATGGGGTTTCCCCTGTTGTGTAATTTCACCAGATTACTCTTTCCCATCTTTCCTACTTGGGAACAGGCAACTTGGAGAGTTTAAGAAAACTTAGCAATAATCTGGAAACAGGTTAATAGTTCCTCCCGAGGATTGTTAGTATTTTAAACAACTAAAATTTCAGTTCCTTTTCACATGGGGCAATTCACTACCATAAGCTAATTACTTAGACTTTGTGTCAGAGCTTGAAAATAGTTGGTTTCACTGTCTTCTAATAGTGTTTCATTTGAGATTACTTATTAGAAAAATGTTTAATTTCAAGGCTATTATGCCATACTTCCCTGTCTTATTAGGTGGGATTTGTCTTCCTTGATGTGTGAAGTACCTCTTCCTCTTCTGTTCTCTTAACAGTAATCTTTATAAAAGTCTAATTTTAAAAACCTACATTAGAGCAGACATTGCTAGTTTTATAAGACACACGTTTGGTGTTGTGGAGAACGGTCCGAGGGAAGCAGGAGTGTGTATGAATCCCTGTCGGTGCTGGAGTCTTTTGTGGAAAGGAGCAATGGGGACCGGTGATGCTTCGATCCCACCGTGTGGGATTCTCCAAAGCGTTAGTTACTCGTACAGCTCTGCTCGTGCTAAAGACCCGAGGAAAGAAAAAGAAGCAGCTCTTCCCATGGGTTTTATAGGGAGCAATTAGAAAACCATATCCAGCGAGCTTCCCTCGTTATATACAAAAGCGTATATCTCATTCCATCCTCTAAAACAGTAAATGAACTTTTGTCCTTTCTTCTACTCGTTTGTGAATTTAACCTGCTGCCATAGAAGGTGAGCCTGTACTTAAAACTAGTTTTGGATTATGTTGTTTTTCCCCCTGAGCATCAGAAGCCAGATGTTTTCAGGGACAAGGAAATTACTGGCCTAAATAATGAATATTTTGTAGTACTGTAGCCACAGTCTATCTTCTGCTTTAGGCAGAAGAATGAATCAGGATCAGACCCTCTTTTAATTTTTGCCCTATATTTGTCATATATTTTGTAAATGTGAATAGAAGAAAGCTTTGTCTACTCTGTGGGTAGCTGTTAGCTTCCATATTTAACAGTTAGGGGCAAGGAATTATGTAAGGGGAGTTGCACCAGCTTGGGAATAGCTGGAGAAGCTGTACAGACCCCAGCCATCCTCCATGGCTCCTTGGGGTCCTGACCCATCCCTCCAGCCCTGCTTCCGAGGGGGAACCCATGGCAGGTCACTCACCAGACCACATCTGCCTTCCCACGTTCCAGCAATGTCCATCCGTGGAAAGCTGCGATTCCTTAAACTTTATTTCTAAGAATGTTATTTTTGTATGACCCAACAGGAAGGCATAATGACCATTTCAGAACATCCTGACAACAATATTTCATATAAAAAGCTGTGTGGGCAGAGACCTAGGGAAGGAGAGGCACTATAATAGAAAATGACCACAAAGTCTTAATTTGCTTTCCTGGAAGCTTTTTTTTTTAAAAAAGATTTTATTTTTTTATTATTATACCTGGAAATTCCAACAGAAAGGAAAGACCTTTCCAAAGTTCAAAGATGGCAGTGCTTTGACAAGTAATGGTCTTTCCAGCTGGTCTCGTATTCTGACAGCTCGGGTGCTTCACTGAAGCCTAGTTCTTTCAGATGCGCTACATCCATGACTTGATTCAATCACTTTGATTTCAAGTCCAGTGAAAATTTGCACTTCACACCTTGGAGTAAACCTCTTTACAGTTCCTCTCCTGTCCTTGATCTTGCAGCGTGCCTAAATCCCTGCCACCAAAATAACCAGTCTAGCAGAGTCCTACCTCTCCATCACCTTTTCATCATAACCAGACGCATGACTTGCCTGGCCTTAACTAACATCAGCTCAAGCAATGACAGGGCTCTGCGGTCACACGCCTGGTTACTTGAGCACTTGGTTTCAAAAGAGAAAAACCAACAGTGTCTGTACTTTTTCTCGTCATTATGTTACTGCTTCACTTTGGAATTAAGTTGCGAGAGGAATGATACGAGTAATGAGCTGGATTCACTTCTCCAGGGGTATGCTCAGCATCAGAAGAGAGACAGTACACATCGTTCAAGTTAAGAGGGTACTGTGTTTTCTGCTCTGAATGTCTAAACACAACTGCATTCCAAAAAAAGGGGACCTTCCCCATCAAATTTGGCATGTACAGGCATGAAGTGGGCTGTATTTCCATTGGTGTATGCTGATAGCCTAACTGTCCCTGAAGGAGCAGGGAGAGTCCTGCTTCTCCTCTGTCAAGCTGTTGGGTAACTGCTGTTGCACACAGATGGTTTTGTTCTCCAGTGGGTAGTATATTAAAGTGAAAAAGGCGTTTGGTTAAAAGACAGTAAAGAGCCTTGTCTAGCAAGGGTACCTTTGAGTTGAGGGTACCTTCTTCCCTATATCTTACTCTGACGTGGCTCAAGGTCATTGTCACAAGTTCTTCAAGTTCTTCAAGCTCATGCCAGAGAGCTTCCTGAGCTGTCCTTGGCCACCGGACAGTTGTTGTCCTTTCAAGCCACTGTGGCACCAGCCCTTTTACTAGCCCATGTGGTTTTGGTGAAGGTGCAGCTTGCTGAATAGCCTGAGGATGGCATGGTGGAAAAAGGTTATTGTTAAGCATCACTGTAGGCTTTGGTGAGGAAGGATTTGCTCATCCACTCCTGATCATCCACCTGCAGGATTTCTGTGCCTCTCCTCCACTGGGAATTACTTCGTTGAAGTTTCTTAATGGAGGTCTCCCTTGTTTCATCCTGTTATGCTATTTCATTGACAGCCTAATGTTTTACCATGGCAAACTATATCGAAGTGTGGGAAAAAGTACTACAGTGAAGGATGAGGTTTGGACCAAGAAAAATATCTGAATGAGATAAAATCATCCAAGAAAATAATTAATTTGAAAATGCAATCTCTGCAGCAGAATATATTTATCATTAGGGTTGTTTTTTTTTAATAAATTATTCAATCTGTATACACTGACTTGTAAAGATACCTATATTTAGAAATATAAATTTTGCAGCCTGTACTCTGCGGACTCAGAATTGATACCATTGCACACACAGTATACTGGGGATTTTAGGCTATTTAATTGTAGCTATCTTCAACTTTCTCTGAGGCAATGAAAAAGATTGTTTTGGGAGGTAAATAAAGTATTTTTTAAAATAAAAATATATTTCTGGTCCAGCGTGCAATGACTGATGGAGTTGCATTTTTGCATTCTTTTTCAGCATGTGTATATGACATAGACAAAATAGCTTCTTACATTGTATCGTGTCGTCAATTTTCCCATCATAATGAACTATCACATCAAACCTCATGTCAATGGTACTCAAAATTTTAGACCACCCAGCTCTGTACTACTAGAGTCCTAAATGTCTACAAAACGATGTAAAAGCCCTTCCAAGTTGCAGCACTGCAACTAAGTATAGGTCAGACCAGCTGGAAGTTTCACTTTCTGCCATTTTGTGACGAACCTAGAAATGGGCCTTTATTTGCTGAAAGCATGGGATATCTTCGTGCAGATGCCATATTAAAAGAACAGCAGAATGAAGGATAAAAATCATCTTTTGTTCATTTTAATCCTGTGAGCTAAAGACTGTGGCTTATAGAGGTCGGCAAAAAGAAATACTTTTAATGGGCTTGAGAGAGAAATCTGTAAAACACACACAGGTATAAATGTAAATTCAGACTTTTAATGTATATAGTGTTTATTTATATTTTGAAAACATCAGGGGGTCTGCCTGGGTAAGGAACTGGGTGCACTAGAGAGTGGGAAGAGATGTACAGTAATTCTTCAAAGTTTTGGTGGTTTGAAAGTCACAGGAAGGGAAGAGGTCTGCCTCCTACGGAGAGAAAATATTTTCTTGCACCAGGTCAGTGATCCTCAAATGAAAAAAAAAAATCTTTAAGTAGATTTAGAGATATTAGAGCCTAACATCGCCTAAGAAATCGTTTTAGAGAATTGGCCCGGCGGTCTGAGTCAACAACGTGCTTTTATACAGCCGCGGACGTGGTGATGGTGTTGAAAGAGCCTGTTTGGACCGCTGAGTGAGCCGTGTGTTACTCTGCAATCGTGGAAATATTAATCTCCAGACTTGTAATTGGGAATGTTTCCACAATCTGCAGAATACAGACGTGAAATCAAGGCGGTACAATGACATAAGCCAGTGGTATATTATAAAAAGTGGGAATTTAAGCTGGATAATTTAAGCTCTCGTTCATGCTCTTGTACCTTTCCCCTGACCCCAGTTTTGCTCAATTGGTACTAGTGTGTCAGCCTGGATTTTCAGTCCATTTAATCATCTGCCTCTACCTTTCCCCTTGTTTGTTTCTATCTCCACACTAAAAAGACTGCTTCTAACGTGTTATTGAATAAGGCAGCGCTCTGTATGCTGCAGAGCACTTTCCCTTAGTGGTGATAAAATGGTGATAAAAACGAAAAGTGACACTTCAAACGCAAGCCTGCTTTTGAGCTTCAGTGCATATTGCTTTTTCTCTCCCAAACACAACTCTTTATTTTTCCCTCTCAACAACTGATCATTTTGAAAGAGAATGCGGATGCACATATGGTACAGCAAGTCTTCCCAATATCTAGCGGTATGATCTGCAAAAATGATGTGACCCATCAACATATTCGAGCCTACAGTACCGCAGAAGCTACTAATATTTAGAGAGTATTTTCTTTGCTAGAAAGGTTTCCATCTCTGCTCTTTCTGTGGGTTGGACTTACCAGTATCCTGCAGCTGCTTTGTGGGGATGCAGAGCAATGCTAAACTTGTTTCGACTTACCTCTTTATTGGGTTTGCAGCAGCTTTGCATCACCAAAAGATCTTGGTTTCGGGTGCATCTGCCCCCACCTCCCCTCCCACCCTCTCTCTGACAGCCTAAACCAGAATACAAGTTGCTACGTTAATTATTCTCTCCTTTTAATTAATTAAAGAGGCTTAGAATGTGGATGTGCTAAAGTCTGGCTGCGGGGACAGTCGGGAGAAAAAATGCAGGCTGAGAGACGGGTCCCTTGGGAGGCTCAGCAGAGCTGCCCCGCTCTGATACCACTGAAACAGGCACAGTACCTCGGAGCTGGTGGCTCTTTACACTGACGTGGCTCTGTTTTCTGTACAGAGCTTCTCCAAACCCTGCTTTTAACCTCACTCGCCTTTTTCTTTCCTCCCCTCTACACATTAAGCTTTTTGGTTGTCCGACAGTTTGTGTTTGAAAGAAGAAAACACTTCTTTGCTCCCCATTCTCTCCCCTCCACTCCTAAACCTGGGGGTCATAAAGCGATGCTGGGAGGTGATGGGAAAAGCACTGTCCCCTGTAATTTATTTCGAAGCTATGCCTCTTATTCATTTCTGGTTTTGCTTAAAATATTTTTCCAAGATGCCTCTACCGTTTTTCTGAAGCCTGGGGGCAGGGCAGGCTCTTGGTGCTGCTGTGGGCTTGGCAGCATCCATTTTTAAACACTGTTCTTTAAGGATGCTGTGCAGGAATCGGAGCTCTGAAGAGGACCAAAAATGATGAAAGATTCAGAAACAGTGGGTCGGAGACAGGGCTGAACGAGCCGGGTTTGTTCGGCAGAAAAGTCAATATCTCTTTCTCCCTGTTGGGCTTAGGAAAAGAAGAAATTAGCTTACTTTGCAGCAAAGATTTTGGATAAAAAGGCTAGTTAAACATTAAGACAGCCCTGCTAGGAAGGTGAGGGATCCTCTTTTTGGTGAGTTTCTGTGAACAGGCTTGTCAAAGTCCTGCTGGGAATAGCATAGGTGAACTCCATCCCCCTCGGTGGGCGGCAAGTTAGCTCAAGTTTCCTACCACCTTTCTCTGCTTCTAATGCCTATGTAAACACGGGAACATAAAAATATTGCCTTTTTCCACACAGGGCTGTGAAAGAAAATATGTATGATATGGTTAATATTTTATCACTGCTCTGAGCTATAAAAAAATTGGCACTGCTTCCAAAGTTGTTGCAGAAAGGATGGATAATTTATAAGAAAACTGTGGGGATCATCCCATCTCCTGTTTTTTAAATTTGGCAGGTTGAAATTATGATACATGGACAAAAAGTGTCTATTTTTATTTACGGAGGGATAAAGTTGATGAGTACAGGTACAATTGTCACGATAACCTTGCAGAAAACTTCATTAATGTGTAAATTCCACAGAAATGTCCAAAGATTTCCTTCTTGTGTATTGGGCACTTGCTGCAAAGGCAGCTCATGGCAAGTAAAAATGCAAATCACATTTGTTAAGTATGGTAATTGATACCTAGCTACGTGGAGGTCTTATAATAAATGCCCAGATGTTCTTAAAAAATTTAACATTTAGAGTGCTCTATTTGTCATGGTTTATTGCAGTTGGCCTCTGTTTCCACTGGACACCTCTGTACATGTCCCCCCCTTACCCCCCTGCTGCGACAGCTCTTTTTATGCCCACAGCTCACCTTGCTGCATCTCCCTCCACAGCCCAGTACCTGGAGGTGAGAAAAGAAAGAGTGATTTCTTTTTTCTTTTTTTTTTTTCAGTTCTGTCATAACCTTAATGCAGATTTTAAACTGAATTTTGCATTTCATGATTTGTTCTTCCCACACACACACACGCACAGATTCCCACTCCCCCTCAATGAGGTAATTGCATGACAACTAGATTAATATCTTTTACATACTTATTAAACTCAATAAGTGGTCCTGCGCAAACAATTGATATTTAATTACCGTATTATCATCCTACTAAATTTTAATTACTATTCATTTAAAATACCTCATATGTTATCATTCATGTTAATGTGGATTTGTTTCTCTGTAAATGTTTCTCTGTAAATCCTAACTTTAAGTTGAACTAACCTGCAAAGTAATCGGGATTCCTCAAGCTGACAGTATGTTTAACGCAGGTCCAGGGCACTGCAATACGCTCTGCAAAGGGACAGTGCAACCACCAGCCAGTATTGGTTGTATTAAAGAGCGTATCCTTTTGAACCAGCGTTCAGAAAAGGTTGAATGACTTACCTTTCAAATCACCTTGCAGTGTAATTTCAGCTTAAAAGATCTTAAGCCAGGAGAAATTAATATTTCGCAGCTGACAATAAGCTGATTGTTAAGAACCAGAAGAGTTGCAAACTTGGCAAGGAACGTGAAAAAAGACTAAAATCACAACCCTATGGTAAATTTGCCTCTTCCAGTGATCATTGTTTTTACCTCTGACAAGTATCGATTTTCTAGATCTCATCCATGACTCACTTAATTACTCCTCAGAGAAAGGAAAATACATGATAATTTTTGTAGTGAAAAACAACCACCTCTGATGGGTAAAATCATAACACCTTGTCAGTTCCTGCAGCGGGAGGCAGAGATTGTGGGGTCTTGTGATCAGATTCGGTTAGATCTCTTTGATTTTGTAATTTATTGATCAAGGATATTTAAAATTTAAAGGCATTATTTTCTATATTTCTATATATAAATTCTGGTGGAGTTGTTGGTGGCTCTACCGAGGAAGGTCATATGCTCTGAATCAGAGCAGTTTGCTTTGCTCCTTCTTGCGGTTAACCTTCACTGAAATTAAATCTCTTCAGATAACACTTCAAATCCATTTTGCTCTTCCCAACAAGGCATGTGAAACTATTAATATCTGTACTCCAGGAGCAAGATTTTGCAAATTTCTGCAGAATCCCTATGTTTCTCCTAATTTTTTGCTGTTTCTATAGGTGGTACTTGATTCCATCTATTTCTTTTCATTGTGAAAAACTGAGATTCAGCTCAGTTCTTATTAAAATTGTAAATTTATAAGGTCTAATTTTCCACCTAAACCATAAATTATTTGAAGGAAGTTCAGTAACAGCTTGGAAAAAGCTTCTTCCACGTGCTTTGGTAATTTGAGGGAATTCAGTTTTGTAGGGTTATTTCTGTTGTTGTTGCTTAGCTATCTTCCAGAAAAGTTCATGTAAAAGATCACCCTCCTTGCATCAATATGCTAAAAATATATTTTGTTTACTGCAACCGGGAGATTTTTCTTAGGCAATTAATTGTGTGACTCAGTCCCATAAGCTCCTGTAATGACTTTATAGCCTGTCAGTGATATATAACCTATTGACTTTCCTTTGGTTATAGGACTATAACCTCCCTGATAAAGGTATCGTGGAATGATTAAATCAATCTCCTTGCTTTTATGAAACTGTTGACTAGCCAACCTTTTAAGGACTGATTCAAGGAGAAGTCATGGTAGCCCTCAGACCTGTCTTCTGGATCTTGTTCCTGCATGAGGTAGACTTTACCCATGGATCAGTTCCAGAACAGACCTCTCAGTGTGACGAAATAATAATTATATATGTTTCTACTGGTATATTTGTCATAATGGAGAACAGGCAATTTTCCCTCTTCGCAAACCACCAGAACTGGGTTCCTGTGGGAATTATTGCTTTATTAATTATGCCAGGTTTTGTTCATATTTTACTCAGGCAAACAGCCCCATTCCCTTCAGGTGAGTTTCTTTGCATGAGTTGTGATGTCTCTGGATTGGCGTTTCTATAAATCAGTGAGAAATACTGACTTGTTTCTAGCCTATGTAGAATGGGCATAATAGAGCCTTAATTTTCCTAGAAATATTTAGTATGCAAACACTTTCACGAGACCAATTTACTTATTGGAATGAAATTTGTACAATATATTAGTGGTAGGAACTATTGAACTAAAACATTTAAACCAGTGCTGGACTTTAGAGGACATTAATCGTGGGGCAATGAAGATATCTGCTGGGCAGAGCCCCGTTGCGCTTGGGAGCCACGGTGAAATCCACGCCACGTCGCCACCGCCTTCGCTTGGCCTGAGTGACAGAAAAGAGAAATTTACTGACCCGGGCTCCGCTGTGCTTAGACCCCACGTATTGTAATTTTTATAACACATATTCACTATAACACTTTAACTAAGAGAGTTTGTGTATTAAATGATGTTAGATTACAATATTTAATGGCTTATAGGATATAGCTAGTACCCGGGAGGCTAATTTGTTTGCATTAGTTGGACGGGTCAACTGCTTCAAACATGCAGATTATAGAACTACTGGTAGATTGCATTACACAATTTAAATAAATAGTAGCAATTTGTCAATGTCATCTTAGCTTCAACATTTTCCTTTTAAACCCCAGGAAATAGTAGTTCCAATTAAATTGACCTTTTCTTTTCTGCATCTTCATGTTATTAGTAGATAATGCTTAGTCTTTTAGTAAGTAAAAAAAAAAAAATACTTTCAAAGCAGTGATGCACTTGAAGTAAACTTTCCAGACAAAATTACCTTCTTTATAAACAAATGAATCAAATTTATTCACCCAGTAAATTTTACAAGTCAGATATACACATATATGTCAGTAATAGATTAAGACACATGAATTGATGTATCTTGGTGATTTGGTCTTTGATTTCAGAAGACAATTGCAGGTTCTTGTCACTGTAAAGCTTTAAGTTATACTATTCATTTTGGACACAAAGCAGCTAAAAAAAATACATAATGGCTGAGCCATCCATACATGAATCACTGTGAGCAAATCCTAGATGTCTGGAATGCTAACTTGCTTTTGGGAGTGGGGTGTAGGTATCTACTTACTTAGTTTTGTAGCACTAAACGAACTGGATTTGAAAACCTGTACGTCTTCTAGGAAAACAGAAATGGTGAAATGCTTAAATTGTCATATAGTACAGAAGAGTTTGGCTACAAGCATCATCCATGCAGTAATACACAGCAGTACTGTGCGCTGCATATTTTCCTATGTCCATGTGCACAAAAAAGTGTTTTGCATGTTTGATGTCCTCCTGGCAACCTTTAGCTGCTCTGATTCTGATGGCATCAGAATCAGATTTTGCCACAATTTTTGATAGTGCAGATAGTTTTGAAGACACGGCAGCCTGAGGGTTTGGGGCAAAATTTGGCCAGAGGAAGATACTTATAGCCTTCACAGTGCCTGAAGTAAAATACTGGGGCAGGAACTCTACTATAGCTGTATCCGGGTGGTCTTAGAGTGATAGGGAATAGCTCTCTGTAAATTAGAGCATCTCAAAACTTCAGGTTTTGCTGAAAATTGTTGGATTATATTTAGTTGTTTAAGGCTGAAAAGTGGTTTTGAGCAACTTTTCTTGCATGAGCAGTTTGTGACTAAAGCAAGAACAACCAAAATGTGGAATCAGAAAAAAATATTTTTTTTTTTTTCGTAAGGAAGGTGCCAATCATCTCTGGAATCCTAAAAAAAACAAAAACAAAACAAACCAAAAACACCCCAAAAAACCAGCTGCACTGTTATTCACCCATCTTCAGTGCCATGGACATAATCACAATTCTCATGAGAAAATCCACATTCAAACTGATCTCGATTCTCAACTGTTTTTACTCATCTGCTTTATTGGAAAATAAATCTGTCTTCTCATACTTTCCTTTTGGGCACTGTTCTAGGCACCTCTCATTTATTCTGTTCTGCTTCAAGCTGCATTAGTTAGCTTTGGATAATGTTAGCACTTGGGTTGATAGGTTTCCATCCATTCCTCGTTCCACGTAACAATAGATCCGAGAAACAGAAATGAGCCAATTTCTTGTGCTACCCTTTATCACACCTTCTGTTTATGCGATACTTTCTCTTCATAGTGTCAGGAGCACCCAGCAAAGTTCCTTCTTACCCATCAGCAGCTTCTCGAAGGTTACAATTGCATTGACTTTATATACTCACCTACTAATTAAAAAAGCTTTTTTGTCTTCTGAACATGTAGAATTAGCACATTCCAAGGCTGAATGGTGCAAACACAGAGCACAGGATATTTAAAGTTTCACTTTATTTAGTATTCAGTGTATATCATTCAGCAACCACCATTTGAAAAGAGGCCAGAAAGCAATTTTAACAATATCACATGTGAGAAAATGATTCAGAGTTTTGGAGAGAGAGATAATTCTGTAATCTCTGTGATCTAAAACTGAACAAAGGACGTGACCCAACATATAAAATACAAGAAAACCAGATTCCTGTTTCTTTCATTTGTGACTCCTCAGAAAGCAGGTGCAGTAGGCAGGGATCTAAACTCACCATATTATAACATCATTAAACTGAGTCGCTGATCCTCAGCAATGCAAAATGGCCCAGCAAGTGGGTGCAAGTAAAGGGGCTGACCTACCCCTGCCCACTGTAGCCTTGAGGGACACCCCCGTGGGCTCATCCCCAGGCACAAGGTAGCAGTGTAAGGGCTGTTCAGGCTTCTGACGCATTCCTGTGGCTCCGAGACGTCCAAAGCGTGGCTAACTTTTGCTGGGAGAAAAAATGAAGAGGGGTGAAGGACAATCACTTCTGGATTTTTTTTTTTTTTTCTGAAATGCAAATCAAGGCAAATATAGCCAATTAGAAAAAAGCAATTTTACAGTTTGAGAAGACAACTGCTAACAAATACTTTAAGGTTATTTGGAGAATTTCTGTCTGCATGTTCTTGATGTACTATTTAGTATTGAAGATGATACCGCACCGCTTCTCGACATCTTCACATATGCTATCTCATCAAGTGAACTCTTTTTACTTAAATCCAGATACTAAAATGCAGTAGTACATTTTATTTTGTGTTTGCTTTTGCATTTTTCTGTGGTTTTCACAAATTTCTCATTTGTTATCAATCTATGCTTTTTAAATTTCTTTTGGAGTAGTAGCCACATAGTTTTTTCTAAAGGACAAGGAGAGGGTAGTAACTTTTAGGAGGCCAGTCCTGACTGCTTCTGAGTACTGTTGGTCTTTGGCTGACAAGTACTTCATAGGAAGATTCAAGGATTCTACAAACACAACGTGGCCAAAACGTGCCTCATTGAAGAACTGTTATCCTTTTTCCTTTCTTTTCTTTTCTTTCTTTTTTTTTTTGTTTTTTAACTAGTTGGCATGCTTCAGATGAAAGGCTCGTTCATTTCTGCTGTTATCTGAAAAACTTGAGTCGAGCTTGAGCGTGTACCCGACAGATAATCAATGCCACATCCCTTTAAGTGGCTGCTATGGCTGGTGGGTATCAATAGCAGACTTTTAGGGCTGACACTTCTTTCATTTACATGTGCAGTGTATGGACCTCATCTATTGCTACGTTCAACACACTTTATGTCCTTTTATTATCAGCAGGCAACAAAACAAGAGAGATGTATGCTACAGAGCAAAATAAGTCAAAACCAATTAACATTTGTACTGTTTGCTGTTCTCTAAGAATAGTTCAAGGATAATTCTGGAAATTCCATGGTTGCAGGTTATCTGTGGTGTATTCTCCCTTATAAACCATAGACAACTGAGTCTGGAGCAAAGATGTAGCTGAAATGAAATAGCAAATACACAGTGGTTAGCAGGCAAATTAAATAAACACGCATTAATGACTCATTTCCCTCAAGTGACTCCATGCTGTAACAACACTTGGAGAAAGAAATTATCTTCTTTTCCCCATTTCTGTAGTTTCTGCAGGTCCAGATAAAATAGCACGGTGTCATGTTAGTTGGTCACTGAGTCTGAATCCGCAGAAACCAGTTTCTGATCTCTCTGAATATGTTTGGAAAGGAATTATTTTGGTGCCTTTCTGAGTATGCGTGAACTTAATGATTATCATCGCCTTTTAAAATTCAGCCCTGTTGCCAAAGGGAAACTTTCTCAGTGTAGGAAATGAATGAGTAAATAGTAGCTTTTGGTTGCTACATCATACCATATAAATGACATGTTTTAATTGATTCTAAATGCAATTAAATAAAATTATCTATAAGTTGGTAGATATATCCATGACTGCAAATAAAAATTGAGCCTGCTTGAACAGGCTTTCTTCTTTTCGGTAAACATCATCATGTCACAGGCTTTGATTTTGTGACTCATGCGGGAAGCAATTCCTTCCAGATCAAGACAGATCTTCACTCAGGCACACCAGAGCTTTTCCACTATCTGTTTCAGTGAGCAATAATCATACTGGAATATGTGTAAGGATCTTTACGAAACTGCTATATGTGTATTCTTTAAATACTGTTGAGCAAATGAACGTGTCCACCATAGATCTGCAAAAAGACTGTGATATAATGGACACAAAGTGTGTATGGAAATGTGGGAAACTTTTTACATGTTGCGACAAAGGATGGATCAGACAGTGCAGGGAGTTATTGGGGAAAAAAGCAGGTTAAGGTACTGTTTTTAATCAGTACAATCTAGTCAGAGCTGAAGTGAAAATGATCCCAGCCCTCTTGCATGCTTCTGGGTCGAGCTCTCCATCCCAGCAAACCCCCACCCTGTGCCTTGCCCCCGAGTCCCGGGAAAGCGAGCTGGAGAAGGCATGTTGGAATACTGAGGGAAGACGTTCCTCTTAATAAGATGGGAGACTATAGGAGTTTTTTATAAAAAGAATACGGTTCTTCTGTTAAGTTTTGCTATTCAGACTTATTAAATTATGCACTAAGAAATTACTCCCAGGGGTTGCATATGTCTATATACCGTATGAAGGTGGTTAATGTCTCTTTGGGTGAGAAGGACCTGAAGGAAGACAGCACAGAGCAGGGAACAGCCGAGCCCAGGGAGGCTGGTGCTGACGTGGGCTCAGACGCCGGCTCAGGGGACAAGAAGGCTGAATACAAATTTGCTCTGTTCGCAGTGCTCGCTGGTACCTGGCACTGTATTCATACAATTCGTACTTCTTTTCACATTGATAGTCATTGCTTAGGCTTGATTGTGGATCTGCTAGCTACGTAGGTTTTTTTGTTACTGTCCTTTCTCTGTATTAAGATGCACTGTAGGGATTTAATATTATTATTATTTAACGTTTTTATTGATTTTTGTTGAAGAGTGCCTTTGAAAGAATTACTCCTCATCAGCCATGCTGATATAAAAGCATAGTTACTATAATAATGGCCTTTGAATACTGTCCATTAAACTTTGACATTTAAAGTGTTTACTGTGAATACATATTAAGTTTCTCATTAAAGACAAGGTCTGGCTTTCTTGATGTGACTCTTAGATTAAATCGGTCTAATCCAAAATAAATACAAAGATGGAGAATTCATAACAAGCTGCCTTGTAGATTCTCTGTGTGTAAAACAGCAACTGCTATTGTGGCAGAAAGATCTCATTTTAGTGTCTCCTCTTTGGCCCTCAAGAGAAAAAAAAAAATCTATTCATTGTGTATAAAACCTTTTGCACTTTGACATAAGTCCTTCCAGCAGAATCCCTTTTTTTATTGAAGCAAACTTAAACCATATTCCATTTCACAAAAGCGAAATGTGCTGAACATGTGCTTTTTAAAATAGAAGCATGTGCATCAACTCTTCTACAAGAAGATACTTTCTGAGAGTAGTCTCCTGGGAAGGTCCATTACCCAAAATCCAGCGAGCACAGGAAAAGGGTGAAACAGTATTAGATCAAGCTTTACTAAGCTGGATGGCCCAGGCTGTGGAATAAGTGATATTTAATATGTGCACTTTGAGGCTCCTGTTGAGTGCCCTGTTTGGTAACCCGGATCAGGATGCTTGTTTAGTGGATAAAAGTGTAACTTTAGAAATTGGCAGGAACTTTCTGTGCTTGGCCACCTGTACTCTCAGCCAGATATGGTGTAAGGAGACTCAGACAAGCACACTTTTCAAAGTTTGCTCTGTTTCACTTCCTTACAACTGCCAGGTTCAAAAGAGCCATTTATTTAAAAAAAGAGGAGAAAAAAAAAAAAAAAGCCTTGATCAGTTCAAAGATGCATTTATAAAGCTCACTAGTCTTTATGATCAAGCTCATGCTTCGTCTTCCCGTTACTAAAATAATACTTTTATCCTGCTCTCTTTTTCCCCTCTCATCTGTTTTGTTATGAAAACATAAGTATAATGAAGGTCTCGGGCATTGTATTTTCCAGGCAGTATGATACTATAAGTAATATAAAATGGGAATCTTTTTTTTGTGGAGTTTTTGCTGTCAATAATAATAATAATTGTATCAAAAATAATGTGAACTCCCACCGAAGCCTGCATAGTCAATCAGCATAAAGTATTAGCACTTCAGGGACACAAAGGCTCTGAGCCTGATAAAAGAGATTGGACTGAGAATTTTGACCTAAGAATATAATAATGTCTTCCAAGATCTCATTATGCCCGTGCCCATTCGAAACCATCTGGGGCCCAGAATAATAAAAGGAGTGGTGTGAATTTATGAACCCATAGATCTAGCCATGCCCCCTTGGATATTGTGTTGGATTAGTAGATTTACTGCTAATCCAAACACTGTGGGCAAAATTATGTCTTTACATCTGCACTGCGGATCTCCGAGAACTGCAGTAAGTTAAATGTTTGAAGGGTTGACAGCAGCTCCCCTGCTTCAGGCACAATCTTCTGGCGCTCTGCCACCTTCCCAAAAGTGCAGCTCCTCAGATGCACGTCCTCCACGTCTGCCGTGGCAGCTCTCCAAAGGGAGATGCCACCTAGCAAATGAAAGGGGGCTACTGAGCAAAAAGTCACTGCTACTGCCTGTAACAGGTGGGAGCGGTGTCAGCTCGGTGCAAATAAGGCACAGTTGGCACGGGGGAAGATTGATCCGTCGTCTTCAAGTTGCCTCAGGTGCAGAGCCTAAAGAGAAGTCTCTACATTTAATTGGGGGTGTCTTCAGCTAAATAAAATAGTCAGATGCAAATCCTTTTCCTAAGGGGCAGCCATGTGGACTTGTGACCTTTCTTTGAATGGTTTGGAGCCCAGAAATCAATGATTACACTAAATCCATAATTATATTCTTTTCATCTGTGGCAGGGTACTGATAGCGTGACAGATGTGAGACCTTGAAAGCATGGAAACTTCAAAGACCCTTGAGATGTGTTAGACACCATGGACATGTGGAGCAGTAAAAAATAAAATTAAAAATAGAAAAAGACTGCTCTATCAGTGCTTTAGGTGATCTCTCTCCTACACATGTATATGCACACACATGTACGTGTGCACACATTTATGCACATGACTTGAACCCCTGGGAGCCCCAGGAAGAAGAGAGGCAGTAAATGCTGTAAATCAGAGATCTTTGGCCAACTAAAAGAATTAAATAGTTATCTTATTTTGGCTCAGGAGGCTTCACAAAGAAAGAAGGGGATGGGCTGGGTCAGGAGACATGGCTGGAGGTGCTGCTGGGGACTAGGGAAGGTGAACGTGTACCTGTATCTCTTGTGCTGCTGCCGGGTAACATGGCTGGTCTGGTGTGTTCTTTTAGGAGATGTTTCTCCAAAATATATTTCTGCATTTAAAGAAGTAGAACTATACATTATGGGGGTTTTTTGTGTCTTGTAATAAGATATTGCAAGAAGAAATGCTGGGTCAGCGTGAGGAGGGTTGTTTGCAGTGGACTGTGAGGGAAGCTCAGCCTTCACACCGTGGTCCCCAGGCAGAATGATGCAGGTTCCCACCTGGGAAAGATGATGTGTGGGGGTCCGTGACCCTGGAGATGTTCCCTGGAGGAGGCTGATGTGAAAGCTGTAGTTAACCACAGAGCTGTCAAAGGCTGTAGTTTTAAATTTTCTTTCTCTTTTACAGCACGATGAAAGCATAAGGGTTCTGGTCTGCTTAGGCACCATGTGAGAGGGGAGGAGGGAGGTTAGCGACATAAACGAGACAAGGCTTGCAAGGCTGCAAAACAACTTGTGTTAGCCCAACTGTGTTAGAAAATCAGACGCTTAGGTGCATGCAGGATCTTCACATCCTTGTAACACGGTGTGCTGTGGCTTCTGGCATGAAGAATGTCCCCTGGCTGTCAGCACTGCCCTGGCACATCTTTAATTCCTGTAAGTGCCACACCACATTCCTGCAGCTGGTGTAATTTTTGCAGCAAGTATATGAAGTGAGATATGTTGGCTAGGAAGGATTGTGTTATCTGCAAAGGAAAACAAGAAAAGAACGGCACCGGTCATTTTTAAAAGCCTTATACCATCTTTTCTATTGCTGCTTACAGTTTAGGATACATATGAGCAGAAGAACCACGTGCAAAGTGGTTGGGGAATTTAAGAGTGAATGAGTGACACGCTACCTATCTGCCAGTGGGGAAGCCAGCTGCAGTGGGTCCATGGGTCCAGGTATTCTGTAACTGGGAGGAGGTAAAAGTCACCACGGTTAGAAATCTGTAAAAAAGGAGTAGCGTTTCCCCTCTATCCCAAATTCAAGATTTTTGATTTTTATGTTTTTATTTAGTGTAGTGCAGTCTTTGCAGGTGGAGAACAAATGCTTTAGCAGGGAAAGGGAAATGATGTTCCAAACATTTCTTTGGTATTTGCAGCTGTGAATGTAAATGAGTATCTCACTGCTCATCATACTTGAATAGTTGAGGGGCACAACATGGATTTTTTTTATTATTTATTGTAACTCCAATAAATAATAAAACTATGTAATGTTAATCCATATTATTTATTAATTATGTTTGCTTCTTGAAAAATTCTGCCTGAATTAGAAATTTTGGGTGTGCCATTAGCAATTAATTTGTTTGAATTCTGCATGGTAATGTGTCAAAAGTACATGATAAATGCAATTATTTGCGTATAACATGTAATGCTATGAACATACATACTCGTAACTGTAAACAGTGGATCAGAAAATGAGGAAATGATGGTATGAAGTACACGGATAAGATAAACTGAAGATTTGTGGTGGTTGTCGTCAATTCAAGTAACTTCATAAACATATAATTTAATCTCACATGCAATTTCTTAACTTTAATAACATGGAAATATCAGTTGAAAAAGATGAGGATTTTGGGTTTTTTTCTGTAAAATTTGGAACTTTAATATTAGATTACTTTTTGAGCTCCAGTGTTGAAATTTCAGAAACAATAAAATAAAACCCCACCACGTAAAAACGCGGTATCTCGCCAATTTTACAAGAATTATTCAGTCTCTAAGGCAAGATGGGAAGGTTTATCACTTTAGCCTGATCCTGAGATCACGAAATACGAGACTGTCACTGATCTTGGAGTCCAAAATGCCCGAATGGTAACTTGAGCTAGTGCTCTCTCCTGGATAAAAAGCCCACCCAGAGTTGTAGGAAACATCTCTTAAGAGGATGATTTTTTCTTAAATATTTGTTGTCTGAAGCTGGTTGGGCATCTCTAAGACCAGAAGTGTCTCATTAGAGGTGCATTAACAGGCAGAATGTCGCACAAGTAGCCGAGTGCACATGGCGTTTAGCTCCTTCCCCTACAATTTATGGATGTCTAGTGAAGCTCTCAAAAATATCCGAATTTGAACACACCAGTTACTGCAGCAGTTTCTCTCTGCTCTCCCTGTGCAATCCTCAGTCTGAGACAAGCCCTTCCCATCATCTTTCTCCTTTGCCTTTTTTAATATCCACTTACAATTCGTTTTCCAAACGAGCTTTCATTTGTTTCTCTCCTTATTTCTTTCCTTTGGTTGTGTTTCTTTGTGATTTTACTCCAACAGTGCTGCTTAGCAGGCACGCCGAGCCTTTCTTTTCCTAGTCGTCTTCTGGAAGGCCACTCACATAAAGTCAGCCAAATACTTGCAGAGAATTTAAAGATACCTGGGCAGAGCCAGTTACTTGTATCTCGTAGGTTTGCTTCTTCAAGGCAGGTTAATTCTTGAAGTTATTCACCAGTTGCTTATGTATTATATAGTCATTTTATCACTTATGTAGACTCCCGTGAAAGGAGTATCATACCCATTCCTCAAAATATTCAAATCTTACCTTTTCTGACTAACACAGGGGGCACCAAGATGAACAAACTAGTTATACATGCATGGAAAGTAGCAAGCTGAAAGTAATTGTGTATTCAGTTTTAATGGAGCTGAATCTCCTGCTGAGATTTCAATATCTGACAGCATTGCTTTCATTGCCCCAAATGCCCAACCTTTTTCTAATGTTTGACCTTGGGTATGATTATATTTCTGTATGTATCTCAAACGATGCAAAATCATTTGCCTATATCAGTCATCTCTCGCTGACAGTCCTGTTCCAGCTCATGGCAGAGGAGAACAAGTCTGATGGCAGTAACAATAGCTAAAATGAGCTTTGATAGATGTTTCTCCCCTTTCAATAAATACATAAAGCATCTCTATAATGTCATTTTGTTAACTGATAAACAACAAAAGGATGAAGGCATTCACTTTTAACTCTATTGCATGCCATTATTTTCTCATTGCCTTACTTAGTGTATATAAGTAATGTGACCTGCAGAATAGAGGACGGGACTGTTGCTTTCAGTGTTGTTTATTTATTTTCTTTTTCTATCCAGAGGCCCACCTGCTAAATGAGAACTGTACAGGTGTGTGACAGGTTTACCGTGGCAGCGTTGCCCCAACATATTGACCCACAAACCTGGGTCTGTTCTTGGTGCGCTGTCAGCAGGATTTCAGGTAACCCGCAGTGCTTGCCCGTGCCAGCTTTACACCTCTCCGTGCCCGAGGTCAACGTGCCGCACGGGCTCCTCGCAGGAATGCCATTCTTTGTGCTTACCTCTTGGTTGGTTTTTGTTTGTTTGTTTGTTTCCAGCTGATCTGACCCTGTCCCGTTATTAGCCTCGTACCACTCCCTCTGGATAGGGTCCTGCGTAAGGCACGGCGCTGGGCAGGGCAGAGGTGGGGACGGGAGGCAGCCCCGACAGCCACCGTGCGGTGGGTGGCGTTTACAGACGCGTGCAGTGGTTTGGGGGATGACATAACTAAATTACTGGGGTTAAGGAGAGAAGGAGCAGTTGCATCTCACTCCTTATGGCCCTGCAATAAAGCGGCCATCAGAGAGCAGCAGCAGCGCTGGCAGCCGTGGCGGCCGTGATGAAGAGGGGCTTCCAGATAGATGGGGACAAAGGGACCGTTTTTTAAGTGCAACTCCAACAGGCAGTCTCAGTGTGATTAATGTTCCTGTACTAGTAACAAGAGCGTATCCCTAAAGAGAAAGAATTTGATAGTGGCCTCTTTTTTTAGATCTGTGTAAGCCGGGCACATTATTTTAATAGTACACCATTAAGGTATTTATCTTAATTTAAAAAAATAATATTTCCCTTGTTGTTTGCAATTGCCCACTAGAAATGAAATCCCTTTCCTGACCGAGTATCCTTTACAATCCTGCGCTGGTTGTTATTGCAGGCTGCCTTGGGAATACCGAGTTACCGAGTTTCAGACTTTCTTCAGAAATACTGAGGGGAGTTTAACAGCATTTGAAAACACAGATAAAGAAATACATGGACCATGCAAACAAAAGTAAGTGGGATAAAAAGAGATGTGTTTACCAGAGTGGTGGAAAAAAAAAAAGTCCACAAAGAAGCCCCTTGGTCTGATCGCAAGACTTGTTAGGGATGCAGAGCACTGACCAAGTTCACTGGAGTTTGAAATCCCAAGGGCAGTTTTGGGTTTCCTTCTGCGGACTCCAGAAAGTGATTTAATAATTCATTTGAAACTGTGAAAAACTTTCTGTTGACTTACTTTACTCCCTCTTCAAGCAGATTTTTACTTTTGCTCAGAGATTTTAACCCAGTATTGAGGAAGCATAAACAGATGGAGATCTAAACCCCCAGACTAAACAGAGTTTCACGCATGTTGAGATGAACACGGACAATCTGACAATTGGTTTGTTGGAAGGAGGGCACAGGCAGGCTTGGTGTTAGGTCCGCTGTTGCTGCACACCGGCCTGCCTTAATGCAGCCTCTCTACTTCTCAAGAACAAGGACAAAGAGAAATTAAGGCAAATACAGGCATTGGTGTGTAAAAGACGGTAGAGATTTAGTTCTGTGAGCTACTGCTAGACAGCAAAGCATAAACTCCACTGTGCTCTTGTTAAAAACAAACAAACAAACAAAACCCCCAAAACCAACACCACCAAAAAACAACCAACCAAAAAAACCCAGACAAAAAAAATCATCAGATGCGGTAGGTAGCTGGTGTGTGCATGTCCTGCAGGGTAGTTCAGAAACTGGTGTTTACGGAGCATTTTCTGTTGCCCTTTTAACTCTTCCCATTCTCCTGACTTCCTTTGGGAGCGCTGACCATGCTCAGCCCTTGCAACCTCGAGAATGGCTTTTGCCGAGCAGCGCTCCATGTCAGCTCCATGCTGACGTCCACCAAAAAGATACTGCCAAGTAGGTGTGTGAGACGTCGCTGCCACTCAGGAAAGAGCCCAGGCCCAAAGCCGAGGCGGTGCCCATCTCCCTGTAGTCAAGCCGGGGACGTGACGCCTCTTTGCCAGCTGGGCTGTGCCACGCGTCCCCGCTGCTGCCGCAGTAGTGGGGCTGCGGCACAGGACCGCAGCCAAAACCAGGCATGTACACCCCAAATACTACACAGCGTGAGGATTCCTTTTGCCAGCTGTAGAAATGGAGGAGAAAATTGCAACCACTACACTTATCTAAGGCTATGCAAAAGCGTGTGCTGCTTGGACCTAACTCAGCAGCACCGAGTACGAGGAGGGCTTCAGAGGCGGTGGTGTTTAATATTCTGCCCAAGGATGCTGGCCGCAATACCCATACATTAATACGTGCATCGTTCTAGGAAAAATGTGTTCTTTAAACATAAGTGAAGTGTTAGCAGTCGAACAGATACAGTGATAAGGTGTTAACTCTGGCCTCGTAATTAAATGTAAACACACTGTAAGAGCAAAGCACGGGACTATGTGAGCAGGTAAAGGAGGAAATATGGCCTGGCTCTTTTCTTAATGGCTTGCTTTGGGCTGTAATGGTAAGAAAGGATTTATTAACCAGAATAAAAAAGGCTTCCATAAAGAATTCATTAATTTACGCTTGTACACAAATGCAAGATACTGCCTTTGACACCTTTCTGCTTTTACTTTTAATAAATTTCCCGGGTAAATTTACATTTACTTCTCACTCGCAAACGTTAGAATGCTTTGTTAGTTATTGTTGCTTGTTTTTTTTGATATTAACAGTCTGTCCTCCCAAGTATCTTTTATTGTGGCATACAGTCTTAATAATTTGTGGAAAATACGACATTTCCAAAGAGCTTACCGGCCACTTACTCCATTCTTGTGCCTGTCTCAGTGGTGGCACAGTCCTCCAGCTTGTCTCTTAAGATAATGTATTAACACCACCAAGCTACCAATCATTAAGGTACCACAAACATCCACAGCATGCAAAATTATTCTGCTTTAAGCACAGTTTTAGGTCATTTTCTTCAGGTTTTCTTCTCTCCAGGATGTGAAACTGGCTTCCTGTAGGCGATCAAGTTACATAAATTTCTGCAAAATATATTGAGAAGTGAATCCATTTATAACTTCATCTTGGAAATAACCTTTAAAATAGAAATAAGTCTTTCCCAAAGATAAGACCCTTTTGTCTTAGGGAGGAAAAACATGTCTATAGGTGATATCTCAAATAAAAATATAAACATACTCAGTCTATGAGTCCAAAACCAAAATGCAATCTGTGGTAATTTTTTTGTTGCGTGCATGTGTGTTTCTTGTGAAAAATGGAAGTTCCTACTCAGAAAGTCAGAACAACATGTGCAAGTGGCCCAAATTGTTTTTGATTAACAAGGTTTTCTGCCTGGAAGTCACTTTATCTTCATCCCATTAGCTGGACTCAACAAAACAAATGAATCTAATGCATTAGGCTGAAACACGTTCTTGCTGTGTGAATGCAAAGAAAAATCTTCTCTTAACAGCCGTACGACCATCTTATACGTGTAATGTAGTTTTTCAGCTTAATATTCCCCTTTGAGTTTATATGAAGAGAATGCAAAGTTTCTGCCGTGGTTTGGGCTGGCCTGGCCTCCTTTCACTGTCAACTCGCATTATGCTTATGTCTGTCATTCTGAAGTATGAATCGTGCCATGTTGTGATGAACGGGCTGCTGTGACGTAGGACCGTGCGGACCACCTCTCACCTTGTGTGTTAATCAAAGCAGATAATTCACTTCCACATCTTAGTCTGATTTTCTTCTTTTGCAGTTGTCTGTGAGGAAGTTTATTTTTCCTCAAATATTATTTCAAGTTGCATGCTTAGAAAGTCAGTTATAATGTAGTTTTTATTGACCATGCAAAAGTATACATCTTGGTACTCATGTGATCATTCAGGAGTTATTCCAAATATCCAATTTCAAGATTGATCAATTGTTGTGTTTTCATAACTATTCAAAATAATCTCTTTCATGGACTGTTAATAGATAGCTGAAATGAGGAAAGAGGAGTCGTGTGAGTATTACCAGAATGCTTCAAGGCATTTTACCCTCTAATTCCATTCTATCCTCAATATATTTACTATAGAACATGTATTTAGATTCAAAGTTATCTTGGGAACTATTATTACATGCACTTGAATTTATCTGATGTTCTGCGTAAATAAATATGAATATCCAGACAGAGACTATGATCGTGTACCCTAAACAAGATCTCTTCTTGTTTGTATAAAATCTGAAGATGACAGAATTTTCTTTTATTTATTTATTTTTTTTACTTCTCTGGGCAACATAATACATAACTCTGTGTTATTCTTAGGAAAACAGTTATCACTAGAAAATAACAATTAGAAAGGACTCTTCCAAATTCTGCTGAACAAGATGGTGATATCTCTTAGCAGCAACAGAAAAATCAAGTGGTTAACCAAAGTGCAGAGTCTTAACTGGAAACCTAGTGGGAGTGCTAGTGCATTTTCTGGTTATACTTTAGTATATTATCTAAGCCAAGCAGCCAAGAGAATTAATTTGCGTGTTTCCTTAGTGTTCATTATCTTGTTACTTAAAAATTGCCCATGAAAAAGTGAACACATTCATAGGAACATGACTAAAATATTCTTAATAGAAAATATATGAAAACAAAACGTTATTCAAATTAAACAAAATATACAATTGCAACTGGAGCTGTTGTGTTCGGCTTCAGTAGGCACACTGAATTGTCTTTTTTCCAAATGGATAATTTATTTAATTAACCAAGATGCAATGAATTTTAAATTGTATATTAAAATGGAAAAATTAGGTAGTTAGGAAAAAATATGATGTGGTTTACATTCTTACTCACTGTTAGGAAAATTTTTATTGCATAATTAAAAATTGCAGATGGCAGTTTACCCCAACGTGAATTTTGTTGACAAAAAAGTGTTTTCCTTGGCCATGTTGACCTGATGGGTTTGAATAATTTTTTAATATTTTTGAAATCCAAATTAATACACCTGTAAAAAATTATTCTTGCTCATGTGTAATTTTTCATAATGGATAATGAAGCTTTTCTTTTTTGGTCATTGTTTTTCATCTGGGAACACGCTGTATGCCTAATGTCACGAAATTTAAAAGTTCTTTATCTATATCCAGTCTTTTACATTTAAACCAGAGCCAGCATGTACAAAGTCATTATTTTTCCAGAGAATTTTATATAAAATTTATCCTGCAGTTTCTATCAGGAATTGTACTTCATTGCATTACACTGCTTGATCCCATTTATTTGCATAATTCAAATGCAACCCTCAAGGATATAAACATAGTGACAGTTTTTAAACATACTTTCTGATAATCAGCGCAAACTATTACTTGAACCTATTCAATAACATAACACTGACAGACGGAATTCAATGACCCTCAGTAACAACAGATACAATCTCATTGTGTAAAATTATATTATGACATGATTGTGTTGTCTTGAGTTATGACTGGGGTTGACTGCAATATGGCATGTTTTTTCTTTAGGAAAGGATGATACTTATTGACATTGAGATAATGCAGGATCTAAATTGGGCAGCCCAAGTTTCTGAGATGAAAAAAACCGCAAAGAGTAAAAGATGCACGTGTACAGCCAGGAGACAAACAGTTAAATACTAGTTTAGCGTTTTGTTAGCAAGAATATGACTTTAACTTTATGCAAGTTTCTTTGATGGGGCAGATTCTTTGGTAGCTCACACTGACATTCGGTGGCTCAGTTTAGTTTAGTCTCCGTTAGGAAAATGGATCACAGCAGAGCAGATCGGCACTGCAAAGCTCTGCGGGTGGGTGTCAGCAAGAGGTCTTCTTCTAAAGGATGTGGCAAACCAAGTTGATTCCTAGCCTAAGATGGCAGCATATCATCCAAATGGATATTTAGTGGTCAAAAAGTGTCAAAGTGACTTAAGAATATCAGGTTCCCTTAGCTGTTAGGGGAACTCATACTGCTAGATGGTAACCATTCCCAGCCAGGAAAGAAAAGTTCCCACCTTCTGTCCTTCCTCTCTTGATCTGAGCTCCCAACTCCAGAGAACATGGAACATTGCAAAGCCAGCATACTATAGGATGTCTGGTAGGGTAAAATTGCTGAAAGGGAGAATAGCACAAAAGGCATCTCTCTCTCATGTTTGCCCATCACCATAAGTCTTTGGTTAGGCTCCAGATAATATGCAAATGAGTAGTGTAAGGTCCAGAAGGGATTGCTGCTGGGGCTGCTCTTAGGGGTAGGCCAGACTTGGCTGTTGGTGTCTTGGAGATTTTGCAGATATCTGGATAGATGTGATTCTTTTCCCCCCTCCCCTACCAAAAAAACCCCACCCAAAACCACCAAAACCTCACAGCCCGAAACAATCAAAATAAAATATCATTTTTTTGCATCTTCAGGAAAAAGATTTTAGTAAATAATACAAAACTTCCCAATGTCTTCAATTAGCCCGAATGGGGTAAAATAACCATTAAAAAGTGTCAAGCAGGATAATGCTTTTTCACTTTTCATTTGAGAGGAATAAAGATTTTTGTCAAAAAAGCCAATGTTCCTGAATATTAAGATTCCCAGTGCATCCAGATGTTGAGGGTTTGGGGTTTGTTTGCCAGCATCATGCCGTATAGCCAATGATTGTATAAAACCTCATTATTACAAGCAGGTTAGAAACACGGAGCCTGTTTATGAATAAATAATTCTGTATCTATTCTGCAAAGGTAGCAAGGACACTTAGGACACTCAACATCTCTAAGGATGCTGTGAGCAGGAAGTATATGTGGCAGGAAAACAGATTTATGATGAGGTAAATTTTAGGGAAAAAAGGGTTATTACCCTTTTGGGGTATTGGGTTATTACCCNGATGCTGTGAGCAGGAAGTATATGTGGCAGCAAAACAGATTTATGATGAGGTAAATCTAGGGGAAAAAAGGCACGCAGAATACTTGGGTTCGTATGTAAATACAAGTGAGATAGATACAGAAGCCATTGCATAGCCATTGCATGCGTTCACAGGATACAATTTAGTGTGGACAGAAGAGTGCAACATCTTGAGTCATTTCCATTACTGGTGAGATAAAATCAATGCCCAAATACTTCCTTGCTGGCAAAACCCACTGAAAATACTAATCTGCTGTATAATATAAAAATCCAATGTCATTAAGCCGAGAGAGGATACAGGACTACATACCGCCTTTAAATAACTGCTTTTGTTATTTCCTCAAAGTTGGTTTCCACAAAATAATTTTTTTTGGAGAAATGGATATTTTGGCTGTGTTTGCTTTGGTGGCCTGGAAGTGCCCAGCCTCTCTGTTGTGACCCACCATCGAGCCGGGGAGCCCAGCGCGATGCTCGGCTCTCTGCTGCCGCCCCGTTACGAGAGAGGGATTGCTGGGAAGAGGGGTATTATATCCATAAATGCCGTGGTCTAGAACCGCCTGCCCTAAGCGATGTGGGAATAACCCCATTAACTACAAGTTTTGCGGAGTGGCTGCGCCCGCCGCGGTTACGCATACGTGCGCGCACGTGTTTATGACGCCTGTGAAACGCGGGGATGCTGTGAAAGCCCTGCCTACCCTCGGCAGCAGCTCCGTGCCACGGCGCTGCCCGGCCGGCGGCTGCTCTGCTTTCGCATAAATAGTCTCTCTTACCTCTGAAGTTTTTTCCTCCTCTCCTGCAGCAGTGCTAGGGGTCAGGCACACAAAGGTGCTGTCCCCTGATTGCAGCAAACACCGCCATGTGTTGTATGTTTGATGAATTAAAAGGATGCTGCCAACTTAATTACACTGTAACCCTTCAATAAAGGAAGGGCAGAGCTGATTAACTAGTGAATAATTGGGGGCTGATTGATGGCTTTCTCCCTCACTGCTAAAGGCTGTATATATAATTATTTTGCCTGTGGGCCTAATTTTGCCACTGTTAGCTTCCACTTTTGTCATCAGCTGTAATTTATGGATGGGGCCTGAAGCCTTAAAAAAGGCTGGAAAATGAAATAGCCCCGAATCCCCAGATATGTCACCTGGAAATGGCCAGCAGGCAGCCTTTAACGTCAACATTTGCAGCCATTTAGCAGCATTAACACCTCATGCTTAGCCGGAAAATAATATTATCATTTGTCAACAACTATCATAATATAGATTTTTTTCCTGACATGTAATAATGTTGCATCACTCACACCAATGATTTAATATATGTTTTAAATGCAAGATCAATTTATTGTAACCGAACAGAAAATTCTTCTAGTAATGCACTTAAAGAAAAAAAAAAGAGAGCAAGAGAAGGAAGACCCATGTCCCTTCATTGCCCTGTCAGGTTGGTTACAGAATTAGTATGTAAGTCTCTAACTAACCCCCAAAATCACTGCAAACTAAGATGGTTTGTGAAACTTAGTTTAAAAAAAAAACAAAAACAAAACCAAAAAAAACCCAAAAACCAAACACCGTTTTTTCTTCAAACTTTGTAAGATGCAGTAGCAGTTTCAAAGAAAATATAGTTAATAAACTAGTAAACTTCTCTCCACTGTCCTTAAAAAACATTGTGGGACAATTTTCCATCTATTGTCAATCAGCAGAGCTGCATATGAGCCTGTATGGCTGTGCTGGTTTGTATGGGGTGTAGATGCAGCCCTTTGTATTTTAAATTGAAATAAGATTTCTTATGTTTTTCAGAGAGACAAGAGCTAATCATTAATGCCGCAAAGTAATAGTAAAAGCCAATCTGTTTTGAAGGATTGAATTGCTTCAGTGGTAAAGAGGAGAGATGCCCCCCACAAGAAAGCCTATTTTGGGAAAATACAACATTCTGATTAGAGCTGCTCCAGCAGCCGCGTGTGAAGAAGCGCTGCCTATTTCATATTCCACAAAGATTTTTTTCAATAAAGTAATAACAACTTAGATTCACTTTTTTTTTTTTTTTTGTAACCCATATTTAAACATTGCAGAGAGGAGGCTTCTAATTTATAAGCCAAGATATACAAATCCTCTCTCTCAAATTTCCTTTGTTGTTTTGTCCTCACGGAGCGCTCCCTTGCCTATGAATCACATAACGATTTGAAGAACCTTTCAGTCAAAGCTCAGTAGTGTGCCAGTGGGCACTGGCAGGGAAAAAAAAAAAAAAAAAAGATTGATATTTGCCCTCTCTTCTTATCTGCACTTGATTTATAAGTCAGTGCGAGTATGCAAGAGAAATAAAGGCAAAGACCTTGATGCCTCCCTGTGGAGAATATGCACCATTTGGATTGAAGGCATGAAAGAGGAGAAATTAATGGTAAGCTGTTCATCTGTCACTACTGCCAGCCTGATGGTTTTGCAGAGAAGGAGAGGACTAGATGACATGCCCTCCAGTCAAGGGCACGACTGCCCGCTGTTCTCATATTATAAACACAGTGCTTTGGGTTTCTAAGGGATTTAAATTTAAATTATACTGTACTTTGGATAGGCAAATCTTTACACAAGTTTATTTTCTTGAAGTATTAACATGCAGGATTTCACTGGCTTTGTGTGGAAGAAAAATAAAAATTAAGTCCCCCTATTTGATAAAAATGTGTAGCACACTCTTAAAATGTCTCCGTATTTTTAAAGCAGTGTGTTATAGTGTAATGAGATTTAAATTTATATATGCACTGAAGATTTAGGCACATGCATAAATAGATAAGCTTTAGTTATTCTACTTTCTGGCACACAGGAAAAGATTAAAAAGTTCAAAATAGGAGTTGAATGTTTTTTTCTATGAAAATGGTATAATACTAACTGCTTCTATCGATGACAATATTAGGAACGCATCTGGAGGATAAAAACTGACACAAAACTTTCATGTTGTGCTAAACGACAAGAAAAATATACTTATTGCTAAATGACTTATTTTCAGTGCTGAGCGTTTGTGTACCCCCTTGCTGTTGTTGAAATATTTTTGTATGGTATTTAAGCTCAAAGGATCACCAGTCTGCTTGAGTCCTTGAGGTGCTTCTGCATCATGATCGGCGCTAAGAGGAACAATTTTTGGTGCCTGGCACGGTTTGGATAAATGCACATCGGCATGAGAACTAGTTTGCACTGTGCACAAGTTCAGGGTTCAGGTTTTGTGACGTTACTGCCACCCACCCACCAGCTATTTAAAGCCCTCTTTGCTGAGCCCCAGCACTGGGATGGGAATTCCTGTTTTTCATTAAAAAAAGGAAAAGTGAGTTAGCTAGTCCACCGGTTTCAATTGCCCTTGGGTTTTATAACTCAGAAACCATAAAAAATAATAATACTCTGTCACTTACTTTTGTTAAAATCTCCTGAGTTTGGAGCTAATTTCATGGTTTCCTGGGGCTTGACTTCATGATTCCTGAAATCCCGGCTTAGGTAACAGATTTCAAAAAAATAAACCTGCTCAAGTAAACTAATGTTCACTTTTACTATGGCAAACTCAATGACTTGCTTCTGAAAGAACTGTAAATCTTCCAGAAATCCAACAAAGATGAATCAGTCAGAGAAGAGGAGATGGAGGTTGATCAAGGTATAAGATGGTCCTCCAGGATCTTCAGGAAGGAAGGGGCATCCTTCCCTCCAATGTGATTGGCGTCTCCAAAGTGTCATGCCTTGATTTTTCGTCTTCCTTACCTTCCTCCTACACTGTCATGGGAGGGGTTACCCTGCCTCTCACTCCGGTGTCGGGGTGCTGAGGCTTTGCTTTCCTGGGCTCCTTGTCCTCCTGAACCCATCAGTGCCATGCCTGAGGGATTTGCTTTCTTGTGCACTGTGATCAACCCTCTCCATCAGCTGTCGGGAAAACCCTTGGTAGGGTGGTTTCTTAACACCGAGTGATGAGGATCAAGGTGTTCACAGTCCTAATCAAAATTAGTTGGCCATAGATATACAGTCACCAGGGCTGAGAACAATTCACCTTCAAAGATTTGCAGTTGCTCTTATCTCCCCACTCCTGAAGTGTCTCCTCTGCAGCAGTTACAGGCTCCGTGCTTGTGATGGCTGCCCCGCCGTCTGCGTTTTAACTCCCTGCTTGAAACTGCCTAGAGTTTTGGCAGATTTCAAATGTTGGAGGTGGTCTTTTCTGTGCCAGCTGTGCATTAAGCATCTTTTTAGAAGTTTCTGTTAAAATGAGTATTTTTTTTTCTTTCTTTTTTTTTTTTTAAGAGATTATGGGAAAGTATGTTCTTTCACTGACTTCAAAATTATAATAATTTTTCTGAGCAGCTCCTGTTCCTCCAGGCTTCAGAGCAGGTAGTTAGTTACTTCAGTGCATATTTTTTTTTTTTGTTGTTGTTCTTGTCAAAAAATCCTCCTGTGCCCTAGTTTATACGCATGTTAAAAATCTGTTTGCACTTGCGGAGTCCATCTGCACTGAGGCTGATCCGTCTCGTCGCAGTTCCGTGCCGACCGTAGTGCGGATGCCGCACCCATACAGAGCGACTCTTCTTGCCGCGGCTGGGTACCACCGCCGGGATGCTCCCCGCCGCACATTGGCAGGGTCACAGGAGATGAGGAAGGGAGACCTTCCCCTCTGCTCTCAGGTCACCCCTTGCTGATTCGGGGCAGTATGAAACCCACCGAACTGGGTATTATATTCTGTGCACTGAATGTTTGTGCAAACACTGACAAATTGTACGTTTTCTATGTTTTTAGTGATGGGTGATGTACAAAAGCTTTCTACTGCCACAGATTAGGTTGTAAGCTAGGGCACGAGAGGGGGTACAACAAGTCGAGAGGTGCCAGTTTTGCTCATGAGGGGAAGGAAGGCTGTATGTTTCTGCAGGCTAAACACTTTCAAGTCTTAACTTGTTAGCTGTTTGGGAAATTGCATGTAAAAGGTAGCAAAAGAATACAAAGGTGGTGAGGTTAAGCACTGAAAAGTAAGAAGATGCTAATACAGCCATGTTTATAGCTATAGTTGTAGCATACTACATATTGGCTTTCGTTATGTGGTGTGCACTAAAAGGTTTTCAAGTGAACCCTCTTCCTCCTTCAGCAAGTGTGGTCTTCTCATGCTCATGATCTTGTTGTTTCCCAATCACCATCCAAATTTTGGGCTTTTCCTCATGGATTTTCCTCTGACGGTCTCATCACGGCTTTTTACAATTAACTAATCTTTGTTACCTGTGTGAATAGTATTAGAGAAGTATCCCATTATTGCAGAAGGAATGGATTATCTCCATTTCACATGTTAGCAATCAGGCACCGAGGTTACAGGTATTTCCAAAGCATCAGTAATCAGCAGGATGCAGATGTCGAGATACCCCAGGTTTGCTTGTTCACAGGCATTACCCCTAACAACTCCTTGGCGAACAGGCACTGCTGCCGGGACAGTTTCTTTTAAGTGACTTGTTGCACATCTGGAGCGGCGCAGCTGCGTGCCCGGTGGCAGGGTGCGGTGCTTTGGTCCCCAAAGCAGCCTATGTGTACAATCACCACCAGAGCCTCATCAGCTCAAGGCACAGCACCATACTGGTGCAGTGATGCTGCCTTGGGGACCTGAACCGACACCAAACAGTGTAGCCATGGGATTTGCATTTCAGCACGTAGACATAGTCTTAAATGGTGACACAATTTTTTATCTTTCTGGCTTCTTTCAGCTCATTCACTGTGTAGGCACCGGCTACAAGCAGCAGCAAAATAAAAATCCTGATTTATTTCCATGCACAGTCATTCCTGTGCACTTGTGAGACTGGGTTTCTCTGGAAAGAAAAAAACCCAAACCAGAAAAACCCCGCCTGTGAGCAAGTAATTAACAACTACATCATAGAGAAGAGAGGCAAGGGCCAAATTAAAGTTGCAGAGGGACCTTTAATTCCAGCATTTCCCAGCTATTGAGCGCTTCGGTATGCGGTATTAGTGCTCTTTTAGCCTAGTTTTTAATATAAGCGCACACCAACACGAAATGAAAGGCCGTGGTGTTGACATCACGCCGGGCAGTCCACAGGGCGGCTGACGTTCGTTCCCGCTTTGCCCGACCAGCCTTGCTGCGGTCGCGGGCGATGGGCGGGCACTCTCGGGCGCGCTGCACTGCGCGCGGGATGTCTGCTTCCCAAGGCGCCGGGGCAGCGGAAGCGCGGGAAGACGGGGAAGCTGCGGAAGGGATTCGTCTACCACGGGGGGAAACTGGTTCAAACCCAAATTAATTGGGAGGTGGTGTGAGGGTCCAGAGCTGAGCAGCGCTGCTGGTGTGAGGTGAGCTTGCTGCTGGTGGACCAAAATCAGGCCGGTTTCAGGGTGGCTTACCAGCACCCTCAAAAACCTGTCTCTTCTGATTTTTGCACTCTTTTTTTAACGCCTTCATTTTTGCTTTTCTTATTTTACAACCAGGTTGCTTAATGTTATCTTTTAAAAAACACTCCCTTATCAAGAGAAATGAAATATCAATATAAAGAAAAATAAAACCTAAATTTATTTCCTGTTTAACTTCAGCTAGAAATGCTTAAGTTTCTTTAACTAAGGTGGCCTAGTTACAAAAATATTTTGGAAATTTTGGGGAACTGTTTCTGTTCCTCTGGAGTGAAAACTACGTTTCATCGGAAATCCAATTTTCCTGTGAGGAAGGAAGGAGTTTAGTAAGAAAATTTTAAATCATTTTGAATGCTATATTGAATATTTCCAGAAAAAACCTTCCAATAAACTAATGAAGTACTCTTTTAGCTTCCTAAAGAGGGGGATATTCTCAAGTGTAGCTAACAGCGAAATGATGCTTTGCTTATCCGTGCGGTAGACCCTCTGTCCCCATCATCGCTTCGTTGGGTATCAGAATTCAGGGATTTGCTGTTATTCTGTATGGCCACAAAAACACACAAAACTCATCATCAGATTTAACTGTGACTCTAAATGAGAGCAAAATAATACCCAAAAATTCAGTTCTAGAGTTGATAAAATAAGGGGCTGCTAGTATTTTTTCTAATGATTTTAGTGTGTCTGGACTACGTTGCTTAGTGTTCAGATGTTTATTTTAGTATAATTTTTTTTCTGGGCACTTGATTAAAACTTAGGAAATAAATGCATTTTTTATTTTTATTTTATCTCTGAAATATGATTATAAATGACCTTTGAAAAAAGTTAACAGAGAATATGTCAGGAAGGAGCTCAGAAGGAAAAGATTAAAAGCAGACAGTCTAGAGAGGTGTTTAATTTCAATTTTCTTTGTGGTATAAGAAATCTGTAGATTTTAAAGCCATCATGCCATAGTTACTTTTATCAGTAGGGCTCTTTTGTTTTGTTCTGCCACCTAATTCTTTTGATGACAATGAGTCCACAGTTTTCCAATGACTGATTTCGATTTGCATGTTATTGTCAGCCTTTTATATTTTATCATATCTCCACTTTGGTTTTTATGCAGATCCTCACATCAGAAGGCAAGGGCAGCCTGAGCTAAACAGCTGGCTGGATTTGCATGAAAATGGACTGCCCTTTTTCATTTGTTTGTTCTTTGGAAATTACAGTAGGTGAGTATCTGACTCAAATTTCCCAAACAAATAAAGATAAAACTTCACAGATATTAAACTGTGGAGCATTAAACTGTATCATTTTACATATAAAAAGAAAAGGATTAAATAGAATTAGTCTGTTGAGCTGACTGAGGAGAAACAATGTGAGTGACGGTCTGAAAACTAAAGATACAAAAGAACTGTGGTATCTTCAAGAGATTTTTTCTCTCCAAATATTTTCCTTCCCCATGTTTAAAGGATAAACACTAATATAAATATTTCCCTTATGAATGTAAGATATTTTTCCTAGGGAAAAGAAAACCATAATCTGTTTTAAGTTGTTATATATTTGATAGTATTCGTGTATTTTGTGTACGTACTTTATAAAGATAGCAGTTTACAGAGCCCCATAGCAGTGGATATTCTTTACAAGTCGGACTGGCAGTGTAAACGTGACCAGGGGCAGATGACATTAAGAAGCCCGTATTGTTTCCAAGAGGCAAAATCTGTAGGGTGAGGTAAGATCTTTTATTAGACTGACTGATATAGATGGAAAAAATGAACAAGCTTTGGGGCACACAAGAGCTTGATAGTTGACAGATATGAGCTTTATAGATTCGAACAGTAAGGTATCAAAATAACACATGGCATGACTTGGAGTTGTCAACAGACTTATAAATTATTTAGAGCATGTGTGCCCTTGTGTGCCTGCAAGCCTGTCCGTCTCTTGCCACTTAGGCTGCTCCAGCTTATAAAAGACATAACCACTCCCTGCAAATCTTACCTCTCTTCTGTCTTTAGACCATCTCAGAAAGAACACGACTATAACTTTTAGTTTAAACAAAGGTTTGTAAGGAGTGGATTTTATGAGATCTAGCTGCAGTATGGGATTTAACTATTTTATGTGTAGACTCTCCTGCTTTCAACTTGCAGTAGGAGCTTGGATTAACAGTAATGCTGTACGCTTTCCAGAGTTAAACATCTGGGGCAAACAGCTATCAACTCCGAATTCCCTGGAAAACTGGTAACTGCTAGTCTTGCATGAGATAATAAAAGTTCATTTTTTTCTGTGATGTTGTTGGAATTGGGTACATAGAGTCACAGCCACACAGTGCTGGGAGAGAAGCAGTGTCCCTAGGGAGCAGCACAGAATCAGCTAATAGCCAGGAGCCCAGGCAAAATTTGTAGGGTAAAATATATTCTCACCTTCTTGGGGGTTTTTTTTTAGATTTTTTTATTCAGACTTCTTCCATAATCTTGCCTGAGTACACATGGGAATGTCTGGAGAATGTTTTAAATCCTTTTACTTTTAAACGTGGCAAAATCATGCAAAGCTTTTCTTATACCTATGCATTGAAACTTATTAGCAAAAAAGTGCTCTAAATAATTCATGAGCCTGGTGTCATCTCTAGGCTTTGCTTTGTGGTGGTGTGAATCCTCGCCGCTCAAATCCACAAAGCCTGTACCTGTCAGCCAGCAGGTGCTGACACGGTTGGTGTGAGGCTCTGTAAGGTCAGTGGAAAAGACTACGTATGGATTCTCGCTGTTTTGAATATTGGATCTTTCATTCGGCTGTAGGGGATGCAGATGGGCTAACCCTATTAGTAGTGCCTTAATATCACTGGTTAGGATAGACTAGCTGCTGTGTGGCAGCATTGCTGTAGGTCAAGAGATAGCGGCAGCAGAAGCCACCTAGTCCCAGGTAAGGGCAGAAGGCCCCAAATCCACCTCCTGCAAAGCTGAAATGATCGTTCTGTGGACTCAGTAGATGACAGAATTGCAAATAGTTAAAAGGAGACCTAGTCCTGAAAGGATGTTCAGCAGCTCCATCAGACGGGGCAGGAGTCTTTCTGGAAGGCAACAGGCTGCTGCTGGGAACCCAACGATCAGGGCAACGGAGGACACGTTCAGATTTGGGAAGCTGTGTGTGGTGGACTGGGCTTGGCTGGCCTAGAGTCCTTTTGTTGCTTTCAGCTATTTATAAAACTTAACAATACTTGTTTTGTTTTAGGAAAACCACACAGGGAATTGGTCCCACTTTGCTCAGCTCACAGTGGATCTGACAGTGCTGTTATAAGATTGGATTTGCTATGGACTCGCCAGGAATATTTCTAAGCTATAATTCAAGCCTCAGTCTGAAGGTAAGAAAATTGTGTGGTTTCATTTTGAAAGCGGCAATTGCTTGTGGTTTAGGAGCTGAGAAAGGATGCTCTTGGATAAAACGGATGAACCCTTCACATGGCTTTTGGGCAAAGAATTTCAGGGGCAAGTGTTTGCTGTCATTTGCACTTCACAAGAGTGGTATGGAGTGTCCTACAGCCCTGTGCATGTTTGGACCCGTGCATAGAGCTCCCCACAATTACCTGCTAAGCTCCTTCAGAAAGCACCGTTATAAAGTCCTGCCTGTCAAAGTCACTGAACCTGCAGAAACTTCTTGTACACAAAGGAGAGGCTATGTGGAAACTTATTTCAATTCAGTATTTGTTAGGGTTAGGCCACGGAAATACAAACAATCTTTGCCTTATTATTTATTTCCTGTTGATTTTGTTTCGTTACATCATATTTCTGGACTTTTTCCTAAAAATGTTGCATCTCCAAATTCTTTACTAAATATCACAAATAGATATCAAAAGTTGTGTTGACATTTTTGAAAGTTTTCCAAGGCTTTGCTGTTGTTACAGTTGCAGAAACCACAGCCCTCGCGTAGCTGTGAACGACTTGAATCGCAGGCATCCAGCCCAACAACTACTCAAATTACTTTGATGTTACAATATGTAAAAATAATGCAGTAAACAAGACATTTTGGCTTTGGAACCTGACCTGGAAATGGATTGCTGGCGGAAATGGAGTATTTGACTTGCTTTTCGTTTTAATGAAAAGGAACAAACTGTTTCAGAATTGGCTAAGTTTAGCGCTTTGATTTTTTTTTTGTTGGGTTTTAGTCTGGACTCACACGAGATTTCTTTCAGTGCTTGGATCTGTTTGAATAAGCTCTTCTTGCTATTGCTGTTTTAATCAAACTGGGCTGGCATGCCCATGCAAAAATCAGCAACACGGAGAAAGAGCAGCCGGCTCATGATATCTAGCGATGTGTTTTCTCAGAACTACTTAATTTTTGCAGACTGCTGGTGGATATATTGTATGGCTCCAGTGTGATAAAGAGGAATGGTGTGTAAGTGTAAAGGGTTAGATCTCCATCTGATATCAAACAGTTGCTCGAACTATGTGAGTTTATACTTGCTGAGGGTCAGGTGTAATATGTGGGTCTATATTTTGCAGAAAGTAGTATTCAGATTTTATTTTAAAACCCCATTTTTACATTGACTTTGTAATGTAACTTCTTACATAAATCCATGGCTATAAATAATGGTGAAGTACCACTGCCATCCCTACGGAGTCTGGTGTAATTTGGGGAATCCGCACTTTTTCCAGTACAAAGCAAGGTAAAACTCCTTGTCCTGCCACCAAACCATCCATGGTGGTGGGGTCTGTGCACCCACAGCAGTGCCTGCAGCAGCTGCTCTTGTTGTGGGAGATCTATGGGGCTCAGCTCAAGTCCCCGTTCTTGTAGGACAGCCTCAATTCAAGTAACCTTTTGTCCATTTTCTTGATGTTTTCTTGGCGCGACTAGTTGACTCCTGTGTCTCTGCTGACCTAAGGGTAGTGTCAGGACTCCTCTGAGCTCATCACCTTCAGATCATCCATCTTTTCCCCAAACAGCCAGAATCCGGTTGTTTGGGCTGGCAGTTTCTCCAGCATCACCCACGCAGCAGGTAGACGATGTAGATGGGAGGTCGCGCATCCCTCCCTGTGGGTGAAAAAGGGAAGAGCCAAAGTGTAGATTGATTCAGATTACTCTTGTAAAACAAAATCTTATCATTAGAGTTTGTTATGGTGTGGTCACTTCCAATTTCCACCCATATTATGGGTGCACAAATGCAGCTCATGTAAGCGAGTTTTTCTCACGGTTTTCCCCAAATAATGGGAAAACAAGGGTCTCCATAACCCTGGGCCTCTAAGCAGATGGATTAATTGCATTTGTTTGTGAAAGTGTTTTGGTTTTAAATCCTTTCACAATACTGAAAGGACACTAAGAATGTCTTTGCAGGTTTCCTAAATTTCAACCAAAAAAACCCCAAATGTAGCTCTTTTATGTCAATATTTTATGTCTCCATAGGTTTTGTGTTAAACTCCTGTACGGAGTTACTGTGTGTTATTGATAACGTGGAACTGGACTTGGTGGATTTTAATGTCTTTTTTTCATGTTTATATGGAACATTTTGAAGCAGCAATTAAAATAATTAAGGAGGGTGAAGAAATCTTTAGCATGCAACAAAGATTTCTGCAAAATGTTAATTTCTGTCAAATAAGTGAATATATGCACAGATGCCTCCTGACAGAGGCTGTGATTTCTGAGTGCTTTGCATGCCAAATAACTTGTTTACCCCCTCAATGTTTGCCAAGTTTACTGTCAATTTACAAATAATTTCCATTTTGCTGTTTATTCTGCTGCCTTTTGATGGATATGTCTTCCAGACTTTTATCTTGCATGTAGACAAACTAATTAATATTTTCCCTTCAGGCAAATATTTTTTTCTTAGATCTAAATGTGGGTTAGATTCTCCTTCGTTTCCATATGCTTTGTTCTGTCAATCATGTCTCTTCTATGTTACTAAAAATGTACCTTTGTGGATGTCATTTCTCATGTTTTACAGATTTATTTCACCTACATCTATATGGGAATGTGTGTATGTAGAGAGACATATTTGTTATATATGTGTTCATATATGTTTAAGCAGAGAGAGTGAAAATACTCAGTTCACGTTAAGATTTGGTTTTTAAGATGGAACGAAAATACATTTTGCCTTGCCTGTTGCTGCCATTTCCCAGGCTCGACCTCACTGTTTGTGGTTACTGCTGCCCATATGGCACACGCAACACTGAGTACATCTCTTCTGCAGTGTTAGCCCCGATTCCTGCACGTCTTTTTGACCTGGTCCAGCCCTACTAGCCATACATAAAATATTCAGTATATCCCATTTCCATCCTCGTACTATCAGACCACGGCGGACTGACCCTTCTGAGATGAGCAGGTTGATGCAGAAGTGGTCCTGAGCTGTCATGGTCCTGCGGGGAGGGGTGCTTTCCTCTGGACTGCCCTGCCCAAGCTCTGCTGACCTTAGTGCCAAAACCTCCTCCTCACGTATCAGCGCATCCCCAGCCCCAGGGACGCCCCTCCCGCAACGCCTTTCGTCACCCTCTAGGTACCTTTAAAGATCTCCGATAGCTAAATATTGTTGTATTCAAGGTACAAGATTTCCACATAGTCTCTGCAGCTTCCACAAAGCTTTCAGGCGGTATTGGAAGACACAGTGTGGGATAAAAAAAAACCCACGTTATCGGAAGGCTGCATGTTAACCACGTTCTGCTGAGAAAAACACAGGTGGTAACCGAGAGCGCAGATATTGCGAACAGATTCTTGCGACTTACCAGTCGTAAAAATATCTCTGCAAAAAATACTCCCAACGACTCTGTTTACAGAATGCTTGGTATTTCCTATATCTGGAAATATTCTCGTTGTAGCTCCATATGTCGCAGCTAGTCTGACAAGCTTTCTTTTGAACTGTTTGCAGGTTGCAGTCTGTCTGGAGGGCTGGGTGCTGATGCCTTCAGGTTTTTAGGCCCTGCGTTATGGGCATGATTATCTTGTTCACTTTGCAGGCATAGAAAGACGGAGCTGGGATTTAGCAGGATTTGAAGAAACTTCCTAATTATGCCAAGTGGAGAGCTGCCTGAGTAAAATCTCAGCCAGAACCCCAGGTTTTTTATTACCGGTTCTGTTTTAAGCGTATCTCTGTAATTTTCTGTTTTTCTGCTTTTGTTTATATCATCATAGTCAGCGGGACTGAGAGATTAAAAACCGAAATATATTATCTTCGCGCATCCTCAAAACCTGTCGAGAAAGGAGGAGAAATTAAACAAGGACAAAAACTCGCAGTGAAGTGAAGCTGTTTCCTTTGAGCTGCCTTATTAACCAGTCAAGTACTTGACTGCCACTGTCAGCTAGATTTCTTTAGAGAAAGAGTGGCATTTTGAAAAATACAAATTCACCGCCTGCACAAGTTAATGAGGCCCTTCAGCAATGTTCATTGATAGTGTAAATTCATCATAATACAGTGCTACAAACCATAAATGGGATACGCATACAGGAAATCATCCACTATTAGAAATTTGCCAGACACGGAAAGAAAAAGAAGCCATTGATAAGCAGAAAACTCATCTCAACTGCTCCGTGCTGATGGGTGTGCAGCACATTAGTAATGCCAGATAGGGCCATGATGAGAACTTATTAAGGTGAATTGAGGTAGCTCGTCAAGTATATTTTGCTCCCCTTTGTTCATGTTTTATGGACTCTCTCAGCTGCCTCCCTTACATTTGCCTGTGTCAGGTTAGATAAAGTTTGCTGTGTAAGGACTACCATCAACATAAAGGGACAAATGTCTCCAAATACGTCCCTTTTCTGTGCACACACAAATGTGCTTATGCACTTAATTGATTTTCAGTTGCATCTGCAAGCGATAGCTTTACAGATGCCAAATTACCTTAAGGGCTATATGGTACACAAGGAGTGGACAGTAAGAGACAGTAAAGATTGGCAACACCCCAGAAAAAAAATATCAAGGTGACTTCCTGATCTTTTAAATAATTATCGAGCAGTGCTGTTTTGCTATCCATATCAATGAATAAATCTCTCTGCAGTGCAACACAGTCAGCACGCCTACCCTCATTGAGTAGTACCAGTTTAAAAATCTCAGGGACCATTAGGCCAATACTTTAGTGTGGTTTGTCTGTTGGCCGGTTTCCATCACCCTGCTTCAGGGAATGAATAAAAAAAAAAAAAGAATACTTGGCATTGTGATCATAAAATGGTCAGCTTCTTGAGGAGAAGAGGTGTACAAACTTGTTAAAATCGTGAAGATTTTGACTGGAAAATAAGCAGGAATAACGGAGCAGAAATTGCAGACGTTGATGATTTCTGTTCCCTCTGCCTTTCAGACCTCTTTGGTAGCTCCTCTGTGCTGCTCCTCTCCCCTCTCCTGGAGGGAAAATCCTATGGACAGTTTTTGGGAGGTCCTCCAGTGTCTTTTTTTGTGCCTCTTGTATCCTCCCCATGTTGTGAACTATTTCAAAGCTGACAGGCCAGAGAGATGCTCCTCGGTGCTCTCTGACCTCCTGTGTTCCTCCTCCCCTCTCCTCTGCTCCAACAACTCTTTTCTGTCCCCCTTGCCCCATCTGACTCCCCCCTGGCCCTAGGTGCCCCACTCTTCTGAACCATTTTTTCTCTCAACTCCTGCCAAAGTCCGCACGATGATCTCTGAAGGGGTCTCGGAGCTTGGCTTCTGAAAGGGTGGTTTTCAAATAAATCTGGAGCGCACGTTGTTTAACGCACTGTGGACTGTAAGAGATGAAACGGAGTTAGATGCTTTTGTTCCTTTTGCCCGCTACTCAAATCCCCAGCTGATAATTACGAACAATAGATGAAAATGTGTTTGGTATATATCATAAGAAGAAATCTTATGGAAACATTAGGCAGCCTATTATTGTAAGGCTCTTGTAAATACTGTTTTGTAAGAAGAACGTATCTAAGATGATGTAAAACTTAATATTCCTATTAACAAGATGTACTCTACTCCTTCCAATTCATATCAGTGAAAATGTATTTTAAATTACAAAGTACTCATATTTTATCTGAGCCAATGTTCTGATTCATATGCCTCCTCTTTAATCCTATTTTCATTCAAAGTTTCACAATTCACATCTTTTTCTTATTTTATGTAATATTTTCTGTGTTTTCAAAATGTAATCAAAGCTTGTTAGCTTCTACCGAACCATGTTTGGTTGAATGGGAATATTAATAATACCAGCTATTGATGTCTTTATGTTAAAATTTGATTTATTGAGCAAGTGGCACATAATCTGTGGGGAAAATACCTAGAGATAACACCTTGAGATGATTAATTGTGTTTACAGTGCATTCCTGTAATAATTGTTTACAAGAAAATTTATGCATGAGTTGCTGCCCCAGTTCAAAAGAATAACTCATCAGATTGTCAAGCTCTCTGCTCTTGAGTATTCTAGCTAATTGCTATCTTTGCTAGTTGAGCATCATAAATCCTTCTTCCACAGAGCTGAGAGCAGGATTTTTGGATCATGCTTTTTCATGCAATGAAAACCTTTTCATCCCTGGGAACATCAGTTTTCTCATGCAGGAAGAGAAAAAATAATGTAAGGGGATGATAGCTACAGGAGATTGTGACAAGTCGCCCAGTGGCATTGGGTATAACTTCTGAAAGGAGCTTGTATAATCACGTGTTAAAATGTGTGTTGGGTAAGTTTGCCAGTAACGTTATTGATAATGAATAACATATGAGGATGTAGACTTAGTCTTCTATATTTAAAAAACATTAAATTCCCAGTTCTGCTGCTCTCTACTTCTGTATTGCTTTCTCCCTCACAAGTGCTGCAGGGTGGAAATGGTAGGATGGGTTGGAGAACGGTTCCTTTGCAGCCATCTGTGCCTATTACTGATTTAATAACAATTACACAATTCTCCCTTTTGGAATTAAATCCACCCTTATAAATTCACAGAGATAAACACACTTTTCTTTTGCACAGCTTCATGCATTTTGGCTTTTTTTTTTTTGTTTGTTCTATTTCCAACTTTCGGGTTTAATTATGTCATAACTAACTTTACTGTAGTTACAGGAGTATTATCCAAGCAATATGTTGCCAGGAAGTAGTTGATAATGTTTAATAATTCCTGATTACATTCCTGTTCCAGTCCATGATCATGATTATACAAATGTTTCTGGTGCTATTTTTCAGTACAAATCCTTCTTTTGAGGTTTTTTTTTCTTCCTTGTTGACAGTGTATTGGTCAGAATACAAGAGAAACCGACCTATTTGCTAGTTTAATTAAAGATGTCAGTAAAATCCTTAAGGTTTGCCTGGGAAGGAGCAGATTTACTTGCTGCTTTTATGCACACTGTGGGATTTAAACATTTTGAGAATTGCTTTGGTGATTTTTCCCAGGAGATAAAGGAATGGATTAAGTGAAGTAGTTTCTGACTATAATTGGTCTGGTTTAAACACTTAAAAATAACTTTAAGAAATAAGAAAACACAAAACAGGTTTTCAAGTAGGGATTTAACTTTTTTTTTCCAGCTATGTGTTTATTTCAGCTTTGGTGTCTCATTGTGAACTATCAAAGTGTGCTGCACGTAAGGTAGTATATATGTACTTTAGCTGCTCTGAACAGCGGTCCAGGCAGAGGACAGATGTCTGAAGGAGAAGAAACAAAAGGACTAAATCTGAAGAAACAGCGGGGGAAGAGAAAAAGGAGATGAGAGGGGAAAAAAAAAAAAAGAGGCTTTCAGCCTTTGGATAGGTTATTTGCTCTTTTCAAACAAAGTGGGCTGTGTGTGCTTTAAACTTTCCCAATGTTTCCAGGCAGCCTAGCAAAGCCGGCTCCATCAAAGGGAAGGCTCCCACCACCTGTTGCTTAGGTGTTTCTGGCACACCACCTCCGCGGCTGGCACGCTGCTGCTGCTCCTCTCGGTTGGTAAATTCAATCAGTTATACACACGGGGCATCACGGAAAAGCTGTTCTGTCTATTTTTCCAGTCAAACACATGGGTTCTTCTTTCTGCCTCCTTTTGTCTCAGGTAGGTGAGCGGCCAATAACAAGGAATTGCTGCCAAATGATTCATGTCATAGTCATTTAGAAAGACAGAGGTAGCTTTGGCATAAATCGAAATCTTCAGATGACTGAACCAGGCCTAGCACTGCAACCCCCTAAATCCATCAGGTCTCACAATACCAGCTGCACTGGGAGCAGGCAACAAAACGTGCTGCTGAGCAATATGAAAATGTAAATTTAACAGCTAAACTTGGGCTTGTGGTCCAAATACATGTGGAGTACTGTTACACATATAGTAACTATAGTCCATCAAAAGTTAGTGATAAGGGAATTCTTGAGAGAAGAATAAAAATAACAGCCAACCAAGACATTACAAGCAGGTTTTGATCAAGAGTAGATGCAATAACACAACACACGAAACAGATTCTGTAGGAAATATTAGACTCTTATCTTACAAAAAATTCCAACCATGCCTATCAAGAAACATTAATAACAGTGTTATTGACAGAGTATTCATTTAAAGTCTTTCTGTTGGATACAATTAACATTTAGATGAGAGACAGTTATAGGTACTCAGATGATATATACGAAAGAAACAATGACTCATCTCTCCAACAGTAACGGTACCAAACCTCGCAGCGGGGAAATTGCAGTTCTGCTAATTTAACAAAAAAAAAATCCATGGACTTTACAGAAGGAATCAGATTGATCCTATCAGAAGGATTGCTGTGTACTATTGCCTTATTTAAAGAGGAAATTTCTGTTAGTTTTCCAAGTGCTGGGATGGATGGACTGAGGGCAAGAGTAGATAGCGCATCAGGAAAGGGCTGAGATGGACAGTTCAGCTCTGGGGTCAGGAGAAGGCTGTTGTGCTCTTCTACCAGGTTTTTCTTCTACCCATGTTGAAGATCTTTTCGTAATTGGATTAATCTTTATATCACCCACATGAACATCAGCAAATGATGGAACCTGTGTGCATCAAGGTTGAGGGCAGTGATGGTGTCCCCATCTCCTACTCTTGTATCTGTACTTTGAAGCTTAAACTGGAAGTCCTCTCTTGCTAACACTATGTCTCCCTAAAGACCAGACTATTTAGACCTGGATGGATGGTGAATAGGATGCTGGAAGGATACATTCAGATTATGATTTCCTGAGAATTCATGATGTCTCCAACCAGATAACAGATAAACCCTGGGTCTTGGTTTCATCTCTCCTGCTTTTAGTTCTTTAAAATTTAGTCTAGGCTTGCCCTGAGTTTGAAAGAGAAGCGAAGTTGCCCCGAAGGCCGTTCATCCCATCCAGCTTCTTATTTTTAGAAGACTGAAGCGCTACCTGAATGCAATATAACAAAAGCACCAATGGCAGTCGCTAGTCTAAGTCTCTTTGAACGTGACCATGGTGAGCCGGCAGCAAGCTGGCTCAGGAGCCTTTGTATTAGCGAGCCGCTACTTTCTTCTCTACATCTGTACCTGCCTGGAGGTCTCTCCACCCGGCTGGCTCTTGTGCAGTTTTAGAAGATGCCTGATCGGACAGAAACTAACAAAAAAATGAGCGAAATTGACTGAGGTTCAGAAAATCTAGAACTGTGATAAAACTTTCCACCTTAAACACTCTCCTCACTGGCAGTCACAGTTTTAGTAATTAAGAACATCATGATTGGGTTTAGAGAAAGTGGTATGATAATAGTTAATTGAAAAACTGTCTTATATGCCAGACAAAAATTTTAGACGATATGATGCTGCAATAAGAAGACCTGTAAGTCTTAAAATGGAGTTATCTCCAACCATGCTGCTTTAAATCTGATCTATAATAGCCTGGTAGTAGTTTATTTATATTAATTCTGTACTGTATATTTTACATTTTGTAGAAATGCCTAGAGCATGCATGTTAAGCAGTTAAGAAAATTAATCTGCTTGAGCAGTGATAACATTTGTAGAATGAAATCCTCACAATTAGAAAGACATTTGAAGAAACCATGTTAAAAGGTGCTGAAATGTTCTTGAAGAAATGCCACATGTTGCTGCGGGCAGTAATGAAACATTTCCATATAAAGTACTACATAAACACATATAAAATGTAGACATATGTTAGCAGATTATGGAGTGTGAGAGTGATACAGTAGTGATGATTATTTGCAAGTGTTAATGTTACCAAAGCTTAAGGTTATCTCCTGGTCTTGGACCCTATATGTAAATAATTATATCTGCAAATAAGCATCTCCGAAGATATCAAATGTAATATACATTCAGTACTTCTGAAATACTGTAGGGTTTATTGATCTGCAGTATATGATAGTAAATTTCAGTAGATTTATGCTCAGATATCAGTGAACATATGGCTTAAGACATGCAAGTTTGAAATAAAGTTATTCATATTATGTACACTTCCACATGGTTAAGCATTTGCAACTCAGAGGGTGATCAATATGCAAAAGGTGAAGTCAAATATACATTATCTACATGGAGGTAATTTTCTAGGGATAGCACATAACAGTTCTATCGGCAAACCCAGAGAAATTTTATCTCTGCGTTCATCTATCAAATGTTTCCTGTGAAAGTGTCCATCTACTGTGTGAATAGATCTGTTTTTTCTAAGTATCTGTTTGTCTAAGTGAGAATAGCCTACGTATTTCCATAGCCTACTGGACCCAAAGTAGTATCTCAAAAAAATGAACATATAGCAATCTGAAAAACAGCAGTAATGACTTCAGCTTTGGGAATATGGTCTTAGTGGGACTTTGATTGGGGGATTATTCCAAACTTCATTTTTTCATTGATGACTTCTGCATTTGTCCTTACATTAAAAATGGTGTATATTCCTCACGCTCCAAGATCTAAAAGCACAACTATGAAATCAACTAAGTTGATTGAATATTTCTACTGAGAATTCTTAGTGGTGTTTTCCTAATGAGCATTTTTTCACATCCTTTTTTTTTTTCCAGAATGTTTGCTTGAATTAGAAAACAATCTCTGCACTCAAAAGTGGCAAATCACTTGAGATTCATTTCTGAATAGGGCTGAGAAATCCCTCTTCGCATATCTTTAAAAATGTTGCTCCAAGAAAAACAGGAATTTGTAACTTTAAAACCTTCATCAGCCCTGGAACTTTGAAATAAATAGTTCTTGAAAGAACTCAATACTTATGAGGCCAGACCTTCTACTTGGTGTGCACTGAAGCTATAGAAATTCAAGCAAAACAGACTTTTGGTGATCTTAATCTATTTAATAGCAGGTGTTTGCATCACAGAATTACATCACCATTTTCCGTTCTATAAAGACCAGAAATAGAAAAATCAGAGAAGATTGTCATCATATTGCAGAAAGCCTTATATTATTTCTGACTGCTTTTTATCCATGTATATATATTTTACTAAGGATTATGGTTGCACAGTACATTCCTGAGAAACCTGCTGTGTGTTCTGTTGATATTGGTCAAAAAGAGCCCCAAGTAATTTCTTTTGGTTCTAGATCAGGTGTGTTCTTGCAGCAATAGGAAAAATCTGTGGGCGGATGCAGGGTAGATTAATTATAATTTATAAAAAGCGTGATAGTATTAATTTGCATTTCATAGCTTGGTGTTGTTTAGTTATCAATCCAATGATTCTACATTGATTTTTTTTACTACTAATATACTGTACTTATGTATTGTGTTGAAGACATACAGACCTTAAAAGCAAACCGGTATTTCTGCTGCAGTGCTATCAAAAACCACGTCCCACAAGCTGTCTGCAGAGTCCAGTCTGCGTCCACAATTTGGGAGAAAGGAATCGATGTTGGCAGCATTGTTTGATCTAAATTTCAAAGGGAAAATTGAAACCATACTCGGGACGCAAAGAGGTTCTCTAAACAGAAAAATTTACACCCCCTCATTCTTCTCCAAAGACTATTCCTGAGTGAGATGATAAGCCCAGCTAGCCCATTTGATGACTCGGTGAGCCAGTTATCTCGTGCTGGTGCTGCAGGAGGTGCTGGCACGGGCTCCTGCTCCCGGGCCCCAGCAGGTCTCCAGCGCCCGCTGCCCTATTGCCCCCCAAAGCAGCAAGGTCAATGCCAGATCCCCACTTGCCAGAGGCAAAGGGGGAAGAGGTATTTCTTTTCATTTGATACCTGATTTGCCCATTAATGACGATAGCATGTCAACAGTATGTTACACATTAAAATTTTCCTAACTATAGTGAATAGAAACTCTTTTGCTACGTGCTGCACACGTGCGTCAGCAAACATTGAAAAGGGCTGCATTAAGATTTGCAAACAAAGAATCAGGCAAGTGTCTTTTCCAAGTACGCTTATTTTCAGAAACCCATCTATCTCCTTTCCAGAAAGGAGTTAACTTTCACAATGAGTCTCCCCTTTCTTCATTAGCTCTTGATTAGAATTGGCCTAATCAGGTCAGGTAGAATAAAAACTGATCAGAACCTTCAGCTAAAGATCAGAGGAACCCATTTTTCGTTTTGAAAATTACATTTCCTTTCTTTTTTCTTTTTTTCTTTTTTTTTTTTTTTTTAATTTCTGTTCCTTCTGTCTACAGGAACAGATGTGTATGAATTCCCCAAAGAAAATTTGTTCTTATGGCATTCTGGTTCAATTTCTTTGTCCATACCAATCCTAAAAGGTAGTAAACGGATATTGTTTATAAGAAGATTTCATGATCCGTTTATTTCAGATCCTTTTCATGTTTTAAAAAATGTGAAGAACTCTATTTAAGTGATAAAACAGCAGCTAGAGTGCCATTTTAAATCTGAGAATTCAGTAAATATTGCACTGCTAGTAAGAAAAAAAGTCAGATTGAAGAATGTTAAAAATCATCCTTGTAACAGCCTAATAGGGTAGATAATGGTGGTAGTTATAATAAAAGGTGTTTTAATGAATGTTCCTAATAACAAATATGAACCATATATTATCAGCATGGCTCCTGGTCATGTCCACATAGTGATCTGGACCCTGTAGTGGTTTAAAACACTGATTTTGATCTTACAGATTTGGATTCTTTTGGGTGAATGACGGCAGACTGGATCCCTGCTCCATGGTTTACAGTGTGACTGTTTGGACTTCAAAGGCAGTAGCTATAGATACCACTTTGAGGCTGGATTATGAGTACCCTGTCAGATGCTTCAAAAGTCTGTGGGATATATATTTGATAGGCTATGCATGCATTTAAAGGGTTTGCTGCATTTTTGGTAGGAAATGACCCACTAGGAGTAAGAAAGGGCTTGGAGCTTTCTGAGTGAACGCTACTTGCTCTTTGGCAGAATATATCCTTTTGCTGAAGCAGTTTATTAATAGTACCTCATCACAATTAGCAATATTGAAATAGCTAAAATTGGCAAAGTTTTGTCAGCTAAAACAGCATGCGTGAGAAAACATGCACTTGTTCTGTAACAGTTATGGAAAGGTCTGTAATGAATATCAATGTTGAAGGGGTTCGGGATGCTCCTTGTCATGTTGAAGGGGTTTGGGGATCCATCCTAATCCATCCCAGCTGGCAGTTCCTGTCCCTCCCATCTCCCTCATTATTCTGTCCTCTTGTATTCCTGGCTCTTCTCCCTGGGATCCTGCCTTCAGTTAGGATCTGCCACTTGTGCTGCAGCAAGAGCAAACCTGCTCTTACCCCGCCTTGTTCAAACTACTATTCCTTACTGTCTCCTTGTCTCCTGTATCCTTCTTCTTTCCAGCCCACTTTGTGTCTTAGCTCTTCATTTCTTTGTTCATATTTCCCTCCTCTTGTCCATTTTTCTTATATTTTATTTATTTTTTATTTTTTTAATTAGTCAGAGCGGCAGCTGTCAGTGGTTTAGTGCAGTCACTTATATTTTACTCCTTGACCAGTCCTGCTGATTATTAATTACGGTAGCAAAACGTGATCTGTACCTGAGAGACTCGTTAGCTGAGTAAACACCATATTTCATTTGTATATATTTTACAAACATTTAATGAACGCTTTCATCTCCAAGATCGGTGATATGTGGACAACCACACTGTCCTCGGCTAGGGATGACCACTGGGAAGGGGAGGAGCTGTGGGCAGGGGCACGGGTGCTCAGGGGCTGTCCTGCAGGTCCTGTGCTTGCACATGGCACTTCCAAAGGAGTTTTCCGGAGGCCTTTCCAGTTGAGGCACAGCTCTGCAGGAGCTGCACAACACAACTGCACAGCACAACGAGCTCAGCAGAGCTGGCGGGAATGTCTGTGAGGACCATCTGCATCAGCAAGGCAGCCAGGGCAGGCAGTTTTAGCCATATGTGAAAGTGCAGGGTAGTTAAAAAAAAACCCTTTGATATGAATTCATTAAAAAAAAAAAGAAGTGTAATTGCATTTAAAAATTAGATTGAATTTTTTCTCATTTTCGTGGGACCTGATGACATCCAAGGCTGCAATTAAGACACAGCTTTTAAGAAGTTTTCCTCATTGAATATTATAGGTTGCTTTGAGAAGTGCAACAAGTGTACTTAAATATCCTCTTACATTCAACAAGTATTTGCACAGCCTATAACAAAACAAAATATGCTGGCAGACCAAGTCGCAAGTTAAAGAAGAAAATCTCAGTGAAGGTTAACTTAAATCAACCTTCAGATGTGAGTCTGAGCCTCTAAGATCTGATTTTAAAGGCCTCAAACATTAGCCTCATAGCATCCTTTAAACAGTCAATTTTAAGAACTATCAATATCTGTACAACAAAAGAATTTTTAAAAACCTGAATGAGATTTTTGAAGATCTTACTTAGAAAAAAGTCAGTTTTGGAAGATTCAAAGAGACTTTAACCCTTTAGAGTAGGCAGTGGGCTGCATTTGTAAGAGGGACTCTTAAACACAAAGAGCACAGCAAAGTCAGAGAAACCTTTTACATCCTCTTTTAAACAGAAAAGGATTTTTATCATTGTTCTTTGTGGGGACTCACAGAATCTGAATATTCAAGTTAAAAAGGATACTCGTGCTAGCTACAATTTAGCCCTCAGTGAATAGTGGATGGTGTGGTTTTCAAGAGAGATTTGTATGTCCTTGATGGTATTTTATTGTAAAATCTTACCAGATTAAAGTAGCAAAAGGATAAATCTTAAAGGAGCTCATTATTATGAGATCTCATCTGTCTGCCTTCATAATGAACTTGGGTGGTTCTGGAGGGATTTCCCTGATTTGGGTTGGAAGGATTGCTGGCTCACGGTCCTGTTATTAGGATTCTGGTAAGAGACACATGCCATCCTTGTCACCAAAAGCTGTACCAAGATAACCACTTTGCAGTTTAGGAGTTTATGCTTTTCAAGTTATGTAGTTCCTCTGGTTTGTGAGATTGCTTACAGATCGTGTCATCTGTGAATGCTTTAGCTTTGTCTACCACAAACTTGCTTTCAAAAAACTGGAAAAAAAGTATAGAAGTCTTTTAAATGAGAGTAAAATAACATCTCCTTTAAATGCTGGTGGGATGGTAGGACAGAGTTGGAAAAGTTGCACATTCGCATTGAACTCAAAGGTTCCAAGGACACTCCCAGAGGCTTCTACCATTTCGATTTTTGCTCCCACAACTGTCTAAACCAAACAGTGATGCTGGTAATGATGGCAAGAACCATGAATGCTCTGTAGTGCAAACAACACTTAGAAAAATCCTTTTAGCAGCAGAATTCCCAGGAAGCCCAAAGAAATTGCAGGCCTGATCTTAGCTACCCCAAAAATTGCTGAGCTCTTGGTGGAGGAGGACTCAGGGAAGGTCAGTCTTGCAGTCTGAGAATGTGACCAATAAGCAGGAGGAAACGAGCTGGTCTTCTGCTGCATCAGAGCTGCTTCCAGACCTTACTCACCTTGCACAGCTCTGGTGACCCAAAATTATGGCATAAAAATGGCACTATTTTGGTTGTTGTGGTATTTCTTGATTTTAATATAGTAAATCTGGATCTAGCTCACCCTATTTAAAAAATGTTGAGCCACCAGAGTATACTGTGGTTGCCCGCAGGCTAGAAAATAAGACTGCCCGGGTTGCTTCCAGCTTTGATGTTCAGCTTTCAGCACTCACAGAACAGTATTTTCTGGTTTCTCAAAGGACAGGTTACATTTTTGGTCTCGTAGCAGTGATATGAATTCATATATTTTGAAGCATTTCTAGCTGATGTGTGGAAAACATATTATTGACAAGGTTTGCAGTTATGCTGCTTCTGGTGTCAAGGAATAACGACATGATGTTGCGACCTGTCTGACCTGAGTCTGTCTTCTCTTAATCTGGACACTGTTTCATAAGTTTGCAAATATGAGTAGAAACACGGTATTTGTGCTGTAATTGATCCCCTGCTTGGTGTTGGCTAGGTTTAACTGAGCAGCATAAAACTAAGCTATTTAGAGCAAAATCTGATACACGCATAAAAAACTTGGCTGCTTCCTAATGTGCTGTTGAGATGTCTTACCCCTTTATTTTTGTGGTTTGGTTTGGTGGGTTTTTTTTTGGTCTTAACAATACTACTGCATCTTAGGATGGGCTTGACACTATCCCGAGCAATGCTTCTCTTGACCTATAGGGTAACAAAAAGTAGAATCTGATAGAAAAGCGACAAAAGTAAATTTGGGTCGTTTCATTGACTTACGGGACTTTGGAACAGGTCTGATATATTCCTGCAGCAGAATTCTGCAAGATGTCTCATCAGACCTTTGGAAAGGTCATTATACTCCATCAAATAATCTGCAGCAGATCCTCCGTGACAGGGACATTGGTACGCTAAAATGAACTGAAATCACCAAATAGTTTCATAAAGAACAGCCTTCAGAAAAATAATAGCTTTTTATTCCTTTTGCAATAGGCCTTGAACCGAAGCAGCAGCCTTGGTCTCGAGGTTTGGCTGGTGCAATTTCATTGACTTCAGTGAAAGGGCAAGCTGTTGTGAGACCTCTGTGTACTTCAGTCTCTGTGTCAGCTCCTTCTCTCAGTCCTCAGCCTCCAAGAGAGCAAGCAATATGATTTTTAAACGCACTGATGCCATTTTATAAGCACTATTTATCTTTTTTCTCTTCCCACTTTATTAATTATACAGTGTTAGATGTCTTGAAACATAAATACCCCAACTGCCAAAATTAGAGCACAGTAGTGAGAACGTTGTAAGAGTGGTTTTTTGGAAAAGAAATAATAGATTTTCATAAATGCTTATTGACCTTCTAGAAACTCTGTTCTGGTACTTTTCAGCATGCTTTGATGTGCAGCAAACACTTTGTTATTTGATCACCTCCTGGTAGGGTTTCCATCCTCAGCACTCGGTGGAGCATGAGACCTGATACACAGAGCTGCGTACTCCAGTACATCACTTTAAACCAAGCCTTTACCATCTGTTTCAACCTCTAATTACAAATGCAAAATAACACAATTCACAATTGCATCATAAAAAAGTAAAATATAAGTGATTTAAATGCATGTGTGTGTTCCTTATGCAAGGCAACATTCATCTGTTATGTTTTACTGTCTTTTGGAAACAACTCCGGGGTGAAATCCCTCTTTGTGGAGGGAAGAAAAATTATTTCATTGTAAGCAGGCATTTTTTTTAAAGTATGTTTCCAGGTTATTGCTGCACTGTATATATTTCTCTCTTTATGAATTCTCCTTCCTCTGCCAAAATAGCAGTATTTATGTCATGGTGGGATGGACAGTTTGTCCAGAGTAGTCTGCTGTCCTCGAACGCACAGGCTGGGGACTCTTCCAGCCAACCATGCTCTCTCCTGGCTTCCCACAGCATCAGCCATGTGCTACTGCTACTTCCCACCTCTTATAGATCTGTGTTTATTTGTATAATTATGTTTACATAGGCTTTTTTAACCTATAGATGGAGATATCTGTTAGTTCCAGCCAGATCATCTCCTTCACAGGGCAAAGGCATTAGTTGTTTTAAAGGCAGCCTTTAGCTAACCCCCATCGTGGAGCCGTTCTCGGGTTGGCCATCCTGGGAGATGGCACCATGAAGCTGCAGTCATATGTACTCAGCTAAAACTCAGCTTTCTAAAAAATTACGTTAATTGTAGGTTCTATGGTTTAAGGCATTTGTAAAATTCCTTTATCGCTGTAACACCTGTGCTTAACTTTTAATTTCCATCAGAATTCACTGTTTCCGTTCACCAGCCATACCTCTTGGTCTTGCATAAGAATCTTGTGATTTCTCAAAAGCTTTTTTGGCACTGAGGTACCCCAAAACCAAAGCTTGCATGCTCTCTGGACCTCCCACTTTTCTCCATCCATGCCTCTACCTTGAACAGAGGTGGCACCTCAATCTGGGTGAATAGCAAACTAAAAAATGAGCTTCCAGGGGAGAAACAAGTGATTGACAGGAAGCGGCTATTGGGGAGCACCAGAGTGGCTTTCTGAGCCCAGGTCTGCTGGCGAGCAATGAGTATTTTAAATGTAGCGCATACTGTGAACTTCTGAACCCTGCAACATTTGGAGCCTTTCTGGATAGTAAAATCCAAGCCATGCGATATATCAAGCCTCACCACGTGGCCTGTAGAGCATACATACTTGCAGCCTACGCACAGCCCTCTGTCCTGGGCTTTGTCCTCCCCTTCCCCTCCTCTCCTCATCAGCATACTTAAAATAAAGGTCCAATATATCAAGGGATTGAACTTCATGGATTTAAAATGAAAGCTGAAGAATTTGTTTTCAGTCTAATGTGAAAGGAACAATTAGCAAGGGCGCACACCCCTTCCCATCAATAGGAGACTTTTCAATTACTTTGAAAGGCTTTGGATGAGGATCTAAAAGAGCAAAGACTTACTCCTAACAAAGACGCTTGAATAGGGATGGAAAGCTGTTAGTCAGACTCTTCTGCCACACTGGATGCTAAAACAAAGCGATCAGCACACTTAGTGCAGTCACTTAAACTATGCTATGGGTAAAGTGATGATTTTTATAACTAAGGAATCCTGGAGGATAACTAGTGGTTATTGTAATTCTCACTGCTTATTTCTAATGCATGTTAAAAGGTTACAAATGCAACTTGTTTATTCGCTCTCATGGCAAACACCTGGGAAAATCCTTGTTTCAGCTGCAGGAATGGGGAGAGAGAAATGTCTGCTGCTGGGGAGTAAGAGGAGAGGGATTCAGGGAGTTATGCTGAACACAGCCTGGGTGAGTGTGGGGTCACTGGGAGGTACTGGTCCTCACCTGGGGCTTGGGAAGGGCAGGAAGGCTGGGGGTGCTCGATGCTCTCTGATGACACGCTATCTAGCAGGGATGTTCCTGCCATCCCTGTTCTTTGTCTTGGAATTTTGTTTGGCAGCTCAATGGGATTAAAAATCCTTATTATAGCATCAGCTTATAAAAATACTTATTATGGTATTGGACTGCAACCGTGATTTGAATTCTGGTGAGGCTATGAGATACCAAGGAGGGTAAAACAACTTACTTTTTGGGAATGTTTTACAGACTGTCATGTTGCCTCCTCTAACAATTGCCAACATTTGGCACCCTGGCTACTCACAACCATTCTGGAGTTGCCTATTTCTGTTTTCCTTTTCTTCCGGTCAGCTGGAGTTTTTTCTTAGCAAGCCATTCTGTACTGTTATAGCTCTGTGGATTTTTTAAAAAGCTTTGTAACTGAACTTTATTTTTTTCCTATATGTAATTCAGTTTTGAGTTGTCAGGGAACATTTCTGTTAAGAAAAATAACAAATCCACCCATATTATGAATCAATTTTATTTGAAGAAAATACAGTTCAGATGTACCAAGATTAAGTTATTTGGCAATAAGAGGTTTTGGGTCCATTCCCTCTGAAATGGCATGGTCTTGATGAAGCAATTGTTAAAAGGAATTGATTTTAAAATAACATGACCTGTGCTTAAAAGAAATTGGCCTCAGATAGTCTAGTATGTTGCTTTTTCCCAGGCTTGCTTATTGTTTTATTTAAAAGCTTTTTCAGAATAGACCCATTAACTGGTCATATTCACTAATTGTGAGCTTGTCTTTTCTTTGGCTTATAAAGGCTTTGGATTGAGGTCAAAAAGAAAAGGGATGTAATAGGCAATTTTAAATTGTGATTTTTACTCTCATTTTAATATCGGTTTTGTTTGGCCTGTTTGCATTATGCAGATGAAGCTGTAGTACCACAGCCTAAAACCCTCTAAAACCCTGATGGTGTCCACACACCACTTGGGGCTGCTGAGATACCAGTATCCAGCCCAGAAGTTTCTCTTGTGGGCTGAGGATGAGAACTTGAAGTTTGTTCTTCATCATTTCATTCCTTTTCTGTTACTCTGGTTTGCCTGTGATAGTGTGATCTCCTACGTGCTGGTGATGCTGTCTTATTTTGTGCCATAGGCAAATGTCATCAGAGTTTTCTTACTTTCCACACCACATTACTGCAAATACTGAACAAGGGTTGGTTTTAGTGAACCCTCTTCCAGATGGGAATTTTTTTAAACTTTTTTTTTTCTTGGACCTAAACAGAACTTTTAAAAATATTATTAATTTTCTAAAGAAACATGCCTGGAACCTGTGAGGAGCTTTATTGCTATTGCTCTTTCAGGGCTATAGATTTTCTTGTGAGAAAAAAAGAACAAAATAATTGACAGTGTTTTTCCATTACAAACATTAGTCTTGAATGTCCAGAAGTGTGGTGTATTACAAATTCAGCTGTAATTTGAACTCTCTTTGGTTCTGTATCTCTACACGTGTTTATAGTAGCGTAGTTGGGCATTACAAGTGTCATTTTAATACATAGTGAAGATTAAAGAGTGGTAGTTTACCTGGCAAGTTTCTATTCAAATATATGCTGCACAACTCAGGCTTGGGTAAATCAGGTGGGATAATGTCTTGATATGGAAACAACAGATGATTGTACCATAAATTGAAGCAGACTTTTAAACAAAGCTTTAGTGTAGTTTCATGGTTTTTTTGAAGCAAGGCAGGCAAAACCAGAGGCAGGTGCATAGAAGAAATTACCTTTACAAAAGTTTATCAAATATTTTTTTAGTAGCTAGGTAGTGTGGTCTTAATGAATATAGCTAAGACACTTTGTCATATCACTTCTAAATGATCACCTGTGTTCTCTAATGCAGAAGTAGACTCATGACTTACCCTCACCCAGCGGAGAAGCAATTTTTATTGTGACCTTTTAAAATTTTCTGTTTCTATGAAGGAGACTTAATGGTTAGAGTATTTTCTTGGAATTTACAATAAGTGTATTGAGATGTTCCCACTGGTATGGCTTTGCAGGACAAAAATATATTCCTCTAAAACAAAGAGCGTTCATTGTGTTGAAAGCTTTAAGATGATAAATGTGATATTAGTACTTCATCACTAAATAGGGGACTATATATTCTATCTCTACTCTCAGCAATTCACAACTGTGTTGTGTCATATTCAGTGGTTTGGTCATTGCAGGGACACGTGCGGCCATGATGTGAGGCCGGGTGGTCCCCCCGCGTACAGGGACGGGCTCTGCCTCGGGCCCCAGCCCGCTCCTTGGGCCCATGAGAGCAGTGCAGCAATGGTTGCTCGCTTTATGAAAGGTTAAACAGTTACTTTGCAGTTGCTAATCTGATAAAACAAATTTTATATTAGCTTTAGACTCCAGCCACCCTTTTTATTATTTTTGAGAAGTGTAGTGAAAATATTTTTTTTCCAGAAATACGTATTTTTTTGGACCAGTCATTATGTTAAATATTTTCTAGCATTGTATCTTTTTTTATTCTTTTCTAAAAGCACCGTTTATGTTAGTTGGAGAATACTGCTGTCTACCACAATGTGAAAATAGGTTTCATTCAATTAATGAACTGGAAACAGGAAGACATTACATAGTAAATGAGGTTTACGTATGATAATGTTGGATTTGTCATGTAAAAGATTGCTTCCTTTCAGCTCCCTGAAAGGACTAAATTTTGCTTTTGTACAGATGGTACAATGCTAATAAAAAGAGAAGGCTCTATGGAAAGTATAACAATAAACTAAATCTATAATTCTAATGAACAGAAAAAAAGACTATGATATTTTAATACACACGTAGATCATAGTCAGGTAGTAGCATCAAAAGCTAAAGGCTCAATCACAGCTTTGCAACAGACTCCATACGTAGAGCAGCATCTCTCTCCTGTGCCTTGAATGACGTACATCCCCATGCGCGTTGGCTGGGACGGGTGTGGAGGGGGAGCTGAGGCTTCACCCACTCCTTGCCATTTTGCCCCTATTTCTGTGAGAATAAATGGTATCCAGTGACCAGAAACCAGTGAGCCCCTACCCAATACTATCTGAAAGCTGCTTTCCCTCACAGGTTGCACCAGGTTATGCAAGATTGCTGCCTGGTCCAAGGCAAGAAGAGGTGAAGCAGTGTGGGTTTATTATTATGACTCTCTTTCTTCAGTAATATATTACTCGTATCCTTTTTAATCAAGCCAATGAAACTAAGGTAACAAACAAGAAATGTTCTCCAATTAGTCCAATGTCACCACCTGTAATGATCCAACTCTAAGTCTTGTAAAATTTGCCTTTTTTTTTTCTTAAAGTGGTATAATTACAAATGGTATTACAGAATCTTGGTACTTTTTAATATGGAAGCAGAAGAAATACTGAAAATGGGATTTGAGGAGGAAAAACTCATAAAGTAAAAGAGAGATAAAATCTGAAAGGAAAATCTTAAAAGATGTCACAAGTTTCAGATAAGTCTCATTGTTCTGTATGCTCCAACCAACCCTTTCTAAGTGCGTGTTGACAATATATCTAAGTTTTTTTAATGTGTGTTTTAACCGGCATGGTAGCTAGATTAGTTTAGTTTAACATTCATCTCTTGCTCCACAGGGACTATGGTATTTTTTTCTTTTTATCATTCGTAGTTCTCCTTCGGTAGTTCCCATCTTTGAATTTACCGCTGCTCCCACCGACCAGGAGCAAGCAAAGCTCCCATAGCTCCCAGCGCCAGGGCTGTGCTGATCCTGCCCTCATCTCTAGAGGGAAAGTAGCTTGTGCAAGTCATCTCCTGTATGTTTTTGTGTCATGGAAATTGTCTTCGAACTTAAATCATATGTACTGAACTTCTTTGCCAAAAAAAAAAAAAAAGTCTCCTTCTGGCTTTTCTTCTGGAGGACATCGAAGGCAGCTAATCAGCATGCTTGAAACAGTAGCCTTTCACCAACTGGAAGACTATAAATTATATTTCTCCCTAATTTTCTCTTTATTAAACAGAAGAGCATCATTTTATACCCATGAGTCATACTACTTCTGCCCTGACCATTTCTGCTGTTCTCAGTTGGACTTTGTTTAATTCTTTCCAGTTTCTTTCCACCTTTTTTAAAAATATGAACTCAAGACAGGACACAGCATGCTAGCTGAGGGTAGGATAATTAGCACAGTGGTCCCGCGTAAGATGCTCTTGTTAACAAACCCCTGAAACTCCCTTTTCTGGAGAAGTTTCATTCCTTTGTTTGATACCGAGCTCATAGGCCACTATAACTTTGAATCTCTTCTCTGTAATGCAGCTCCCTTACTGGCAATTTCCCATTTGCATTTGATTTCTCCTCTGTAAGTGTAATGCTTTACACTTGGCTTTATTGAATTTCATCTTAATTTCAGACCATCACTCCAAACTGTTAATATCTTCTTGGATTTTGATCCAGACCTCCCAAGGGTTCCCACCATCCCAGCTCCTCAACATTGCAAATTTTATAAATGTAATCTCTTTTCCCTTTAACTGAGTCATTATGAAAATATTGAACACAGCTGGAGCAAGGACAGATCCCTGAGGAATCTCACCTGAGATTTCCTCCTGGTTTGACAGTGAACCATTGATAACTACTCTTTGAGAGCAGTCTTTCAGCCAATTGTTCCCTCCACCTTATGGTAATTTTATCTAGTCCTAGACCATATTTTCTTAGTTTTATTATAAGAACGTCATGTGAAACAGTATCAAAAAGCTTACTAATAACAAGATGTATTACACTGACTGTGTCTCCCTTATCCACAAGGCCAGTTATCCTGTCAAAGAGGGAAATTAAATTGGAGAGCTCTATGCATGAGACTTCTTTTTTAAATCAAGAGATTTGAGTTATGACTCTTTCAATATTAGATAAATTTTTTTGGAAATAACAAACATGCTGGTTTTCTCTAGGCTACCACTGTAAGACAGTTTGCTTGTTTGTGGTTGGTGTTTTGGGTTGTGGGTTTTTTTTTTTTTTAATTATCTGGTGATGTGAGATTAAGAATAATGGTTTGAAAGCCAAAAGCCATTATCTGACTGTTACCAAAGACAAAAATTAGGGTGGGAGCAACAAGCCTTCCTCCATAATAGTGTTTTCTCCATTTCAAGCTGATCAGTAGGAAGTGGATTTAGAAGTGCTTTAAATTATTTCACATCATTTACTGGTAATCTAACCAGCATGTACTGCGTGTACCCTAAGTGCTGATTTTTTTAAAAGCATAAGAGGAAGAGCAAAAGAACTTTTTATTCTAAGTCATTCTGCAATTTACACATTTTTGTATCAACCCACTTACTAGTGCCATACATAAGTGTTTCCTCTGAACAGATTTAATTTTTAATTTTCCTGAATCAGTGTTAACCAGGAAAAAGGTAATTGTTGTCAAGAGTATTCAAACTGTCAGAATATCATTCAATCTAAAAGCTGTTAGAATCTGTGCAAAAGTAATTACTGAAACTCTATTCAACTGTAATAATAACCTGCCACTGATGACAGCAATTACTGGGGAAAGTGTAATAGAAATCAAAGGCGCATTTTTCTCTGACAAGTACATTTCTAACTAAGGTTTACATTGGTTGAATAGTGTTGACAATGATGATGTGCTGTATCACTCTTAATCACGGTTGGCATGATGTTACAGTTCGAACTGCTCACTGTTAGAGGAGGACTAATTGCGTGTTTCATTTGACACTGTCCATGCTTTCTGTACATAGGAATATATATTATAGATGAGCAGAGTTTAAGTGTTGTGCCTCATTGCCTGACTCGCATCCTTTTTAAGTGTAGGTTATAAGTACTTCTGCATTTAACATAAAGGCTCCAATTAGAGTCGGGATGAACCAGTTAGGTCAACTTCTACTATGTACAAAACAGAGGGATGGGAAAGAGCATGGTGGCAAAAGTCAGCCCACCTTCTGCTTCCCGGCAGAATGAAGGTCATGCAGAGTCCTGCTCCTGGATTTACCTCTCTAGGAGGTACAGCAGTCTGATCAAACAGACTTGAGAAGATGGTCCTTTGGTGCTTCAAGTTAGTAAGAAGTCACTGAAGCAAGGATTCTGCCAGTATTGATGTTGTTATTATTGTCAGATCTAAGAGTCAGTGCTTCCCTTCAACTCAAATTAAAACCAAGACCTGTGTTGGCATAGGCAAAGTGCCACTAGGAATAACTGCCCTGGTGTTGGTGGACTTGTGTTAGGGGAAGATTTAGTTGTATGCAGTATTTGGAGAGGGAGGAAGAAAGGACATCCTTCTTGACAGCATTTATTCCTCTGCTGATTAATTTTGCCCACTTCTTCATCAATAGATGAGAAGTTTTCTCCAGAATTTTCCCCTGCTGTGAGACCTCCTGAGGAACAGCTCAGTTTCAGAATAATCCACCCACAAATCTGTGTTTCAGCATCCCTCATGTGTGCCTCCCACAACAACCCCTGCTCCTGGGAACAAGCTCAGGAGAACTGTTCTTTGGAAGCAACACTGGGGCAGGCGTCCAGAGTGCCATGTGTGCTGGTCCTGCCCAGTCGTTCTCAAAATAATTCCCCGAACACATTAAAGCATCACAGAGGGTGCTAATTTTAGCAGGTATTTTTGCTGCCTCTGGGTCCATCAGAGTAACTTTATGAACTGAACACATGCAGGACATGATACGCAGGTCTGGAGAAAAGATAATGAAAGCAGTTTCAGAACACATCGGTGGTCAGGTTTTCATGCAAGAAATTAGGTCCATTGATTTTTATAGAGTGGAAGAAATGAAGATAACTGGGTGACATTGTGCAGTTAATCACATTTCTCTTGTGAGGGCTGTTTTGTCCTTCATATATTTCCACAGACCATAAGCCCACGTTCACTACAGAGGCTGAAACTCATTATTATCTCATGGCAGAGCTAGCTATCTCCACCAACAAGACTCGGTATGAAAATGCAGTGTGGAATTCAGGTGGAGAGTAGGGAGACATGGAAGAAAACAGTGTCATCAAATATCCATTAAAGTTAATCCAAACTGCATGCAGGACTTTTTTACACTTGCGGGGGGCTTTCTGAAATGGCTTTTGGGTGGTCCCACATCACAAAAAAATCATTGGCCAAATCATTGGCCTTCCAGTACCTAAAGGGGGCCTACAGGAGAGATGGGGAAGGACTTTTTATTAGGGCATGTAGTGATAGGACGAGGGGGAATGGCTTTAAACTGGAAGAGGGCAGGTTTAGATTGAACACTAGGAAGAAATTTTTCACTTTAAGGGTGGTAAGGCACTAGAACAGGTTGCCCAGAGAGGTTGTTGAGGCCCCATCCCTGGAGGTGTTCAAGGCCAGGCTGGATGTGGCCTTGCCCAAGGCAACCTGGTCTAGTGGGAGATGTCTCTGCCTATGGCAGGGGGGTTGGAACTCGATGGTCTTCAAGGTCCTTTCCAACCTAAACCATTCTATGATTCTATGATTGACCATGCCTGTGATCCCATTTCCCTAAGATATTTCTGAGCTTTTACAAACCACTTGCACACACTTTAATGTGTGAGTAGTCCAAGTAGACTCCTAGAATTATAGAATACCAGGTTGGAAGGGACCTCAAGGATCATCTAGTCCAACCTTTCTTGGCAAAAGCACAGCCTAGACAAAGTGGCCCAGCACCCTGTCCAGATGAATCTTAAAAGCGTCCAATGATGGGGAATCCACCACTCCCCTGGAGAAATTACTCCAATGGCTGATTGTCCACATTGTAAAAAATTTTCCTCTTGTGTCCAATCCGAATCTCCCCAGAAGCAATTTGTACCCATTACCCCTCGTCTTTTCCATGTGACTCCTTGTAAAAAGGGAGTCTCCATCTTCTTTGTAGCCACCCTTTAATTGCTGGAACATGGTGATAAGGTCTCTCCTAAGCCTTCTTTTCCCAAGGCTGAACAAACCCAATTCTCTCAGCCTTTCCTCGTATGGGAGGCTTCCCAGTCCTTTGATCATCTTGGTGGCCCTTCTCTGGACTGTCTCCAGCCTGTCCACATCTTTTTTCTGTAGTGGGGACAAAAACTGAACACGGTGCTCCAGGTGTGGCCTGACAAGTGCTGAGTAGGGCGAGATAATGACTTCTTTATCTCTGCTGGTGATGGCCTTGACACAACCCAACACCCTGATGGCTTTCTTTGCCACAGCAGCGTGCTGTTCACTCATGTTGAGCGTGTTGTCCACTAGGACCTCTAGGTCCCTCTCCACAGAGCTACTCCCCAGCCAGGATGATCGTGTGGACTTAAACACATGCCTAACTGTTCATCCAATCGGGGCCTTGCTTGGCTCCAGATAGGAGACTGCCAGGAGGAGTTCATTGTATCGTTCTACTTATTGCACTAATTGCCTGTTTATGTTTTCTGACAGCCAACACTACCTGATAATTTTTATAAACAGAGGCTCTTTCACAAAATCTACTAAATAAAAGTCACAGCTCTTGAAAACCAAAATTATTTTAAAGGAAACTTGATATTTCCCCTCTGATTTTCCTACTGATGTTTAACAGTTGCATCAGATTGGGTCCCTGGTGTTCTCTTAACATGTGGCTCTCTTTTATTATAACATAACAATAATGCAATTCAACTGAAAACATGTGTTAAAACACTCTTAGATTTTGTGCGCACCTTATTAATTATACTAACTGCAAAATGATGGGGTCTTTGACAATCGTTTCTATAAACTCTTTGGGTTTCTAAAATGATGGACTACCTGAATGAAGGCAGTGTTTTCTGGTTTATTGAACGGCTGCAGGCAGGCATTTGCGTAACTAGGCAATACGTGTATTTATGTACGCTGTGCTGATGAGCAGTTGCACTTTATTCCTTAGTTGAAATAAAAGACATGAGAGTGATTAAAAAAAAAACAACCATGCCTGGACCTCCTCCCTGATCGGAGTTTCGTACCTAAGAGAAGAATAGCGCGAGCTACGTCTGAACTACCTGAGGAAACAGCCTGTGCGAGTTCTGCGCTCAGCATTGCCCTTTGTTAATTACAGATGCTGTGTTTTTCCTTAGAGGGCTGCACCCACAGCAAGGTGGCACAGGCACTCTGCCGCGCGCCAGGATCCCGCAGGGCGCTCTCTGTAGGATGACAACGCCTGGGGCAGAGCTCTGCCTCCATGACAGTCACTCCACCGGTGACAGTGCTGGTGTGACCATCAGTGATCCTTTTTATAAGGTAATAGGAGACAACACAGAGTTTGAAAACCTTCTTCCTTACAGAGTTCATGCAAACTCTGTTGGGTGTGTGTGCCTGTGCCGTTTGCACTTCCGTGTCCAGGTGGAGAGATGAGACAGGTACTGCGTGACTTGCAGGTGCAAATGTATGAACTATACATATAATGAATTATAGAAAAGGGTTGCTACCTCTCTGACTATACCTATGAAAATTTGCTTGGGAATGCCCTGGTTTGAGGAATTTTGAGGCATTATTACTACTGATTGTTTTCCCTTTACCTATTTGTCTTTCCAATGCTACACTTGCTGACAGCATGTAGGAAGTCCTCGTCATCAAGTCCTTAGAAATGATTAGCCAGGTCTCCCCTAGATTAGGACTTTGGCTTAAAAAGAAAAATCCAGTTACTTGCTTTCTCTTTTTCCATGTCCTTAAAGGTCCATATTTTAAAGCTTTTCTCTGAAAACCTGATAGCCGCCTTTTTTTTTTTTCAAAGCAAGAGAGCTGAGATTAATGGAGATCATATATATAACATAAATCCATTGTCTCAAGAGAGCTGAGACTTTAAGAAAATACTAGCGATCACAACTTTCTGATAAAATTATCAAATCTGACAATCCAGTGTGCTTGCGAGAAAATTGTAAAGTGTAAATTATAAGGCTATTTAGAAAACAGCAGATGTAAAAGACCACATTTTAACCCCAAATCTCTTCCGCTCTTTCTTCCAGCCCTTTCCCCTCTCTCTCCCCCTTTATTCTAGCTCTACCATTTTTGATGCATTTCACCATTGCCTTTTCTATCCACTTTAGCAGCAAACAAAGGAACTGGTAATTGCCAAAAAAGGGTGGGAACAAAATTTGAGAGAAACCCGAGGAAGGTGGGCAGTAACAGCACAACAGCGGTTGTTCCTGCAGCCCAGTGGTGCTGCTGGGGTGGCACGCAGACACCAGCGCTTGGCTGGGGGGGTCTTCTAAAAAAACTACAAAATGAAACAATGAAGTGGAGGGAAAGCGCCTATTACACAATTAGGCTTCTGGAGACCTGGGGCGAACGATACCCAATGGAAATGAGATAAGGTGCCCTTTGGCTGTAGATCAGGCTAATAGCAACAGCCCGTTTTCTCTGAGACAATCTTAGAGCTTTAGTTGCTCTTTCTGCAGGGACACTCCATCGCTGATGGTTTTGCTTTTGTACTGAGTTTACATTTAGTCAAATTGAACACCTAATAAGCAGTAGTACCTGACTTAAAGATGCGTTGTTAGCATCTTATCCTGGCGTGACCACCTCAAATGGACAGTCATAGAGAAGGTGGTATCCGGGCCAGTGATGAGACTTCAATGTGTGGCAGTAAGGACAACATCTGCCTTGCATATTTCTACTTGCCTACATAATCATGCATAGCTTTCTATTGTTCCAGGAGTTACTCAAGCATATAATAGAGTTTCAATGAGTTCAGACCTCCTGTTTTAGATGGTGTTTCGGTGAGCTGTTTTTCTGCCTCAGCATGGATTAGATTTTTTTTTTAACAGCCTTGTCAGATCCAGGGAAGCACATGGGGAGAGCGTGAAGGCAATCATGGATTGTAAATGCTGACTACGCAGCTGTATCACAAATTTCAAAATGTAGGAAACAATATTACCTGAAAGATACTCATGATACCTGCTCAGTTACCTTCTGTTTGTTACCCTCTGGCCCCAAACACCTCTTTTGCCATGCACAGATTCTGCATCCACAGGTGAGGTTTCAACCGGTGCGAACAAACTCTCATGGCAGAGACCGGACTTCATGCAGGGAATGGCAACCCCAGACAGGATTTGTACCCAGGAGTTTTACCTGGTAATTTGGTTTGCAGTTTCATGATGATGGTTCAAGCAATATATTCAGTTTTGCTGGGATCACGTAATGAGTCATGGGCAGTGATGCTGGATCTAAAGGATCCTGTCTCCTGAGCCCTGTGCCACGCTCCCTGGATCTTGTGCAATTTCTGTCATAATGGTTTAATGAGGAACAACTACTGAAAATAATACATTAAGTGTTTCTGGGCCTACGCTGTAATAAATACTTTTAAATACGCAAATGGTTGACTTGTGAAATAGGAATGGGAACGTGGTGTGTGCCAGTGGAGGCGATACCCACTCAGGTTAGTTGATGCCATCCTCCCTGCCAGCGGTTGCCTCCTCCGTTAGCCTGCTGATCAAGTAGTGTGTGCTCGTGCTCCTAATTCCTCTCAGCCAGGGTGGTTTAAACTGTTTGAATTACTGGTCCCAGTTATCCCAGCTGATTTTTTTTTTCCTTTTTGCCTGAAGAGAATTGAAGTGCTCATTTGAACTGCTTTGCCAACAGCCAGTTCAAAACCTCCAGCAAGCAGGTTTTAATGAGCAGCTGGGGGAGTAACTTCTTCCTGGCACAGGCTGCTCCTAAAGAGGCTATCTGTGCATATCCTTAAGACATTTTAAGAGACTGAACATTTTTATATCTTTAAATCATATTAAAAGTGACTTCAGGTGTTGCACTGCTTTAAGTCATTTGATTCCTTAAGACTGCACGGTGCCCACATCTGCCATTAGCACACCCCTTTAATGATCAAGGCTGGACTGTTCAAACGAGCTTAAACAAGTTAGCACTCAAATCCCTTGGGTAGCCAGCAGGACAGATTTGAACACATCAGTCCTGCTTCTTAATTAGATCCCAAAATCTCAAAGTAAAAATCAAGTGATGTTTTAAACAATTCTTGTATAATTGCCATCTTAGTTAATTTTTCCGAAGGATTTCCAACCTTGATTTAGAAGATTACATCGTTTGCGCACTCAAAATTAAGCATGTAAATAACCTCATCTCTCCACAGCAATAATTTAAGCAGCCACTAAGGCATATGAACGCCTTTGGAAGTTAGGTGAATGCTTGAATGTTTTGCTCAATAGATGTCTAACATTAAACAGGTATTTATGTGCTTTGCTCAACCAGGGCCTTAAAGATATAATTTAAGTAGATGGGTGTCTTCTCCTAATGACTGTAATAAAGGATCAGTGAGGGAAGGTGGTGGGGAAGTGTGTCGGATGCAGTGGTGGTTCTGGAGAGTGCAGGAATGGATTAGAAAATTTTTCATCTCTCTTACTTTCATTTTTCAAGCACATAAAAAAGGAATCTTATCCTTTTCTTCAGGTGAGTAAATGAAAGGATTGCTTTAAAAACAGCTGCATGTAAATTTTCAATTTCTTTCTGTGCTTTTGGTCACTTGAAGAAAGAAACAATCTGTCTGGCAGGCAGATGTGCTTTGAGAGACTTTGCTTTCTCAGAGGGAAAATGTTTAAAAATGAAAAGAAACTCGCTAAGGGCCTTACGACGCACAGTGTTTTATTAGCCATTGTTCTATTATATGACCCATCATTCTGCCTTAATACATGCACAGGAGCAAGTACCCATGTTTTAGAAATCGCAAACCTGTGCTGTTTGTCTTGTGTTTTCTCCAGTGGACAGCAAGCCATTATTGTCACACTCTCTGGTTATATTTAATGCAAGGAGGATACAAGTCCTTTAAAAAAATGTCACTTCAGTGGTACTCTATGCATTTTTATTCCTGAATATTAAGTTCCAATTTTTATAGCCTTAGCTCAATCTGTGGCTTCATAAAACATCATAAATTGGAGCTTAGCTTTACAGGCAAGCAAGATGATTTGATAAGCATGGGATTGCCCCTACTACATCAAATAACGTTTCCTCTCTCAGTATCCAGAAGCACTGAGTTATGGCACTGGTACAAGTAGCCAGCCAAGAGATATAAGAAGCCCTATGCAATTAACTTCTTGCATCTTGTCTTTTTTTTTTTCCAAGGGGAAAAAATGAGAAAAGTTCTTTTAACCAGGTATTTTCTTCCAATTTTACCTTGTAGCAGAGTCAGCTAAGTGCAACCTCTTGTCAGCACAATCATTATCTATAATTTACATGCAAGAAGCAACAGAAACTTTTAGGATGAAATGAATGTAAAACCAGAAACCTCTGCCTGTTCCATCATCCAGCCTTGCAAGTACAGTAGCCATGTCAGTGACTGTATTAAGAGCTATTAAAATGGCTTTGATGTATTGCTGGGTTTTGGTATGATTTTCTAGGTTTTATTATTCCTCTGACTATCATTCGCTATTTTTAAATGGAATCTACTATTATGGGATACGAGCAGTCTGTCCTTCAGAGGAGACTCTGCGCCAATAGCCCTTCTGCTCATCTTCAGTGGCGTGTACAGGGGGACGCTAACGATCCCCTGGTAGTTCAGTGTCCTAGCCACCATTTATACTATTTATCATCAAAGAAGATTCTGATATTCAAGGTTGTGAGCAGGCACGGACGCTGCATACATAATGGCTCTGCTGTTTGGTGCTGCAGCCTAAGAGCTGTGCAGGTTTACCTCCGCGTGTGTCTCCACCGGTGCTTACGAACCACCGCTTGTCCCTTCGGCTCTGCCCCTGTTAGCAAGTGGTGTAGCCCAAAGGCAGCTGAGATGCTCTCCCCAAATCCTGTTCCTTGCTCTAGTCTTATTATTTAGATAAACCACCTCTCTCCATCCGTGGTCAGGTAGCACTCGCCCAGCCACAGCTGCTTCATTTCATGGGTCTGTTGCGGGGGATTTTGGCAAGGTTTTTCCACAAAGACCTGCCCGGTGTTTTAAGGCTAATTCAGTACCTGGGTGAGATGTAGTGGTGAGAAAACAATAAGATTATTGAAAAAAGAATACTGTTTAATGAACACCAAAATGTATTGTTCCCTTTTTAACAAAGCTGCCTAAAAACTATTGATTTTTCTACTCACAGAATTCTAATAATAAAAAATTTAAAGCCTTACTATCATTCCCCCAAATCAGGTTTATTTCCAGCGTGACTGAACTCATAAACTCACCAGTTAGAACTATGGGACTCAGATCCTCCAAATTAACAAATTCCTCTTCAAGTCTAACAAAACACGCCGTTCATCTGGGCCCGCATCTTGGGAGTCTGTGTTGCTTAGAGAGAAAAACAAACCGAAACCGATTTGCCTTGTTCGGTGTTTGGCTGCTCTTCTTTTCCCCTCTGGCTCAGCCATCTTAATGAACCCCTTCCCATGCATACTTATTTTCATGACTCTATTTACAAATATGCTTATGTTACATTTCTTTGACCAAAATTAACTATAATAGATTGTTTTGTCTTTGCCTGTCACTCTAGTTAACTGCCCATTAAACTTCTTGCGTCAAATCTGGAATGACAGGACTCTAACAGCAATATCAAGGTACCTCAGCTGGCCCTTGAGCCACTTTGTTGCAGCTACATTTGCATTAATTTTTACTATTCATTTGTTGGTGGTGGTTGTTTTTTTTTTCTTCTTTTCACCACTGATAAGATGCCACAAAAAGATTTTTGGCCAAGCTGCTGGTTTTCCTTGCAGAGCAGTTATCCAGTGTATTGTTGGCAGTGCCTTTAGGGGGAAATACATAAGTTGGAAATCAAGCTTCCAAAAAAACAAACAGCACTTCTGATTAGTATCTCATATTGTTATCCTTCCTGCTTCATTTGTTTTCCAGATGGGCGAAATAAAGGTCAACAACCCTAGGGCAATGATCTGATTTGAAAGAAATGTGATTTCTGAAAGGGAAATTTGCAAAAATAGCCATAACCAAGAAATGAGAAACATTTTAAGAAATTGGCAGTTCAGACTAATCTTCCATGTAGTTCATCTTCATGAATTGGTGATATTTTATTGTCCATGCAAATACACTGATAATCCAGTCCTATTCTTGTGGTATTTTAAAATCATTTTTCTTTATTCAAATTTTTATATTACTATCATTGTGAACAAGGAGATAAAGGGAACCATCATGCACTTGGTTAAAAAAGAGGCACGTTGTAGGCTACTATAGCCATAGTTTCCCTGGAGGGAGAAGGTGGAGCTGCCACCTCCCTAGGTTGACGGGGGACCACTCTTCATGGCTTCCACTCCCTCCCGTTCCCCTGCTTGATCCAGGACATCATGGGATGCTCTACACCATGGGCTCCTCCTGCATCCTTCCTGGCTGCTTGTAGAGCAGCGCTGCCCATCGCTTCCCCAGGAGGCCATCAAGTACCACACATCCATTGCATCCTGAAGGCGGCGAGGAGGGCTCACGGCAGAGCTGTGACGGGGAGCATCCCTCCACCGTGGCTCACCCACCCGATCGCGCCTGGGAGCCGCTGCCTGGCTCCCCTGCCTGCCTCCTCCTAAAATCTGGGTCATGTCTCCCTCTAGGGGCTCGCAAGGAGGATGAAACCCACCTTCCCCTGGCAGAAGAGGCTTTAAATGCGCTGCGAGTCTCCTTTTGGCAGCAAACCTGTGTCAGAGAAAAAAGGTGTTTAAGCTTGTGGAGGCTGTAATGTAATACAGAGCGTGTACCCGTGGAGAAGACAGGTTAAAAGTTTTATGTTAATGAAGTTTTCTGGCAGAAATGAAATTCCTGCCTCCTATCTGGGCTGTGAGGCTGAACTATAGGCCGACACTTTTTTTCTGTATGGATGAAGGTCCAAGCGGTCTCTTATCTTTGCCATGTGCCATGTCCACGGCACTGCTCCTGCATCCCCTGGGCAGGGCAGGGCAGGGGGGTGTGCTGGCTGCACTCTGCACCCCAGGCCCATGGTGGGTACTCGTCGCCCTCCTCTGCAGCATCCTTAGGCATTTTGGAGGTGGATGCTGCCGTCTGCCAGGGAGAGATGTTCTTCTGGAGGGTGCTGCTGGGTGCTTTGCTGACCACTGATGCAGTTGTAGCACAGGGACAGGGGAGAGGATAGGGACAAGGACACGGTCCCTCAGAGCAGGGAGTGAAGAAGAAAATTGCGTGGAACATTAGGCTTTTATTTCAATGTTTTGTTGAAATGGAAAACCAGAAGCATCTGATTGGAATGATACAGTATTTAAACAGAATTCATCAAGCTGAATTTTGAATTTGCAGTTTAATTTGACACTTGCGTGGAGTTTCTGGATAGTTTGTATCCCCTGTTTTTGTAGTAACAAGAGCAGTGGGAATTTTCCCCTGTTTAGTGGCCAGGCAGCCGTGATAATCGTTCTGTGCCACAGTTGACCTGATATTGATCTGAAACTCTGGGAAGAAAAGAGGTCTAATAAATAAATATAAATCAGTAAATTCAATCAAAATATAAAGGACAGTCTTCCTACAGGCACAAGTGATAACTGCAGAAATTGAAAGGCAGCCCATGCAATCTGAACGACTCTCCTGGTTTTGTGTGAGGACTCAGTACAGCTCTCAAAGACCTTGCTTTAATTAGGGGACACAGAGATTCATTTCACCAACTTTAATCATCTAAAATTTAGACTAAGGCTTCCTCAACAGTCAGCTGAGAGATGGGATGAGTCATTTTCTGGAGGAGTGTGTTCATTAGCTGTGGTACGTGATCATCTGGGCAGTAGGTGCCTTATTTTTAGATGGCCAAAGAGAGGTGCAGTTCGTCTCATCCCTCTTGACAATTGCTTCGTGGGCCTTTGCAGATGATCCCCAAGGAGCAGCAAAGATTCCTGTTTACCACAGCAATTATTTACATTGAGATGATTTCCCATTGCCTGAAAGTAATTCATCTTTTTTAAATTACGGTTGTTCGGTCAGCAAAACTAAGGATATCTATAAAGATGTAGTGGCAGTGTGGCTGATAAATAAGCTAACAATTTTTTGAAAAAGCCAAAAACAATTTGGTTACAATTATTTTTTCACCAGCTGCAGTGTAAATCAGGAATAGCTCCTGAACACCCAGCCTGCATACCAAAGGCTTTGCATGCAGCTCATATAACGCTTACGAGCCTTTGGGTCTTGCAGGATAACTTCACTGATGCTATAAAACCAGGATATGTCAGATAGATGCAACCCCTACGTAATAATTACTACTTGTTTGTTTATATTAACCCTAATTGAAGAATATAGTTACGCTCAAAATGAAGCTGAAGGATTTTGCTGATTTGAGGGCCTGAGGATATTATGTACATCTCTGTGCTGCAAAATGAAAGACTTTGCTCCAATACGAGTTCTCGCAGCCTATTGGGGAAGACAGACAACTGACTGTAAGAGCCTTGTGTTCGTGCTAGCATAAGGAAAACACACTCCGCGATTACCAAGAAGTCAATCCTTATTTGGTGCTTTTGCTGAATATGCGTTATTGCTATAAAAGCTATCCCCCCTTACCATGAGCCCTGCGAGATGCTCTGGCTTTGCCCTGAAGCGCCGTGTTTCGGCAATCGCTCCCAGGGGAGCAGAGACCTGCAGACGGTGGGGAAGGGGCTGTGATGTGGGTGCTGGAGGAATCGTCCTCGTCCCACCCCAGGTGCCACCTGCAGCAGATCCATGCCGGGGAAGTAAAGCGTAGATGCAGGAGATGTTTTAACCGGCCTCTTGTCTCTCTTCTGCCAGTCCCAGGGAGAAGAGCTGAGGGTGAGTTTAGCTCTTGAATTTTCCTTTCTTTCATTTTGACTCTTCTGTGTGTGGATGTTTCAGCTGAAGTCCCCTCTCTGGGTGATGGGACTGGCCCTGGCTGGAGGTGTCAACTTGGGGGTCTCCTGCGGCTCCTCACTGCTCCCTCACTATTGAAAGAGAATGATTAGAATTAATTTTATTCTCCTTATATATCAGCTAAAGAGCATATTAGAAGGAGATGAAAACACCTACTGACACAGAAGGGTGGACAGGCGGTCCGTACAGAGGGAAAGCTCGTCGGGTTCACAACGGCGCACTGCAGGGACAGCACGGGCAGACAAACGTGCCTTGAAGCCAAGGCTGACAAGCGGGGAGCAGCGAGAGGCAAAGCTCCGCCAGCGCGTTAGGAAAAGCCTGTATGTGTCTCTGGCCCTGAGCAGGAAGGAACCAGGCATTCACGTGGTCACACTCAGGGGTGTGTAAATAAGAGGTAATACATATAAGCCAGAGAGAATGATGCTGCCATTGCGTTAGGGATGGAAAGTGACTTTTAAAATTTTTTTCTTTTTATTTCTAGTTATAGAATTTCAGGGCCAGATCTAATAAAGGGCTCGGTATCTAAACTGGGGTTGGTATCTAAACTGGGCTGTCCCGCTCGGCGGTGACGTTTGCATCCAGGCCAGGCAGGGAGAGCGCTGGGGCCCAGCAGGGTGAGGGGATCCTCGTGGTCCCGCTGACCGATCGGGGCCACAGTAAGTCTCCTATCACAGTGGGAACAGACTCCCTGTGACTTCAGGAAGGTGGCCCGAGTCCAAGTGTCTCTGTCGGTGTTTTGTGGCTGCTGTGGGTGCTTTCTCAGATTTTCTGCTGATTATGCTAGAGCAATATTGCAAGGAATTTATGCATAATGGACATAAATCTCACTATATGAGCCACCTGAGAGGCAAGAAAAATGGTCTCTGTCAAGGATCTACATACAGAAATACATTAAACAACAGCTCTCTGTAGAGCAGGAGCTTCGGTTTGGAATGTAGGTTTGGGGGAATAATGAAGAATAAAATTAGTGCTTTGGTAATGTATTAAGCCTTTTGGGGGGGGTTCACTGGCAGATTTTTATAGCCTTAAAGGATAAATGGTGATGATAATAAATTTTTCTAACTTTTGAACTGATCTTCCAAAAGAAGATGCGGAAAGCTTTTCCTGTGCCGTTGCAGAGCTTGAAGGGCTGCTCAGCTGGGACTTCAGACCACCGTTGTAACTTCCAATTAGCAAAACATACATTAAAAGCGGCAGCCTACCGGGATGGGAGGGCTTCTGATGGCCGTGACGAATGGCTGCGCACCCCGCGCTATCACTCGCGTTTCTGCACAGGGTCTTGACAGGCTGTTTGTGAATCGTCCATGCAAACTTCGTCAAGCCCCGGTTATCCACCAGAGGGGAGATGCCTTTTAGTATGGGATTGTGTCTGTTCATGACACTGCCTCTTCTCTTCAGCCAGGGCAGGCACGATATTTTTTCAGTGACTGAGAGCTGCCAAATGGTGTTGATAAAAGGGAGTTTAAAAACAAAATCGTAAAATGAAAGCACGCTCATTCTTTTCAATGTGTTAGTTATTACAAAGGGAAGCGTGATGTTATTAAAGTGTGCACAAGCCTCATCCCGTCACATTTCTGTGGCTCTGGCTTTGTTATACATATTCTCATAAATTATTTTGTTGCTATAGCAATACTTTTCTGTGAGCCTAATCCTTTCTCATTTACAGTGAAGCCCTTTACTTTGCTCTCTCAGTGCAATGGGGCCTTTACTTTGGCAAATTACCTTTCAAATTACATCCTTAGGTTACGTTTGCTGCTGCTCTTCAGTGCTAATCTGGATTAGGGAATTCTTAATTTGGGTTAAAATGGATTTGGAAATTCTTAGTAAAATAAGTGCCAGCAGATCACATCTGTAAAACTATAATATATATCACGTGTGTGTCTCTATATGTGTGTGCATCTGTACCTTTGCAATCTCCTGTATGGAGAGGAAAGTGGTGGGGAATACATAAACATATGATAAGAAACTCTGTATGCTCCACACTTACGGATTTCTGAATTGTGTTCTCACTATAACCCTTCTCAGCATTTAAAAAAAAAATTCTTGGTCAAAAAATTTTCCAAGCCATGTGACAGGAGGAGCAGCCGGGAGGATGGCGGGATGGCAAAAGGCAGAGACAGTGAGCTCTAATGGGTCCCAGCATTGGTGGCTTTGTTCTAATCCATAATTTTTCTTCTTTTTCTTTCCTCTTTTTTGCGTCAGTTTTTCTGTTGGTTTTTTTTTTTGGGGGGGGTGTATATGTGTGTGTATATATGTGTGTGTGTGTGTTTTTTTTTACTCTGTGTGTGCTCACAGACCAAGTATCTGCTGTCCCTCATGCTGGGTCTTTGCAACTCTTAGCAATCCTTTGCTGTGTGGTTCATGGAGCAGCAACAGGGGTGACAAGATTTAAATGCCAAAATAGATACTTATGATTGTCTATGTGTATGAAAGTCAGGTTCAAGGCAAAAGGATTAACTTGTTTGCTTTGTATTAAGTAATACTTCTTAAATAATGTTCTCTTACATTAATTTTTAAATGGACAAATTTAGCAATGAGGCCAGGCTCTGGATGATCTTTCCTTAATACCCTAAAAGAGTAATTATAATACTAGCTATGTTGCCACAAGCATGCAAAATTAGTAATTATGAAAGGTTACTAAATATAACTCAAGTTATTGAGCAGCAGAAAGCTGCTATTGAAGGGTAACAATGGGCTGGATTCTGATACTGTTACTTCAAATAAAAGCATTTAAAGTCCAGCGCTGAATTCATTGCAAAGGTCTGACATTCAACCAGAGGGTCTTGGGTTAGTGGCAAGGGGTGCCTATCCACCACAACCACCTCACTAGGCTCACACAGATTGGCACACGTTTGAATTCAGCCAATTTATTCATGGTTGCTCCCATAGGCAAATCTATTCATATACATCAGCTCTTTCAACTACTCCCGTTTGGGTAAAAGCTTCCAGCTCCTCCAGCCTTCCTAGCTGACAGAGGCAGGTGTCTTGGCTTCTGCTGCACTGCTTCAACACCCTCAGGTACTTCTTCCTATATGAACAAGGTCCCTCCTACAGTGAAGTGAAACCCTGGTGTCTCCTCGTTTGAATGCTCACAGTGGCAGTGGGGTAGGATGGAAGAGGTGGGTGCAGTACGGATGAGTGAGAGCCATAGGCACAAGGAAGAACAATGAATTTCTCAGTTTAAGAAAGGGAAAATACAGAGGTAGTCTGAGTTACAGGGTTTTTTCCCTTGAAGTCTGTTGTTTTTAACTTCATCTGACTTTAAAGAAAAATACCAGGATTTATGGATAGAGAAACAGAATCCCATAGTGGCTGCTGAGACCACCTCTGGAGCCACCGTGGCTTTCTCTGGAGATCTTAAATTTCCTTGGCTTCAAAAGTCTATTTGTTATTTAAAATGTTCTCACTGTGTGTACAGAACACAGTTTTAACATACTGTCTTAAGTATAATTGGAGTCAGCTATCATTGATCTCTGTTGTAATAATTTCCCCTAATGGCTGCATGACTGGTGTACGCTTTGACAAATCTCCGGATACTTGCCTTTTTCCTTCTCTCCACCCCTCCCCCCCAAATGATATCTGCTTTTAGTTCCTAAAATCTTAAAATCCTGAAATGATTTTATACAAGGTTTAAATATTGTTTTAGTTTGGAAAAAAAGAAAAGTCAAAGCAGATATATTGATATTGCAGAGAAATTATTTCATTTGCATTTGTTTCTCTCCTTTTATCATGATGGGTTGTCTGGTTTTCTCTTCTCGATGTTATATATACACTGCGTGAGGGAGCTGCAGAGACCGAATTGCTTCTGAAAGCTGGAGAACAGAAGGGAGGAGTCTGTACCATGTGTGTCAGATCCTGGATCTGAATTATAATAATGACCCAAAACCCTTTCTGAGGTGGTACAAACATGTTAAGCTAAAAAAGAAGTGTGCTGAGTTCATACCTACAGTCCTTCTGTTAAATTTCCGCTCAATGTTTGCTCAGGCTCCCGTGATACCTGACCTCATATCCATCTCCATCGAGTACCTTAATAATACTTTAGTAAACTTCGTGCTGTGAATTGTCTTTCTAGAATAAGATTTCCAAATGTACATTTTCGGTCGATGTTTTAGCAGTCTTTTTTTTCATGCTGAGTGTTACGTGTATTGAATACTAATTTTTCATGACCAATTAATTTTTATCATGACCATATAACCAAACTAAGATAAGCATCACTTTTTGTTTATTTCCCAGTGCAACAAATCAATTTTATGTTTTGAGTAGGAGGAAAACTAACTGAAGCTAGGAGAAATATAGATAACTATGTATCTTAGGCCACAAAAATAAAGATATCTCACAGCTTTTTAATCATGGATTCTCAAGGTCTACATTTAATATCTGGGATTTAACATAATTAATTTCATAGCAGAATTTGTCATCAAATTCATTAATTTTTGTCAGAATGCAAGTGATAAATTGTTCTGGATAAATAATCATCCATCTATGCCGTTGTCAAGAGAACAGCTCTAAGTTGGGCTTTAGGGCATTGGGAATCTTCCTGCATCCAGACTTGTTAGCTGGAGGTGTTGGTACCCAGTGTCCATCTCTGCTGCCACCTCATGCAGCTCCAGCTGCAGGTAAATCTCGCACCTCACCGGACACTGGGACATCTTATGACAAACCAGGGGAAAACCATCCAATGGAGCTGAAGTCATCACAGAATGGCGTATCTTGATCTGATCTTCTGTTACCTCTGAGCAACAAATACATATGTATGTTGCATTATTTACTCTCGATCAGAAAATATAGGCCAGCTTTGAAATGCAAATAAGCTTCCTCATCTACCAGCCAAAGCATTCAGTAGACTGAATCTACCAAAATGTACCATTTTGTTGTTCAGGCAGTTTCATTATCACCGGTAAGCCAAGCTCACTGAGATACGGCACTTTTCTTTGGGACTTCCAATGGAAAACAGTCTCTGCTTTTCATTTGTTCTCCTTCTGAAGTTTCAGGTTTCCTCCAGGTACCCTTTGCTGGTCTCCGTTTATCATGAAATTGATATGTTTCCACAGGGCAATCCCAGTCATGTGCTGCATCTGCTCCCTGAGGTCTCATACGACAACGTGCTCTCAAACACTAACAATTTTCAGGTGGTGTGCCAATGTGTTCTGCACATGGTCTAAATTGGGGCTTTTCACACAGCCATCACATTTGCTTAGGAAGAAAGTTCCTTTCCAGAGCAGAAACACAACATCATCCTTTCTAGGGCCATCTGGTAAGAATAAACGCTGTAGCGGAGTAAATCTATTGTCCCTATACATCCAGGCAGAAGTTCCCACCTTATTGCCCCTGAAAACATGTCTCCTGCAATGGCCATCAAACAGATTTCCAACACGTGCAGACAAGCCAGTAAGCATTATTTTGATTCCATGGTAACTTGAGCAAAGAGTAAGGGGATCCGACAAAGAGGGAAGATGGTCTTGAGAACAACATGAGTATTGGAAAAGAGGGAAAATATATTCAGTAGAGCAGATGAAGATAGATTATGAAAATACTAGACTTCAATCTGTATGCACAGCTTTCCAGCCTCGTGGCTCAGTGGTATAAGAAAAAATATTAGGTCCTCCCACAAATCTCTTTTTACTCCCCAAGTAAGATTATTTCTCAGTATTAGCACATGAAAAATAGTTGTGTCATACTCCTATCCCCGAATGCTTAACATTGCAGTCCCAAATTTTTGGCTACACACTTTTAGATAAAGTATAGGCAGCCTTCTCAAGAAAATCAATTTTTATAGCCCCGCTTCCTTACCATCCTTCATCCTGGGTGGTATTCTGGGCTGAAATTCCTGAGGAATGTCAAAATTTAATTGTATTTGAATGTGACAGTCCTAATCGACATCCTGCCAGAGTCCAGCTATGACGCGGGATTCCCCCAGGCACGTGCCGCTGGTGGCAGCGGAGAGGAGCCCATCCAGCCCGGTGTGTGGGGCAGGGTACCTGCGAAACGCCAAGAAGAAATGCATCCTTTCCTCACCAGTGACGTGCAGCCAAAGTGAGGTGCGGAGAAGCAAACTGGATAATGTTGCACCGCTGTACCACACTGCCGTTTAGTACTAGATGTGAAAAATACTTGGCAGTTAGAGCGAGAGAAGGAATTAAAGAACGTAGATTTATTAATCCCAGTTGTTCAAACCAAATTCCAGCTCAGATAACATGTTTTTTCCTACAAGCTAAGATTTTTATGCTAAAACTCCTCTTCTGGAAGTGTCTGGATTTTTTTTCTATTACTTAGTTGTTCATGCTGAGCAATTGATTTTTTTCTTGGCTCTAATCAGATGTTATTGCTTTCTCTTAATTTAGTTTTATAGCTGTTTAATGGATGCTGTTCCTAAATGGAAGAAAAAAATCCAGAGGATTTAAGGAGCTAGAAAAACCCTTGGAATCTGATTTGTGGTGTATTTTGAGTAGGAGGGGGCAACTACTGCTAGCTCTCTATCTGTGATAAGCCTACACAGCACCACAGATGAGATCATTTAGTCAGTTAAAAATCATTCTGAAGCAAAAACAACTTCCAGATGTTTCTCTAATTTTGCAGGACACTGAACTGTGAACAGTCATATAACTTTACCCCTTTTGCTTCCTGACTTTTCAGAGAGAGAAACAGATAAAAGAATGTGAAAAAAAACCCTCAATCTATTCCACCGCTGAGCGATAATTGTGTAAGGGAAAACTCTGGGCTAAATGTGTTTATTGTGGGTGTGGCCAAAGAGAAAAGGCGGCACGGAGCGAGAGGAAGGCCTGGGAGTGCAGTCGCTGCACTAAGAGCGAGATAACCGCGCGTCTTGCGGGAGCTCGGCGTTGGTAAAGTCAGGGGTTGGGAACCTCCCTGCAGAGAGAGATTTGTTCAACAGTTATCACTTTCCCCTATAGCTGTCCCTGACTGAGCCCGCGAGATTGAGAGCTGTCAGCAAAAAGGGGTTTGCTTTTAAAATTAATTTTTACTTGCTCCTGATTTGCAGTACTTTCTAACCCTAAGTGAGAATCTAGTATATCGTCTCCCAAAACGCTGTTTCCAGGACTGTGAATTAAATCCTCCATAAAATTTTAATAAAGAACTTGAAGCTTCAACTTTAGAAAGCATGTACTTATTAAAACTCCTCTTACTAGATGTTTAATACAATATTGACATCCAGTAATTTGTTTATCCATGATAGCCTTCAATTCTTTTCTGCCAATTAGTGCTGCAGTATTCACTTTTGCCTGTCATAGAAATAAACAGAGAAGATACCGTTAGATTTTATTCCATTACTTTTTTACATGGTTTTCACATTCGTTTTTCATCTGTTTAATACTGGAAAATGTATTGACCTGTGCAAATTTGCCACTCACCCCAACATACACCCTGCAATACCCCTTTTTGGGGGGAGAAAAAAATTATCTCCAATCTACTCAGGCGGTGCTGAGCGTAAATTAGCGCCTGCTCAGTTTGAGTGACTTGCGGTTGTCGCTACTTTAATTTCTCATATGACTGTTGAATGGAAAACCAAGTGGATCTTTAACATCTCTAATTTGTATTTACCAATTAAGAACCAAATAAGACCTGTTTGTGTGGTTGCAACAGTGTTTGGAAAAGACTCAATACAGCCTTTTTCTATATTTTTTCTGTAAATGGTGTCATTTTACATTAATATACTCTCTGTTTTTGTTGAAGCAGCTCCTGTGTTTTTTTGTTGGTTCTTTGGATTAGACTGGCTGTTATGAATTTGACAACAGTTATCAAATCTCCCCTGCAGCGGACTGACTGTCAAGGATATGATGGTCAAATGTTTCACATATTGCAATCAAACCATTTGTGTTTGGTTTGTAGAATTCCAAAAGAAAGCTGTCAGCTAAGAAATGAAGTCGAAGTAGCCTGAAGCTTTTGGAGCATGTTGATCCAATTATGATGATCCACTCATATCCTTCAGCTTTTTTTCAAAATCAATTTTCATTTTAGCTCAGGGGACAGGTTTTTTTGGTAATGCAGAGAAACATCTGTAAGGGTATTTCAGATGTGTTGTTTCAGGAAATTTCTTTTTTGTGCAAGAGAGCATTGAACTCTACACGTATTTTGCAAGTGTCTTTTGTCTCTGGTACACACACGCATACATTTATATTATGTGTTGTCTGCCTTTGCATATATGTATATACACATAAGCAGTATATACTAATCTGAATATGAATTTTAAATTACTTTACATGTGTTCAATCCGGTTGCTTGAACCTGAGGGGGGAAAGCTGCCATAAAACCTTAAGAGATTAAACGGCCGGCGTGTAGGGATGGATGTAAAGAAACCTAAACCATGAGTGTCGCGGGTGATTCTCAGCTGGCATTTAACAGCAAAGCTGTTTGTCACCAGCAGGGCTCTGTCCTGGAGAGACACTGCTGCGTGTGACATGTTGACACAAGAAGTCAGTGGTCAGCTCTCTCCTTTCATTCCTTTAGCTGAAAAATAACATTTGAAACTACTTAATATCTGTTATTCTGCTGCCAGGGTGTTGTTGGTGGTGCGTCTTGATTTCTTTGTGCCTAGTGCAGACTGAGAGTGACGCCACGGTGTGACTGCTGTGATGATGAGTACCAAAGCCATGCTCACCCACGTTACCTGCCTGCCATTGGATCAAGCCATGGGTGTACAACTGTGACGGTGTGCTCCCCCCCAGGCCCCATCCTGACCTTTATCTCCCGTAACCCTGCCCAAGCGATAACCACCTGTGGTGGTCATGATGGATGCATGTCATCATGACGGATGCATGTCATCGTGATGGCTGCACCGGGCTCAACGTGTTTTTCGGGAGACAGATAACAACACAATAGCCAAGCACTAACTTGAGCAATGCTGGTACTGTGGTTGATATGCAAATATGACTATAGGTCAATCATCTTACCCCTATAAATAGTGAACAGCCCAAGAGCCCTTGGAGCTCTCCTGCATGGCAGCAGGCTGCACGCCAGGGTCTTCCCTTGCGTAGGGACGTTTCTCAAGGTTACTTCTCAAGATTCAGAGATTTCTTGCCGCAACAGATCCTCGGGAAGTGACTAATAGCATGCTAAACTTTGAATTCTTAGCTAAGTGATATAAAGGATTGATTGTGTGTATATAATCCTTTAGACATAAATTGTTGACGGAGTCTGGGACCAGGATCGGATCCAGCCGCACCTAGACTCCTCTCTGGGAAGGAGTTTAGAAAGCAAGGGGGTCCTTTCTGAACCTCATGACTCAACAGGAGGGTCTCCTTGACAGTTCTGTCTGATGCTGTTCTCTATGCAGTAAATAACCAAGTCTGCCTTGCCACTGAGTCTTGTTAAAACAACGTAGCATTTACTATCAAACTTTGTTAAAACCCAGTTTTAAATGAATAAATGTATAGCTGCTTCTCTTTATAAGTGAAGTGTGTCGCTGCGTCTGTGGCAACAACATTTATGAGTCAGCACAGCAGAGTTGATCCAAGATTGCTGTGCAATTCTCATCATGTTGTTTTCACACTAGACACATTGCAAGTATTTAATGAACGTGATTAAATGAGATATTCCAAACCTTTGGCCATGGTAATAAGAACTAGGTCTGGGCACTGTCCTTGGGGTGACAGACATTGTCTTTGGGATGATAGACTCTCCAGCGTCCAACAGAGATACACAAAATCCCTGCTGCTCGGAGACGAGTGAGATGCAAAGCAGGAACTCCATGCCTTTGATCAGCTTTCCTGTTAGATCCAGTTCTACTGATGGTTCCCTACAGCCATATCTAACCATCATCACCCACAAACTTGTTCTCTTCTTGGGTAGGAGCTCTAAATTCTTCAAACTGGTAATTATTTTACAAACAATCTATACACCCAGCAAGCTGCAAATCCGATGACCTTTCAGAGATCCATAAATGCTGTTCAGAAACCACTTGTATGAAATCTTGATCATTTTACCCAACAGTAAGAAATATATAAGTCCTCCAAATCTCCAGGAAGTGAAATTTGACCTTTTCTTCGTGATTCATCCTCGAGCTTCATTTAATGATGATTCTGCTATGAGAATACACTACAGTAAGATAAGGAGAGGGACCCCGTCTATAATAGCAAGAAATATTTCCAAGTTTAGCATTCATGTTCCTAGAGAGAAAGCCTACCTTAGTTTTAGTAAAGACCTGATAGGAACAAAGATTTTTTAATGGGAACAAGTGCCCAACCACCACGAACATGCTGTGGTCAGCAAAAGCCATAAAAAAGCCCCTGATACAACTGCTCCAGGGGAAAATAGCAGACACTGCCGTTCATCTGCAGCGCCTATTTCCTTGAGCCATCTCGCTGCGGTGGCAGAAAGTTTTCTATACTGTTTATCACCGCTGCCATGGGGCATCCTTCTCAGTCACTCAGCACAGTGAGCTCGGGACCCATTATATGGGCTCTTTTGGCTCATGATTTCCTCAAGACCATAGAAAGCTATTCAGTATTGTTAGGTTTATAAAGGATTTTAAGATCTTAAATTAGATGTTTATAGAGAAGTTAATCTTCTTGATTTTTATGCCAATATACCTCGAGCCGAAGGGCAAATTTAACCACTCTTTCAGCAGTATATTTGGTTAAATCAAGATATTAGTATAAATTGGATTGCTTGTATTTTCTGTGGTATAATGTAAGCCAAGGCATAGCTGATGGTACTTAAATATCTTTGCACCTCGCAATACAGGATTTTAAGAATTATTTTGACAAACGCTGGCTTTCAGCAGAAACAAGATTTATTTTTATTCGGTTCTGAAGTCCTGGCATTCCTCAAGGAAATGAAGAGTTTATTTGATAAACCCAAATACCCAGGAACAGACTCCAAGTGCTGACTTTAACAGAACGATGCTGATTTCCACCGGTTGAAACTTTCAGCCCTTTCTCTCCTACTTCAAACACAAAATTTGCAGTAAGGCAGCACCAAATTCCCTTATGATTTTACTAGGAACTGGATCAGTCCCATAAAAGCAGTTATCTGGAAAGGAACAGACCAACAGATACTGAATACTTTTCCAAGTATTTTTATTAACCGATGATGGAGAACTACGCTAAGATCAGAGATCACCTTTCAAACCTTTTGGCCTAAGCGTGCTTTATCTTGGACTTAGAGTATATCCATCAAACTTTGAAGTTAAAAAAATGAACCAGTTATTTTTTTGAGTCCTTTCACTGTACAGTAGCACTGCTGTTCAAAAGAATTATTCAAAAATAAGTTAAGGTTTTATTTAACTAAACATTTATTTTTCTTCAAAGGAAGGAAGTCCCAGAGGTGAGCTAGGCATCCAGCTGGCGGGTTTTCAACAATATATTAATTTTTGTACACCCTTTTCCAGGTTGTGCAGTCAGCAAGAGTCAGTAGCTGTTGAAGACAGGGTCTCTTGCAAAGGCCAGGAATAAGGGCACGTTTCTTATAGATAAACACAGTGGGCCATATTCTGCTCTAGAAAGGATTTATCCTGATTTTCTTTTCCCCCAAGCCAAAGGTTTGATTTCATTTTGAGGTAAAGCAAAACATTTGTTTCCAGTCAAAGCAAAACATTTTGTAAGCTCCTGAATATTTAATTATAAAATCTTTCCCTAATTTAGGTAAATTTTCAAAATATTTCATTTTTACCATGCGATAGGAATGGAAGATAGAGTTTGATACTCCTCCAGGAGATACTAAACTTCTGTGTTTGCAAACGTGGTAACAGCACTGCACAGATGTTTCAGACAAGCATGGACCTGCATAAACACAGAAAAAAACCACCTGCCCAGTCTCTCTGGATACTAAATTGTACAAAGAGTAAAGCACGCAAAATTAATACAGCTTCACTATGGGATGAAATACAGGGATGTAATTAGCGTTGTAGAAGAAAATACCGAGGAAAATATTAATTGCCTGCACATCATAAACCTGACCTGTGTAAATTTTTTCTGTAGCCGTTCCAAAAAAGAAAAATTTTTGAAACTCTTGGCCTCCTGACATTGAACTGGGTGAGGTGGAAAAATTCAGAGCTTGACTGGACCAGTTCCTCAGCAGCCTGCTCTGGCTGGACCAGCTGCGAGCAGAAGACTGGCCTGGGTGGTTTCTGGAGGTCTATATGAGTCCTATCAAGACTCAAAATAGTTTGCTGTACGGCTGAACAGAGAAGGCCAAGTATTAGCAGTGTCGTGCAGAATAAAAAATTGGAGACTTAAACATAGCCTGGAGGCTTACATACGGGAAGATTCGCAAGTGAATATAAAGTCAGTGTTACATATATACGAGGTGAAGGATCAAAAGGCAGAATGTGTGGTGGTGTTTTCCACAATGGTTAGGTACTCATATGTCTGATCAGGCTTGGGAAGAAAGATGAATAATTCCATTTAAATTGTATTGAACCAAAATGGGTGGCTCAAGATCTACAGGAGAACCTGCAAGACGAGCAGAAGGATGATGCAGAAGGGTTCAGGCAAACCCACCCTGATCCACGGTGGCTGAAGCTCAGCCCTGAGACACGTGCTTTGTACCACAGCACGGAGTATCTGAGCAAACACTTTGGGGCTATTGCAATGTTGTTATCTCCTTAGAGGGAGGAGGAAGGTCCCTGGTGCTGCCTGTATCCTTGACCCTTTGTGCTTTCTGCTTTGAGCATAAGCCACTAATCAAATTCATGCATAAATATTATACAACTTTTAGAGTTGTGTTTAGCTGCTTAAATTTCAAACCTGAGTAAATGGAACAATTTTATTTATTTATTTTTTACTCTGCGCTGCTGCTCAGGGGCAAATACATAAAGATGATGCATTTCAAAACTGAAGCTTTTGACTCAAAGTTTAGCAGAGTCATTAGTCATGTCACACATGCCAAGTCTGGTGGAATTTGGCATAGCTGTTTAAACTTTAACAAGGGCTAAATTAAATGAACCTTTACCTAAGATATACTGCTGAGGACAGAATGCCTACGGTTACGATACAGATGCTAATTTATCAAGAACTGTTGAGTACTCAGCTTCGTATTAAAATACCAGCATCAGCCAGGATCAATCCCTACAAATCTGCCAAGAAAGATACAATTTGGATCAAACAATAACATTTTTACTCAGGCTGCGCAGACACGGTTTGGCTCTGATGTGTTTTCCTGGGTGAATTACAAAAGCAGGATTTGGAGATTCTTCTGTCTCGGGAATTAAACGCTCAGAACTATTGGCTGTCAACTTGAAAAATGTTAGATCTGCATCTCTCCACAATTGTCTTAAGTTTCTTGGAATTGAGCCCAGCTATTAGCAGGGGGTAAATAAGACAAAAATTGACAACAATGTGCATTATAGGGCGAAGCGTTGAAGGATGAGTTTTAGATGTGAATGGTTAATGGATTTCTTAGAACTGTGGTATTTGATTTGAAGCTTACCGTGGGTTTGAAGCAGGTTCACCTCAGCTGCTCTGTAAAAATTAAAAAAAAAAAAAAGCATTTATTTATTTTGAAGTACTGCAAAAATGTGAGGTATTGTTTATGAAAAATATGTTTTAAATGGACAACTTTATAAGTTTGAGGTCAGCTGGATTCAGTTTGGCTGTTGGTATAGATCACCACAGTAAAATGGAAATTGCTCATTGAAATAAGGGTTAAATATCTACTATTTCCAAGTGCATTCATATTATTTCCAAACTCCTGTTTTTGTTTTCATAATATACTGTGCCTGTATGGCTACAGGGTTGTACTGTCAGACTGGCAGTGATTCCACCTTTTCAAGAGAAATGTTTTTTTCTTTATTATTTCTGCTGATTTACGTGTTTGGACAGTAAGAATCCTTTTCTTCCATGTGATGAGCTGGCCTTTCTATGCTACGTCATTTTCACAAGGATAGAAAAGTCCCAAGAAATAAATTAGAATTTTACCACAGAGCCAATGAGCGAATAGCACAGTCAAAACAGGGCCAACTTTCAAAACGTCCCGTTTCAACAGGTTCGTTCAGTTGTATGCGATGAGCACGAGTGCAGACACCTTGACGCAAGCCCCAAGCAGCATGATCAACCTAAATACATATTAAAGCTCAGTTCAGCAAAGTACTTCAGCCTGAGGTTATTTAAACGTGCACGTAGACCTATTAGAGTCAATGGGCATATTTACATCCATGCACAGGTTTGTGTGTACTACAGCACTTTGCCAAGCTGAGGGCTGGCAAGCAAAGCAAAGCCTTTATTCCCTTCTCTTTATTTTACTGCTGAAGCAAACGAGTGATTTTTCTGCCTCTCTCTGAGCTTCCATTCTTAGGAAAATATTTTCAGTGGTATTTTTCTTTAGGTTCTGGTTGTGTTTCTGGAACGGCAGCGAGTTCCCCCGCCCTTCCCCCAGCAGTGCTGCCGGAGCCTCTCGCCAGAGCTGACGGAGGCTTTGGGTAGAGCCTGGCTGCGTTTACACCAACTTCAATTCTTTTCCGGTGTCAACACTAAGTTTTGCTTTGGAGCTTGAGACAGGTTTCTAACCAGAGCTCAAACAAATCTGCAGACAATAATGATGAATTTGGGTACACAAATTCTAAAACCAATATGCACATAATGCCTTTAAAAATTGACTTTACTCAGTTGGGAAACATCACCCCCTGCACTGTCCTGCCTTTAGTAAACTGTTGTTATGTCCCAGGATTCACAATTTGTACCTGGAAGTTTGCTGTTTTTTTCTGTATATACAAACAACTCTTGATTTTCTTAGGAAGGAAAGGAGGATTTATTTTTTACAGCATTGTGTTTCCATGATTACGGGTCTGCATTAGGGCATTTGAAAGGAAATCACTTCCATATATATTTGGTTGATGGAGACCATTTAGGGGTCCTGATATGCAATAGAGAAACTTTCAAACAATTTGTCAAGGCGTGACTTTAGTAAGAAACATAAGCCTGAGCCTGAACATAAGCACCTGGGTTGTTCCATTTGATGAGACCACACAGCCAATCAGAGGTGGGTGAACTGGAGTGACTTGGTGTCTTGTGCTTTTACCAAAATGTCACCCACTTGGGACTAAGACTCTGTAGCAATATAAACTAATATCTTAGATTCAGTAGTTGCACTATCATTAGGTCACTGAGTTAAGGAAAATGTTAAATGGAAACTATTCAGAGCACACCAGCAAGTCCCAGCAAAGTACAGGAACAGACAGGTTACGAGCAACTTCACCAGGGCTCCTGTAAATGAGGAGTTTACAAGTTCCCATTGATCATTCCTCTTTGCAACATGTGTATAAAAGAGCAATTTAAAGTTTCAGGGGTGTCATATCTGGATGATGAGTCCATTAATTTTCTTTGGCTGCAGGTTTCCCTTCAGTGGCTGGAACGTAAATTATGAGAAGCTGAAGGAGAAAGCTGTAAATTATTGGGCTCTGTCAACTTCAATATTCTCAGCCTGATGGATCCTTGATTTGACAACAATCTGCTTGTCAGTCACTCTTGCAAAATATTAACACACTCGATTATCAAATGCGTTAGCCAAGTGTTAAATCTAACAGATAGAGCAGTCGAAAGTCCAGAGATGCAAAGGCTTGGTTGGACTCGGCTTCCGTTCCTGCTGCAAAGCATCTGCTGAAGCTCAGGAGCTGCTCGCTGTGGGCCTGTGGCAGCAGAGTTTCCTTAAGGTTTACAGTATCTTCTAGGAAATTCTGGCTCTTTGCATGAGAAAACTGGAAAGAAGAGCAAACATTTTTGCCCAATTTCCCCAGGTGCAGTCTGAGTTTCTGCTCATGGTCAATGGGAATGGGGTGTGTCCAGAGCTCCCGAAAATCAGTCTTGTTGAAGATGCAGAAAACAGATTATGTGCCTAAATGAAGTCCCCAAGTTTGAGAGCAAAAGCCAGGTTACCTTCACTGAAGAGTATTTTATAACCAGTTAAGGTGTCTCCTAATAGCCAGTGCAAAATGCTCATCTTCATCTGAAAGTCCCTTTGGGAAAACCATCCCACTTCACTGTGGTTTTATCTGTCCTCCTTTATTTTTTACCGTCTGGTCTGTGAGCCGTCATGGCAGCGATGTCTCTTACTGCCCACTTTTACAGCACCTGGCCCCATGATTTGGACCTAAACCAGCCTGGGAGATGGCAGACAGAGCACAGGGAGTCAGGCACCAGGTTTTCCAAAAGATTATGAGCAGACCAGAAAACTTTGCTCTCTTTGGAAAAGCAGGAGCCAACAGTGCATCCAGGAGAGCTGTGGGAGTGCGGGTTAGCAGGAGGGGAAGGAGACGGGACCACAGGGAAGGGGCCACCGGTCACTAGTTGCATCCCTCTGAGATAGGGAATAGGCACCTGGGCTTGGAGAGAAATCCACAATGCAGTAAAGGTGGGTTGCCCACTCCCCTTTCCAGACAAAAATATGAATTTTAAGAATATTTTACTGGCAATAATGGAGGGAATGCCCTCTAGCATTACAGCTCAAAATGAAAAAGGTGTGTGGTAACAGCCTCTAGCATCTCCGCTCACGGAGTGGCAGTAGCAAGGTGGCTTGGAAATGCCTACTAACAGGAGTGCCCGTCCTTAATAAGCACTGTTAGTTTAATTGCCCCCATTACAGATGTTATCAGCAGCAGGAAGAAGAAAGTAATCGCCTGTCAAGCGGAGCAGGAACGCCGGGACAGTCGGCAATGCGGACTGCTGCGCTCTGCTGCATGCATAATGAAACTGCCAACAGCACAAGTAAGGAATTATGCATTTAAGCTATAAGGCCTCTCTTCAAAAATTCCTGCAGCTTTTTTTTTCGGTATGACTTTCCATAAGTCCTCCTAAAATAACGTGCCTGCAGAGCTGGTTAAATAAGCACTGACCGTTGGTTTGGAAAGCTCTGAGACACCTCCCACCAATTAATGTTGGCATGCTCTTTATAGATGAGGCATTGATCAATTATTACATTTAACTGCTTATGTGGAATTTAAAAAGAAAGTCGTATCTTTAAGCATACTAGTCTGCCTCAGAAAATGATGATGAGCATTAGCCTGTCTCCTCATGCTGTAAATTATGATGGGCCACTGTAGATAGGGGTGTTGTGCTAAACATTAAAAACAGTCACCTGGAAACAAATAGAAGTATGAGTAATAACCAAATGCAAATTTATCCCCCATTTATAACGTGCTAGTAAATGCTGACATTCAGAGAGAAGGAATGTGGTGCAGGAGGAGGATGTTGGTTTTTGCAATTACAGTCCCAATCCGTTCTCCAAAGATTAAAGTTTTACACAGTGGTTGTTCTCAGGAAATTTGCTGAATCCTAATATTTAAGATGAAAGCATAATAAAGGGCGATTTTTATAGAAAGAATTGTCTGATAGGTTTGATTTGCCAGTTCTCACTGAAGCAAAACTTTCCACTGACTTCAATTATCAGTAAATTGGGTTGACCTCAATAAGGGTTTTTGCGGAACTGGACCCGTAGCATGAATAGGCTGTTCTGTGCAGAACAGTGACTGCATGAAAACGGCATCTTCTTACTCATCAGTTCTGCTTCCTGAGGGCACACCAAGCTGCTGCATCTGACTTTAATGACAAAAATGAGGTTTTGCTGCTCTTTCCTCCTGCAAGACCTTCAGAGCTGGTGGAATTGGGCTGAGAATTTGCGCAACAGCAGCAGAGTTTGGGTGAGAACCACCTTGCAGAGTGGTCATGTCCCCCTGGTTCTACATATCCAGAGGGGTGTGAGCATCAGGGTTGTCCCCAAACCTCTCCCTGCATGTGACAACAAATCAGCCATTGTTTTCCCAGTGGAATACTCCAGTCTGGGAGCTTTAAATGCTCTCTGTTTGACATCCACCTGATTTATTGCATTTGTAAAGGTGACCTTAAATATTTTAATGGTAATAATTCTTTCAAGGGCTTGAATCAGTAAATGTGCTATGTTCATATTTTGGCATTATATACTGTAGGCAATTTAATCCATATAAGCAGTTTCAGTGATATTAACACTGTAGGCAAACTGATACTAAAGTTTAAATGTCAGAGAGAGTTTTCATATTAGATCTAGTGCAAACAAAGCATTTTTTCTTCAAGTACCGAGGCATAAAATACCAGGAGATAGTAAAGACAGAGAGTGCCAATGAATCTGAAATAAACAGGAGGTGAAATTTATAGTATTTTCAAATATGTGCCCTATCCAAGGACTGCTGCAGCTGCACAGATCTATAAAATCACAGATAAGAGAAAAACCTTGTAGCGCTCCACAATAAATGCACCTCCAACAGGGTATCTATGTGGATTTCTGTAACTCCTTGGAGATTTACTATTTCACCTTGGATTTATTACCCCACTGTGCATACTGTGGATGGCATTTTGTATTTCCTCCATCACCCCGCTCGTTATATAATGGCAGGTCCCCGTTATAATCACCATGCAGGGATGTGCTGCCAAACCATCACCCACCTCGTGCAGACGGGCGAGAGCAGAGAAACACTGAGATGATCCCACCACTATTTATCCAGTGATGCTCTGGGACCTGTGGGATCAGGCAGGTTTCCATCCTGTGACTCTGAAGCTCTGGGTGCCTTCTTGCACTCAATGGGCAGCCAAGGCTCTACCTTATTGGGGAAAAAAGAATGGACTGGATAAAAAGAGGTCTCTTTCACGGTTTCCAGCTTGTGGTGAGGTGCCGGGTGCTCCCATGCTGGGGTAAGTAATGCCCATGGCTCTGCAGAGCCTCTGGCTCTGGTTAGGTGCACTTCATGGGGAAGCCTGAGCCGACCAAGCGTTTGGCGGCACTCGCTCATAAAACCTGTGACAAATGGTCAAAAAGTTTATTGCCCGTGTTCTGCTGCTTATGACTCCATAAACCACCAAGGATAATGTGCGTGGAAACATGGGCTGTTTGTTAGGATGTTTTCTTCTTAAATAACCTGACCTGCTCTGAAACCTCCTGCTGGCATCCCTGGGCAAAAAAGGGGTGGCTGTAGGGAGCATCCCCCTAAAAAATATGTAAAGCAGCCCTTGTATGTGTTCTATTAGACAGATAACATATATATAAAAATATATGTGTATATAATATACATATATCCTCAGTCCCATGGAAACACTCACCTGGACTTCAACTGCCATTTTTCGCACAGGTAAATAATAGAGGTTGAAGTCAAGATAACTGTTTGTTCTGTACTTAGGATATCTTCCTGCTGATGTCCTCCTTGAACTGTGGACATCTCCCTTTCTCCATTTTCTTGGCACAACAGCCATGCCTGATTGCCATTCCTGCTGTGTCTGCCTCCTCTGCCCAGCCAGCCCTGAGCCATTCACCATCATTGCTTCAGCCTTGGAAGGGCACTAAATCTTAAGCTTTCCCCTTCCTTTTCCAGGAGGAGAACTGTGCGCATAAGCACAAGGTAAATGGTGATGGACAGGAGAAAGAAACCTCTTCCTACAGGAGTGCTAACACCAGTATAGTCACCATTTGTTTCATGCCACTAATGCAAAGGAGCCGGGCTCCTCTGAACCAGATTTCCAATCAAGGAGGAGAACGTGAGCATGGAAACAACCTCTACATCTTTACAAAGCTTAATCATATTTCAGTACAATCAGTCACAGTTTCCCAAACTGTACTAATATGGGTCCTTGAACTTGGATGGGCACGGGTGGTGAGGTGGTGGCTGGATAATGAAGTTTGGGTGTGTGATATCAATATTGCTTCGTAATCAGTCTGCATTGTGTGGCCTGTGTTTTTTTCTCCTTTCTTCAAGACTTTGCCAATCACCATTACGACACTCAACACAATTGTTAATCAGATTTTTCAGAAGTGGGATGAAGCTGGCAAGCCGTCTCCCTCGAAAAGCACACAAAATGGTGTGAAGTAAATGTCAGCTTTATGGGAGAACAACTGGAGGACTCGGAAGTGACAATTTTTGAACCATTTCTCCAAGCTACCCCAGCAAATGATCCTGAAATCACAGGAGGACGAAGCAAAAGTTCTGTCATGTGGGGGATGAGAGCAGGAGGGGAACGACCACTGAGAATCCAAATGAGCTAATGGTGCTCCTTTCTCTAAGGATTTTGTCCTTTCTGTCTGAAGGTTTGCTACAGCTGTGGTGACCATGGCTCCTGGGTGCGTTCATCACTATCATTTAGATACATGGGACCATGGCACCGGACTTGGTAGTACTCCTTTACCCCAAGGTATTTTGAAGGTGCCTCAGGCAAATTTAGACATCTGCACTTAAGAGGGCAGATCCTCTCCCAGCTGGGGTGATGAAAAAGATCCACAGCCTCTATTCTTCCATGGCTCCTGGAGCTTCTGAGCTAAGCCCTGCTAGACCCTGCTGAGATGTCCCAGACCAGAAATGAAAAGAGCTCAGGACTTGCAAAAAATCATGGGTGGGAGGGAAGAGACAGCCAGGAGCAGTTTCCTCCACTTTTCAAAAAGCTGAAACATTCATAAGATCTTCCTAGCCTTGTAACTGCATCAAGGTGAACTTTCTTTTGTTCCAGGCTGAAGGATTCGTCTGGCACAACGCTTCCTTCGGGAGCCCCCGACAGCAGATGCGACTGTCGCCTTTTCTGGCCACAGCACTTGGTTGAGCAAACAACCCGTGCACAACTTGCAAACTGCAAACCCTCTAAAATCGATGAGAAAATGAATGTGCTCAAAAGCTAGTTAAAAATTTCAGTCTTCTGCTGAAACAGAGCCAAGATCTTTAATTAATATTCAAATCTCTAATCAATATTTCAAGAAAATCAAAGTGTAAAGATCAACCTGCACTTTCGTGTTTCTGTCTTCATTCTGATTGCACTTCATTGCATCAGGGTCACACTGAAGAGCTCAGGCTTGTTTAATTTTAAGCTCCAATGACAGTCAAAGGAACCCAATTTTAGTTGCCTCTCTGCAAGATTTTTTTTTCAGCCAAAAGCAATTCTTTAGCTTTCTTTGGCCTCCTTAAATTGACAAACTGTAAATAAGGTGTTACCGTGGCTTGTTTCTCCATAAAAGATGCTATCACCACACTTAAAGACATATAGAATGACTTGTGATAACTGCTACTACATCAATAGATGATAAACCAATAAATTAAAGTAACGGTGCATAAAATGATGAATTCTGATAGACTTAAGGCAATATAAAATAATTGGAGACTTTATTGCTATTTCTATTTTTAATGGGGTACTATGGCAGTACATTCTTGCAACGGGGCTGGAAAGGTAAATTAATCTTTATGCATCATCATCAAGCAGTGTAAACATGGCCAAACTTAATTACGATATAATAGATTGTTAAGTGTCTGCCCCACAGAGGTGTGATTGCTCTCAGGCAAGTGATTACAGCAGAAATGACTATCACACAAGGTCTTCTTTAACAGGCTGGTGGTAGCTTTTGCGTGCCTCTGACTATAAATCCGACGTGAAAGCCGTGCCAGGGAGGCAGCTTTCCATGGTCCCAGCTGCAGCAGAGCTGTGTTCGAGGAACAAACACAAATTTACAGTGGAGCATTCATGAAACGTGGCCTGAGATTGCAGTACTTTGCCAGTAAAAACTCATGTTTCGCTGCAAAAACTTGATGGGAGTTGTTGAAACTGCAGCCTGGGAGCAGGATGGAGGTGCTGGGCCCCCCAGCTTGTCTCCCCGTGCCCATCAGCATCCCGTCCTGCTGGGCTGGGGTCCTGCAGAGAGGAAAACTCATGGAGGGACTGACTGGGCTGAAGTACTTGTATATAAAAAAAGCAAAAATCTTAACGTATTGTCTTTTAGAAATTACAGCACACTAAAGAGAGAAATGCAATACAACATGTATTTTCCACTTGTCTCTCCGATATTGTTTTCTGTCATTAGCAGCTCTGTTCCTGCCGCAGATGTGTGATTTTATGAACCCATTGTACCATTACCTCTCTTTCCATGGTAGCAGTTTAATTTATACTTACATATATAAGTATATATTTATACTTACTGGACACACTTGCTTCTTTAATGGACTAAGTTCACTAAAGGAACACAAGGTAATAATTTATGTTTTAAATGGAGCTGAAAAATGTAGTTCAGAAATCCCACATTACAGGGGTTTTGTGAGAAATTTTGGGGAACTAATTCTGAGAAGAGAACATGTTTTGTTGAATAGTTTCAATCAGTCTAGATTTGATGTCTGCACAGTGTGGGCAACAGAAAATTCAGGCCAGGGAATATCTTTTAGTCTTAGGCAAATTTTAGTTACGTCTGCTTTAAAACTCGTAGTAAGTGTTTTCTGTTTCAACGATATGATGATGACAGTGATATGAACTGGTCAGATACAGAGTGGCAGATCTTTTTCACACTGTCAAATACCGAATGGTGTCTTAATTACTGGAAATCAAGCAGCAGCATGATCTTGAATTCCTTGATTACTCTAAGCCACTTTTTGGAGTTCCACATACTTGTGTTTATTTCCTGATAATTGTGACAAGAGTTTTCTGCTGCTAAATTGCCTCAGGAATCAGGATATGCTTTTGAGAGCAGTGGAAGGACTCCCCTGCTAGCACACCTCTCCAGAGAAAAAAAACATCTCTCATTATAGAAATTATCAGAGATGGTGTGTGAAAAGGGTGAAAAAATCCTGTTAGAGCTATGGCAATGGTCCACTCCGGATCACCAAAGAGGCCGCTTGGACTCATCTTGATAATCAGAATAAAACAGCAGAGAAGACACAAAATGTTAAGATCCCAACTTTATTTGGTCATTAGTGTACTTGCAGAGGGGTTCTCTGTACTTTATTTTCTATTTTAATTCTCTTTTTAATTCCTTCTTTGCTCATTTATTACACCGCTTTTCTCATTGTTTACACCACCTAAAACTAAACTGGTTTAATCCACATACATCTCAAAGTCAAACTGCACCCCTGCATCTTGCTTTTGCATTTCCAGTCTTTGATAATGGCTTTTACTAGTAGCCCAGTTTAAATTCTTAATTTTGTCTAATTCCTCTAAATGCACAATGATTCTTCAACTGGAAAGGAAAGAGAGTAGCTCTGAATGATCCATATGTTGAAGTACTGTATTTTCATCATTTAAATGATAAACTTCCCATCAAATATCCACAAATGTACATTCATGACTCCCATCCAATGATCTATTGGCCAGAGGCACATACATTGTTTTAATTTATTTTGGAGTAAAGGTGCTTTCCTGCCGAGTTTGAATAAGCTCGCTATGTACCAAACAGATGTTCAATAAAAGAGAGACTTTACTGAATATGACATATAAACACAGGGAAAGAGGATGAAGGAAGGAAAATTACAGGATGTATGGATTCCTGGTTCATCAAACAACAGGCCACGGTTTTAATCAGAGCCCTTTTATGGATGGAGTAGTAATGAAACAGAAGGACCGGGGGTGTCTCAGGAGAAGGTAACATCTATGCGTTGCTTGTGGTGGAATTAACTTTGGTAAACCCACTGTGACAGCACACAGTCTCCCTGTCCTCTGCAGGAGTGCAACGGGTTCTGTGGTTGCTAAAATGTTCCTCCCATCATGGAAAAAGAACCTAAAAAAATTCAATTGCATGATCTGGGAGAATTAAAGGGTCTGGAGATGGGCACGTGATGGTTTCTTCCCACCATGTAAAATACCCAGTTTTGCTCTTGCTAGGTAAAAGTGTTTCTTAAAACACCGAAGTCTTGCATCTATTCAGTCTTTTCCTATTTGGAGAGAGGTGCTGTTTAAGGAGGCATTGAGGAGAGCAAAGCTGTCCTGATTCATCGGAGATCAAAGAGGGAATGCTGCCTTTGAGATAAAGATGTCTTTTCTTTGAAAGGTTTCTCCTTTGTGCAGGAGTGTTGCAGCGGGATGTCCACCCACCGGGGAATATCTCCCTGGGTGGGACACCTCCTCCTAAGAGAGACACAAGAGGAGAAAAGTACCTACTCTGCCTGCTCCTGGTAAGCTTAACCTTGGGGGCAAAGTCGAATTTTTGGATGTTTCCATCAAAGTGAGACTTTGTGCCTCACCTTCTCCAAACCCTCCCCAGCTTCGCAGCTGGATGCGAGCAGGGCAGCGTGACTGTGTTTATGATGTGCCTCCACCTTCTTGACAGATAATTAGACACAAACTTGCATTATTTGAAATTGAAAAAATTTAAAACCCCACTGAAAACTTTCTTATTTGCAGGCGCTCACAAGTATGAATCCCAATGCTGATTTGCTAAGGAAGATTTATTGTCATTTTCAGCCTAGCAATTGGCCGTGCTTGTCCAGGGGCAGCGCGTTTTGCCTCACTCTACCTTCTAGTATTGATGTGTCAAAGCGGTGAAAACTTGAAGTATTTAATTACATTTCTGGGCATTTTGGTAGAATTTGATGATACAGAAGGCAGACTGCCTCCTGCAGATGCCCTCTATCCGCGTTACTTGGTACTTTCAGAATCAATCCTAATAGTGGTGATAATGTCCTGGCATGCAGCATGAGACAACCTGCATGAACACCGTTAAGCTGCTGAGGCTTTCCAGAGAAGGATAACAGAATCAGTTTGTGCTGAAGACTAATAAGACTGCACATTCTGTCTTCATTTGTGTTTGCATGCAAATTTACTTCAGTTTACCGTTGGTAAAGACTGGCATAATAGTCTGGAAACCACCGTATTGCCAACCCCACGGGCATTGCTGAGAGCCTGGAAGGGCTCCTGCTCTGAAAGCATCCTGACTCGCCGATACTGGTCAACAAGGCATTAGAAGAGCACGGGGTCTTTCACTGTATAATGGAGCGGAGAGAAAAGGTAAGCAGCAGTTACTGGTGAAGAGATTTTTATCATTGAATTGTGTATTCAAAATAGGATCAGCGTTCTCCAAGATCAAAGCTTTTTTCATTCTGGCAACATCTGGCTGCAGCAAGCTCAGGTGATTTTCCCTGGGGCTGTGCTCTGCAGTGGGAGCTGGGTGTCACAGGGTGGGCTCCAAATATTTACAAACAGGAGCAAGAGCTTGGTAGGGAATCGGGATCCATCAGACTACAGTTTGTCTGGCTTGAATCAGCAGGTATGGAGACTTTGGCATCTTGATTTCTATCTATCTGTTCATTTATTTATTTTAAATCACCACATCCATCTCAAAACTCTTGGAGTTACCCTAACCCTATGTTTACAGTATCCCTGAGCCAAAAGGAAGACCTTGATGAGGTTGGGTTTTTTTAACATAGTCTTTTGCTAGTCTCGTTAGCGTGCTTGAGCTAGAGAATATATTTGCTGATATCTTAAGTGCACAGGTGAAGGTAACCGCTCATTGAGTGGGAGCGGCATGTAAATGGCAGGGGCTATTTTGGTGGGATCTGTAAGTAGCAAAGGGAATCACATGTAGGAGCAGAAGACTCGAACAGAAAATTGTAATGATGAAGCCAATCAAGCTCATTAAAGCTGTTATTTTAATTCCATCTGACTGAGTATATTTAAAACAGCCGCGGCAGAGGGACCCCTCGTCTGTATGTGAATGAAGTGTCTTCTGAGAAACCTTTTAATTCTGAAAGGGAAAAGAAAAAGTAACTCAGCACTTTCCGAGCTTGTCCCTGACACCAGAAGCTTTGCTGCTTCTTCTTCCCAATGGTCAGGCTCCTGTCCTGACTCAGAGTGAAAACATTATTATCGATAGTTATTGAAGGTAAATCTCCGTGTACGTTATTTGTGTGGGAACATGCAGGCACTTGCAATGACAAACTTTCTTTCAACAAATTCTCAGCTTTGCTCAACTCTTACACTCACTTTTTTAGACAGAACTTCTTTTCTAGAACCTGAAAAATGGGTGTTTTCACGTAGATGTGCAAACCGATAATCAAATAATGAGTACCTGCACCTCTGAGCTTTCCAGCTGCAGGTGGGAAAATCCAGATGGATAGTTTGCAAGGAGCTTAGAAAGAAAAGACTTCCTTTCTGAGCAAGTCCTACACACATTTGTTTCTTTTCCCTCTGAGTCAGGGCCAGGAAGGAAAAGAACAGTCTTGGGCAGACTGGTGCTGCACACACACAGCAGCGGGTCCCAGCCAGCGCTGTGAAGGGTCGTGAGCCAGGCGCTGCAGTGCAAAAATGCCTGCTGATGTAATGTGGCTGGGTAAAATAGTGGGAAATGGGTGCTACAGATAAAACAAAGCGCTACAAAAATGCATAGAAAATGAAACCGGGAGGGTGAACTTTGTTCATCCTTTGTTGAGCATGTTGGGATGAAAAATGGGAACACTGGTAAAAAACCCAAAACTTTTAGAAGTCTTTAAGGGATGATGAGAGGTTAAGAGACAAAGGTTGGGGTTAATGTAAGAATCGGAGGTTCAAGGAAGGCATTAATCAGTCAAAATCTCAATAAAGAAACACCATCTCTAAAAAAAGTCATTCCATTGTGTGCAGTAGGTGAGAACATTCAAATACCAACGAGAAAATAAATATGGGACTGAGAAAAGTGAGTAGGGTATATGGGGAAAGAAGATGGCCAAAATTAAAGGCAAAAGAAGAGCTGAAGAAAATTAAAGGTCTAAGTGATAATCAGCATCAGACCTAACTGAATATTTATTTTTTTTTTTAAAGAAGCCCCTGAGATGCTAACCTGGAAATTTATAAAGCTCTTCTTGGGCGCAGCATGCTAGTTACCTTCCAGTTGAGAGGAGAAAGTAGCTCTGCTGTGGAGCTATGATGAGTTTCTCCAAAATACACAGCAAGATTTGTTCGTTTACAATGGGGAAGAAATATTGTCCCTTTAATAATAGATTATTTTATCTCCCAGTCCTCAGCACGAGCCACCAGCCATTCAGAACCAAGCCATGAATAAATAGGAGTTTGCAACATCGAGTATGGTATCGTGTAAATAAAAGCCCAAATAGACTTGTTGCATCATCACTATGTGCAAGTAGCTACAACCAGGAGCACCACGTCTCCTGCTCCAGCTGATGAATGCAGCGTGATGCTGCAGTTTCAAAACACTGGAGCCTGGGCAATATTTTTAACAAGACGGATTGACAGTTTTAATAATTCCCAGATCCCAAACACATATGAAACGAGCCCTTGATGAGAAAGGTCTGATTACAAATAACCTGCAGAGAGATGAAAGTTTGCTTTTAATATCTGTTTTTTAAGTCTGCTTTAGACTTTCAAGAAGCTTCAAAAGAAGGCAAAGACTAGAAAACAGTTTGATTTAATACTGTTAGATGTGTGAAATAAAATGCTGGACAATAAGAGATGTAAAACAAGCAACAAGTGTAAATGACTTAAATCAAATTAAAGAGCTAATTGAAAATAATGGAATTAAAACCTTTTTTGGTTGTTTTTATTCATCTGTTTTTCATCACTGTTTGCAACAGCATTTTTTTTTAATCTTTTTTACTTTGAAGAACAAACTTTCTCCACCATAAAAGACAATGATTTTAATCAGTATCTGAAATGTCATTCTAGGGGGTGTAGATTCTAAATGCCAGTTGGGAAGAGAAGGACCATCATCATAAGCCAGCAGGACAGCCAGGGAGCTATATGGCCTTTGTCTATAGAGCTTCCTGATACAACATCATGATACCGAGGTACGTTATCTCCCATTACAGTGATCCTCACTAACGCGTCTTCGCTTTCATTCTCTGTACTCTCTAAGGGAAATAGTTTTTTCTTCATTGTAGCGTACGTGCTCTTATACCTTCAACTGTGCAAACCTCTGCCTCTGATGAGTAACCACGAGGTAAGGGCAAACTGAAATCCGTTCAGTTTGAGAACAGTTTTTGCTCAGATCACCCAATATGGAGTAACATTATTATTATTTTTTTTTAAAAAAAGGGGGACTTTGGTGTATGTTTAAACAAATGGGGTTCATATTAAATATTTATGTGTCTTTCTGTTCATAATAGCGAAGGAGTGATTCCTTTGCAGTGGGCTTGGTGTGAATGCAAACCTGCCTGTGTGACAGGGACGTGCTCTCCTGTGCTCCTGGAGCAATGCCACCGTTGGGTGGGAGAGCAGATGTCCCAGCAGGAACGGAACTATCCTTATGGCTCTTCACTGTCCCATTTCTCTTACCCTCTCCAGTGCCACTGCCCTGCCAGGCTGACATATCTCCCTGCTCTCCTCTCTCCCCTCCCAATCCTTTTTTGAATGGAAACTCACAGAAATAACTTCCCCGTGGGCATCAGAGCCAGGCAGTACGGCGGGTTCAGCTGCCCCCATGGCTTTAGGGGTTATTTGTGCTTTACTCCATCCTGCACATGAGCAAACTGTGCTGCCTTGTTCACAGGCAGCGTCATTTTAAATCTTTGAGAAGAACAGGGGAAAAGCCAACTGAGGAAACATGAGGACAATTTCCCCGCTTGTGGGAATGGTATTTTTTAAATGAAATTATTTCCCCTGTGTACTGCTACGCTGCCTCTTCATTAGAGGGAGAGGAGAAGCGTGTGCGCCTGCACAACGCCGAGCACTCACGGTATGCAGAGACTGCATAAAGAAATCATTTCTGGGACTAAAAACCAAACCGTCATCGCTCCTTAAGTTTGGTGAAATATCCAATCAGTCTCAGTGGGGTTTTGCAGGAAAAGGAATTAACTGAAAGAAAAAAAAAAAAAAGGGAAAAAAGGAAGAGAGAAAACCCACCAACCCCAGTGCATTCCCATAATGAAGGGTCTAAAAATGCCCCACTCATTGATGCAAAATTGCAGTTATTGTTTATCCTCCTTCTACTTCACACAGCTTTATACAATACGCACGACGAAAAATACAAGCAAACAACCGACACATTAGTTAAGAGACCTTCCATTTTACTTTGGCAGTTCACGATAATGGAATTTAATTGTGGAAAAAGCTGAATAATTTTAGCTGAATGTCATTTGGTTCATTCAAACTGGGAATCAGGGACATTTTTAACAAAGGTTTTCAAACTTCTTTTGAAATCAGGAAGCTGCTGTGCACAGATAAGGGGAGAGGTTTGAGGATTCTCTATCAGAAATTTCAAGGTTTTTTCCATCTGCTTTTTCACATTAACTGGTAATTATCCAGAAAGGCACATAATAGTGCAGAAATGACAGAAGCTGACAAAGGTTTTCCTAAGATATGTAAATTGTCAGTGATAGGCAAGGTGCAACAGAAAGGCTTTCTACAGCACAATTATTTATGCCAGTTTCATTTGCTTTTAGGTAGCACTGATGGCATACCGCACCGCCGCGCTTATCACAGGCGCTGCACATTCCCTCCACCACCAGCACGCAGGAAAGATGGCAAAAACCGAACTTGAAGGTTGGTGGTCTCCTCCGACTCTGCTATTTTATATTAAATGCGTGTGTGCGTGTGCCTGTGTGTATAGATATTTCTGAGGACTCTCTTGTTTATTAGAACATTCCCCTTCGTTTCTGATGCCGCAGAAATAAATAAATAAGTGGGACGCGTCCCACTGAAACAGCTTCCACGTATCGGTTACGGTTGGTCTATGAGTCCACCTTCCTCACAGGAGCGTTTTTTGAGGGACAATGTGTTAAAAGAAGCACTCAGCTGTTTGCATCTGACGTTCGTTAGCCCTTTTCACTGATTGCATAATTTCAGCAAATAGGTGAGCCCGTTAAAGATGCTCAGATAAACGCCCTCCTCCAGCGGAAGAGCCCGGCTATCGCTGCGCACTGCTCCTCTTGCTGGGGTGGAACAGGAGGGTGGTGGGGACAGCCACTACATCTGCTTTTAAAGATTCAGTGCCGGGACAGCCGGATTCGGATAGTCTCAGCTTATGTTCCTTAAGGGAGAAAAGACCCTCTCTCCCCTAATTGCCCAGTCGGGCTCAGGAATTACTACACATAGGTGCAAAAATGCCACCCCTCCATGACATGTCCCTGCAGGTCACCAGGGTGGGCTCCCGGTCTCGAACAAGGGTTTTAGATGGGTTTTTAAGGTCTCTGCTGTACAACTGGGGGGGACAGAGGATGGAGGTTTGGTAAATATCCCCTTTCAACAGGAAAGGCTGGGCTTCTGAGCCCTTCTGGGAGGTTAATTTTTACTTAAGTAAAGTGTCAGGGGCTGTGCACGGGAGAAATTCCTGCCTGACCCTCACTGCATTCAGCTCGTACCGGAATTACAGGCTTTAATTAATCTTTTCTGGGAATAAGACTTCATATGTAACTACATATGTAACGAGGGGTTATAAGATCTTTAATGGATGAAAGGACTTTACCTATGAGTCCCTGATGTAGTGGTACCAGAGGTATTATGGTGGTATAATTACTTTACATTAGCACGTGAGTGATGTTAAGTTACTCTGATGGGGGGGTGTTTCCATGTGTGTGTGGGGGGTGGAATTAATTTCCTTTATGGTAATATTAACTTAAGTTAATGGGGACTCAGAGAAAGTAAACAAGGATGCAACACAATAGATTTATATAGGAAAAAAAAAACAGATTACATTTGAAAGTCAATGGGCTTAGCTATTAGCTATAAGACCTTGTCTCCGATCTCACGCTTTGTTTTCCCAAATCAAGAGGCTGGAGGTCAAACCCATGTAAAAGGCTTCAGGATGGAGGGGAAGGATTTGACCCACCAGAGTTGGTGGGGCTGCAGGCTGCTGCCCGACCGGGGTCTATCCCTGTAGGAACCAGCCTGGGTGGCTACTNTTTTTTTTTTAAGACAGATTTTCTTTCAGGTGCTTTCACGCCATAAAGCATAAATAAAAACTTTCAAGAGCTGCTTTACTTGGTCAGTGCTTGACTTCATCAGGAGGTGCAGGGTCGGAGGCTTTGGGTGTAACATCCCAGCTGCTGAGGAAATCGTGGCTGATTCATGGGGGCTGCAGCCCAAAGACGGCTCCTGTGCTCGTGCCCCCGTTCGTCCCCCCTCCTGTTAACACACAGTGCTTCTTCCTCTCCTGCCTACAGCTGCCTTTCTCTGTGCAGGCCCTGGTAGTGCTGGAGGGACAAAACCACCAGCTCCAGCTGCTGACACTGGGCTGTAACTTCGCTGCACCCTGGTGAAGCCCCCTTTACCTCTGGGCTTCTCCCCTTCGTAGCAAGTTTGGGCTAAGCAGTCACACCACCATGAATCACACACACCTATTTTTTTTAAGTAGAAGCTGATGTTTGATTAACTGCAAGGGGAGAGAATCCCCAGGGGAGACCCCAACTCATCCTCAGAGGAGACCCTGGGACAAGGCAAAGTGAGGGACCAGAGCTCAAGCCCAGTTGGAAGTGGATTTTGGGAATATGTCAGTTATAAATCAGGTGTCTGGACCATCACCATACTTCTGATATTTTTAGGGTATTTAGGATATTTAAAAATTGCCTAACTGAGAGTTAGCTATTTCATTAAACATTCTGAATTCTCCTTAGTTCTACTCTTTAGTTTTTTAAAAATGAAGTTCAATATAGACCAAAAGCTCATGTCTGTCAGACCCACGACAAGGGTCTTAGGTGGTCTGTGCATGGTGGAGCAGAGGACATTGCACCATTCTCATGTGCAGACGTTAGGTTAGAGCTGGCAAAAGGAGTTGAAAAAGCACAAAGGCACATAAGGACAGAAACCTCTTTTACTGGGTAACAGCTAGAGCTGGGCGAAAGCCCTGAGGATGACCAAGAAACAGTCATGGGAATGGTGGTGTGATGCTGTCTTCACTATTTTTACGTGTTTCTGCATTTGCTTGTAGTGACATTTTGGCCACCATGCCACTGGCAGGCATGGTCCTGAGCAGAGTGACGATGCTGCCAACCCCCAGCCCTGGGTCCTGCCCTGAAAGCAAGTCCTGAGTGAAGTTTCTCAGTCTCAAACTACCACAAAAACCTTGAAAATAAACCAGAGGAACATCTGCCTGATCTGCTGCCAGCCTGGAACCTGGTGCCCCCATCAGCCAATGCCACACATCTGCTTAGAGAGCGGACAGGGGAAAGCATCAACACAACTCATGGGAGCGGTTGTACTTATGCAGCAGAGCTTAACGTTTGACCATTAAATAACTGCATCAAAATACTTACCATCCATCTACAGCTATTCAGCAAGCAATCGAGAATAAAGAATCCATCAAAGAAAATTGTATACTGAAAAAGAAGTTAAATTCACTGGAAGGATTATTCACTTCAACTTATTCACTCAGCCCTGCTAGTAAAGATTTGGAATATGGGCTTTAAGGAGGCTGTACAGGCATGGGGGACTGTATGCAGTGGAAGGAGAGAAGGGCAAGAAAAGACACTGAGGCTGAAAAAAGCTCTGCACCAAAACCTCCCCATTCCCATGGCTCTTGCTGTCCCCTAATGTCCCTCAGGATGCTCTGCAGCTGCCTGGGGAGTGCCGGTCTTCTGGCACAGCAAGGCATGGCATTAAGCCCCCAAATATGTCTTCTGGTGCTTGACTTTAAGGTTGACCATGCTATGATAAGGAGGAGAGTATATGTAAGTCGGAGCTCAGAGCAGCAGCTCCCCATAGCCATGTTACGTACCCCGGGCTGAGATCTGTAATGATACAGGAGAGTGTCACTCGCCTGCATCAATTTTCTCCGTAATGAGATGTGAGTGGCGGGTTGGTTTGGCTGTTATGGGATTTTGCTCTTGCAAAGCTTTAGTGTTGTATATCTCATGAGTTTCATATCAAAAGAGGGGTCGTTTAAAACACACTAAAAGCTTCAATTAAATAATAGGAAAGAAAAGCATCCTCCTCTTTAAAAACAATGTCCCTGTGCCCAAGCACTGTCTCCTATGAAATATCCCGCTCAGTTTTCCTTGTTCTGTTTTAATGAGGGACTCAGTTTCAGAAGTGTTTCTGATTTACCCAGTGTGGCAGTGGAAGGTTCAGAGTCAGAAGGGATTTCTGGAGGTGATGTGTTTTGCCTAAGTCCCTTGCTGCAAAATTTTGGACGTGCTTTGAGCAAGCAGTGCTCCTCCTGAGACATGCCTCCCAGGGATGTTGAAAATCATAAAGTAAATGGTCATTGGGGATGGTAGGAACTCTGCATCTTTCTAGGTCATAAAAGGATGAAACAAAGAGCAATATAGAAAAAAATATGCTTTAAAATCCCATGTTTTCATTGACCAAAACCTTCTGCAATGACAGAGCTCCCAAACATCCCACCCAGCATTTCGCGGGGAAAGGAGAGGAAATTAGATCAGGCAAATGTGGGGGTTGAAATGCACAGAAATGGCCTGAATGCTTCATCCAGATTATCTGGAATTTTTTCTGCAGCCTCTTGTTACACTTTGAAAGAAAAAGAGAGAGAAAAAAATTAAACATATTTCAGAGTCATTGAACTGTGCTCACATTAACTTACACTAAAATTATTTTTAATTAAATGAACTTCCCCTGTTTGTAGCTGGAAGGTACTTATGTGAGATAAAAACTCCATTCTAATAACACTGAGACTCGCCACCACTTAATTAGCATCACAACTCAAGGCAGACAGAGCAGGAAGGCGAGAGGGGAGGTGGGCTTGTGCTGCTGGGTGGGATTTTGGGGAAAGATGTTCCCTCCTACAGCAGTCCTCATCCCAGAGCCCACCCAGCGCCGTGAGGCATGTCGGGAGTGGAAATCACACCTAGTATTTGACACAGTTTGTGGCAAAAGCAATTATAATTAACATTATATTAAATATTAAGTCAAGATCATAAAATGTTGATTGGTACTGATTAGCTGTATAATCCATAATTAGAAATCACTGCACCCTTCACCAGGTACTGTAGTGCTTCGCTTATGATTTCACTGCTAAATTAAGTGAGTGATTCAGCTTTTGCCCTGAGTTCTACTTTTGCATTTAATTTAGGTCAGAACCACATTCAGGTGAAGAAAAGCACAAGACCTGTTCCCGCTGAGGCTGTTCCCAAACTCTCCATCCCAAAGACAGCTCCCTATCACTTCTGTGCCCATGGGAAAGCGATGGCCAAATTCCCCTTGACCAGCCCCAGCGCAGCTTCGGTTGTGTGTGCAAGACTTTAGGAAGATGAAAGCTCCTTGTGTATTTACTCACCCTTAAAACGGCAAATGCAAAAGATAGAGCCAAGGCGATACGTGCCTTCCTGGCTGTTCTCGAGCCACGGCAGATAAGCCAGCATCAGGCAGCACCAAGATAATGGTTCATTGCTAGCATAAACTAGGAGTACACTGATACCTTAGGAAGGAGGGAGGGAGAGAAGACTCTTTAGTCTGATTTGATTTTAGAAGACCGAACCCATCTGTGCATCGCTCATCAATGGGATGGAAACACCAACCCTTCCGTGGCTCCGGGCCGGCGGGCTGCTGCAGGAGGGCAGGTTATTCCAGGTATTTCACAGGGCTTGCTGCACCAGCCCTGCCTCCCGAACAAGGCCTTCCCCAGGCTTTATGGGTCCTTTTATCACGGATATCAATTTATAACGGACAATATCACCCTTGCACCCTAGGAAACATTCTAGTTTCGTTAAAGTGAAAAACAAAAATCCACTAACCATAAGGTTTTATGTCTTTGCTACTGTTTTTCAGTGACTGCCTTGGCTGGAGACCCATCCATGATTTTCCATAGCATTTCTGGATAAAAATAATAAAATTCAGTGGATAAAACGCCAAATCTGTGGCAGCCTGCACATCAAGAGGAAGCCAGCTGTACCTGCTTGAACTGCAGCCTCCTTGCCGCGCTGCAGGCGAGCTGGTCCAGAGGGACCGTCACAGGCTGAGCTCGGCACCCGCTGGCAAACCCAGGGCTAGAAAGAGAAAATACACTCTCATAATTTTTCTTTTCCAAGGGCACTCTTTGGAGTCCTATAGAAGAAATCTTTTTATTCCTTCTGCTACTAAAACACGCACTGTTATCTTTTGCATTGATTAATATTGCCTGGGAGCGGAGACAAGATGCTGGGCTGAGCCCGACGCTCTCAATCAATTAAATCAATGCAGCCGTGACGCTCCACCGATTTTCCCTAACCAAGGGTTTGGCCTAAAAGGCAGTGTACACAGCGTTACGGAGGACACATGGAATCACAGATAACATGGCTGCCAGTCAGGCTGAGAAAAATGGGAAAGCTGTGCTCCAGATCCGCATTTCCCTGCGATGGGCACTGCGGGATGCAGCCCTGGACCAGGTCAGGGAGGCACTGCACCCCATGATGCTCACACACTTGTTTTCACAACCTTTTACTTATTCTTATTATTATATTAATGGTTATATTTTTATTTAAATGATGGTTTTAATATTTCACAGCTCATCTCCTCCTTTTAACAGCTACTTTTGGCTAGGCCAGGGAAACCACTCTGGTCCCTCCTTCACAGGGACTGCCCCGGCTGAGATCCTCGAGCATCCATGTGTCCTAGGGAGAGCTTTACCTGTCCCACTACAAAGCATCCAAAACCCAAGGTCACTCGCATCTTTCCCCTGTGTGTCCGGCACCCTGAAAAAAAACAGAGGAGAGCAGCAGAAAGCCCTCCCAAACCTCATGTATTCTTTGCTGAAATGTTTATAGTGTAGGGGCTACCCGTGTCAGCAGCTGAATAGGCAGATATTTAAGATTTCCGTGCCATGACTGTCAAAACCAAGGTATTTCTACTCTTTCAGCACTTTCATTAGGGAAAAAAAAAAGGTGTTAAAAAAAAAAAAGCAAGCAGAATTTCCTCCCTACATATCAACCTTACGTGGGCAGCGCCGAGCGCAGGAGGCTGCCGCGCTGCTGGGCACAGGGCACTGCATCCCCCTGTAAAAATGCATTTGCATCAGCCCTCGTCTCCTCTCCGTGACGTACAACAAATCCGACCATCCAGCAGACAGCCTCTTGGCTCATGTAATACTAAAAATGTCTATTTTTTGCCTGCAGAACCAATGCATTAACTCAGAGAAGGGGCACCAGAAATAAAGCATGGAGCTTCTGCCTGCCCCAGAGCCTAAACACTGCTCGACTAACAGTGATGGCATTGCTGCAAAAGAAAGAAAAAACTCCTTTCCAAAATGGCTGCAAAGAGTAGGTCTCTGCAGTCCCTTCTTAAATACTGAAGATATTTTCATTTAAAAATATCTACTTAAAGGCAGGTTTAATCTCAAAACGGCATTTTCCAGTTTAAAAAAGAAAAAAAAAAACCACCTTCAAAAATGTCTCAAGTTATTTCTCCTTCAATTTTTTCCCAATTAAATTAATTTAAAATGAGAGAAAAATGTTTCATGCCCTAAGATCCTGAAACCTCCGGTGTCAGCTGAAAACGGCACTTCTGCTCTCAGCTTCAGCCCTCGCTGCAGGCACCTCTGCTTTGAAGCCTTTGAAGTGTTTGTGGCACAGGCAGAGGCTCTCTGCAGAGAAAGCCCGTCATTTTATATATATTTAATGTGTAAAGTGTGTGCGTGCGTGTGTTTGTGTTAGTGTAACATGGATTTTCACAATGCATCTGGAAGGATGTGGAGGAGTTCTCGACTTGCAGAACAAAATTGCAAGAAGCCCCCCTGCCTGCCTTGCAGAGAGCATCCGTAAGGTGCCTTTTGCCCAAGCCTGGGTCACTTCAGTATCGTCCTGAAAATCCCATTGAAACTATCTGCTGACCTTCAGAGAAACTGGAACAGTTTCTTTAGTTGTGCCTATAGGACACACTTGCTTTCCCCTCTCCCAGCATCAGGATTCACTCTTTTACAGCTTAGAGGAAATAACGCTGCCAAGAAAGCACAAAAACACCGGGAGCAAAGTGGCTGCGGGTGCCCGCCCCCGGTTGGGAGCTGCAAAGCAGCTGACATAGCTGCCCTGCATTTATTTTGGGGATGTGATGGAAGAGCAATGCAATAAATTTGATTAATGGTTGGGTTTTGGAGCTAACTATTTGACTCACGAAGTAACGACCTTGATTCTGGAAGCGAGGTGTGTGGTCTGAGAGGCAGCATCTCTGCCTGCATAAGAAACGATCTGATGTGAAGGCTCCACCTCAGCAAGCAATAGGATTAATTTGGTCCCTGATTTGTCTAAACTGTTAAATTCCCCCACTTTTTTGGCAGGGCCAGATTCAAAATTGATGCCTCTATTTCAGAATGAGCTGCATTTATTCACCACGCAGTGCAGTGATTCCAGCCTGTAACTGATGAGGTTTAATCAGCAATAAAAGCTTCAGACCTTAAAGCAGCCCGTTCAGCCTATGTTATTTGAGCAGCATTTCTGAATGGTTTAATGAACAACTTCTCCCATGGACTGTTTTTTAAATAGAAGAAAAGTACGAAAGTTTTCTGAGATCTGAAATGGAAAAACAATTATGTTCTGTGACTCTACAAAAATATTTCTGAGGACCGGTAATACATTTTGCCAGGGTAATGTCCCAATTCTAGGAGTCGTTCTTTCTTCTCAGCATTTGTTACTTTTTTAAATGTAAGCCACACAGGGAAATACTGGAAAATGAAGAGGGAAAATATAATTAACCCTGTGTTTTTCACACAATTGCCCTTTGTGCTACTTTATTTTTATTTTTTCTGACTTTTATGATGCCACCATTAATCTAGTCAGCCAAGGTCAGGCAAGACTTCTTTCCTTCTTTGCAGACCCTAAAGCTTATAAAGCGCCAATCTACTCTTCCATAACCAAATGTTTAGCACCTACTGGTTGGGTTAATTAGAGTGCATTCTTTACAGCTCTGATAATAATCACTACTACACCATCATAGCAGTGGCTGTAGACTATTTTTTCGTTTGTTATTTCCTTTTAACAGCAAGCATTTCTGTAGTCACTCTGCTTAAACCACTGGCTCGCTTGGGTTCAGCCAAGGGTTCATGCGATGGAATGATGCCTGGAAAGATCAAGTTCCAGAAGAGCATCACCTGCACTCATGACGATGCCCAAACTAGATGCAGCACAGCACCTTGGATATAGCTCAAAAATAGGTGACTTTTTTTTTCAAGAGGAGAGGATATTCATAGGGAAAAAAAAGATGAGAAGAAAGAGTGAAGATCACGGCATGTGCAGCATTGATTTACAAACAGGCTTTGCCAAGCAAGGTGAAAAGGAGTCTTCCTTGATCCATTCCGTGTATGGTTATTAGTATTGATAACAGGGGTTTGGCTCCCAAGAGAAAGACTAGGGAATGAATTAGGAAACAAATACATTTCTGTAAATAAAGTTTTTCCAATTCAGATGGTTTTTAGGAAGTGGGGGAAAAAAAATCTCTTTCTCAAATGTCAAGTACTTTAAAGACTAAAAATAGATCACCGGAATAAATAAATTAACCCAGAAGACAGGACTGATGCTCTGCAGGCATCAGGGATTAAATAAATTCACTAAATTCAAAGCGGTATTCCAGATAAGAGCTCTTTGTGCTGCAGCATGTACAGCTTATTGATTATAGGATTGAGGTGCTGTGCACTCTTGTAAAATGTACTCTGGCTGATATGACTTAATCCTGCGGTAATGTACAGCCCAGTGCACAAAGCATGGAGCTAGCTTATATTTTCTTACTTATTTTTATTTTGTTTGTGTCTTAATTTGCTGCACTGCATCTGTGCCCTCTCCCACCAGCATTTCCTCGGGCAGTATTTGCTCAGGATGAGTGACAAGAGGCACTTCAGAAGGTGCTGACACAGCAGGATGAGGGCTGGGCTGCTCAATGGAAGCCTCCAGGAGACGGGGCCATGGGAATCTTCCTTGGATATCTTCCCTTCCATAGGGATGTAAAGTTTAGCACCTCACTCTTCTGTTGCATTGCATGGGCTGGCTGCAAGGATGAGTGGTCCCTGAGTGCTGGTGATGCTCAGTTGATGTAGGCAACCTTGGGGCAGCTCAGATGGAGATACTTGTTCTGCAAGACTTCCACATTTTGTTATGTGAGTCCACCAAGGCAGTAGAAATGTGTCTAACCAAGGTGAAAACACTACCTCTACAGGTAAGGTGGACTTTTCTTGACAAAAAGAAAGAGTAGAAAGTTTTGTAAGTCCTGCTGGGTCAAAGCAAGCAATCCCAGAGGGGCTGTTATACACCTAGCTGGAACGAATTTTAGTTAATTTCCCGTTAACTTGTTTTCCACAGTAGAGGGTGCTTTCACCCTCCTGGTCAGATATTGAACTGCCAAGGTCATTTCACATGAACAGAGAAGCGCATTTCTTTCCTCCTTTGGAAGCCTGAGTCTGATGCTCAGCCCAGTTCTCCCCTGCAGGTTGCTCTGAAGAGCCAGCAAACTTTTCCAAACATGGAATTTTACCAATAACTCACCAAGAAAGAGAAAAATCTCCATGCCTCTGATGGTCTGAGAAAGCAGCTGGGCATGGCACTGATGCTTTCATGGCATGCTGGTCTCCTGGTCCATCTCTCCTCTGCATTACTGCCCATCACCCAGCACCTTCCTTGCCCCGGGGGCTCCTTGGGTGCTAGTTTTCTGACTCATCAGTAAAAAAGTTGGTCTGACCAAGGAAAAAGACTTTTATCATTAATTTTTGCCTCCCTGGTATGAGGGAACAGCTGAATGAAGAAGCTGTAGGGGCTCGATTTTTGGGTAACTTCCCCAAACCCCCGTATCTCCCACAGGTTTGGCAAATCTCCCAATATCTTACTTCACCAAAATCCAGCCTTCTAATCTCAAGACATATAGCCTCTGCTACATAACTCTGCCCCCTGAGCGTGATCCACAGGGCCTGTATTTTAACACCCAAGATTCATTAATATTTCCTGCAGAGTATTCCGTAAGTAGCAAATAAAGCAGGAAGTGTCCCAGATGTTGGAAAGAAAAAATGGAATTATTCATTGCTTACTAACGTCAAATGCTAATGTGAGAAAAGCATCCTTGAAGAAATCCTTGACTAAAATTCATCAGAGTGATGTGAAATCACTGTTTTAATTATGCATTTTTGAATGTATTTATTAGTCCCAGTTCTGATCTGACTTACAGATGTTTAACAGTGATAAGGGTCTACTGCAGTCTTTGGAATTACTCATGATTTATAATGACAAAACTCGGATCAGAATTAGGTCCTTGTCACTACTCTGTAATATCCTTTCATCAAACTTCTTCACATTCAACAGATGAAAGAGACTGTGGTTTCTGCAATTTCAAACCACTGAGTCCATTAGCCTGGTTTTTTAAATTTCTCCTCCAGAAACGACGATTCTCACACAAAATTTTGTCTGCTTGAGTTATATTTGCCGCAAAAAACTTGAGAGCAAAGGAATTAGTCTCTTTAGTCCACCAAAAGGATGTGTCTGGTTAACACGTGCTGGCTACAAGTGTTGCGTTTTAACAGAGGAGGTAATTAATTTAGTTATGCTAGTCGATAATCTCATTCTCTGTATCCCTTTTGTTGTGACTACTACAGTATCCTCAATAGCAGAGTGGTTTTTTTTTTTAAAAAAAGCTCCATTCAAGAATGATTCAAAGTCATGTGTTTTTCAAAAGAATGATGGAGTTTTAAGCTATTGCTTGTTCTAGAGCTGATCCAGAATGAGGAAGTCTCCAGGGATGGTTTACTCCCTAAGGCATGAATGCATGATTAAGCTAAATGTATTCCATAAATGCCTTGATGACATTAAACTAAATTTTTTAAAGAACAGATGGAGAAAGTTAATAAATATTTCATTCTATAATATAAAACTCACTTCTATATTCACAACTTCAGGGATCCTCAGCTTCATAGATATCAATAAGTCTGATGGATTTCTTGCTACATTCTCATTCTTCTGCCCTGGTGTCTCTTATGGGATCATCATTTCTGCATGCTTGGATTGTTTTATGGGATCAGGGAAAGGCAAGTGACTGTAAATCTTGACCTCTTCTGCTCCTGGATTATATACTTTTATTCTTTGTGACCATAAGTGTTCATCTCTACACTGAATAGATAATTAAATGACAAAAATTATTCAAAGGGAATTTATAGTGAGAAATTATCCCTTGAAGAACTGATGGGGCACAGGCATAACCCAAGGAGGTACTGTGAAAAAAACAGTTTAGAATGGCCAAATAAAACACTGAAATATCTATGTATTTGTAAATGTCATGAAACATCCATTCCCTGGGAAAAAAACCCCAACATTACTTTTACCTATATATACCAATTCTATTCAAACAAAATTTCTATTAATGGAAAACAGTGTGAATTTTGCTTAAGCACTGTAGACCAAGCCTGTTATTCATATGAAAGAACTAATCTTTACATGTGGGAATTACAATTTCTCACTCTATGTATTCCGTGAATCTTGTAAAAGAGTAATTAGAACTTGCTCCAAAAGGAAAGAAATGCCAGACTTGAACAGTATTTTAGGAAGAGCATTAACAAACATTTTTATACTGCCAACAATCTTCGCTGCTTTCTAGAAGAGATTTACATTACCTTATTAATTAACTACACTGAGTCAATAGTATGACATAAAGCTTGGGAGATATATGTTTAGCACAAACTATGACATTCACAAGAAAAGCATACATTTTTAGGAAGTTTGATTTAAAATTTATGCAAATGACTCCAGCAAGCAAGGCCCCAGCAAACTACTTCAAAGCCTCAAAATCCAGCCCGAAAAACATGACAAACTCAAATCTTTGTCATTTCTCAAGTGTCTTTACAAACCTCCGCATATAGAGTATAAATTACTTCACCTCAATACCGCGATAGTTTGGTGTAGAATTAGCACACACAGCTCTTCGTAGGACCACTGCAATCAGTCAGCCAACACACACCTGAGCCATTGCAAGAATTCAAAAGTATCTAAATGGTATATAATTTGTCTCTTTGGAGCTCACTCTTGTGCTACAACTGTAGAATACAGCAAGGTCCCATGGTCTACCATAACAAGCAAAATTAAAAATAGTAGTGCTATTTTTCCCCCTCCCTTACCCGCAAGTCTCACCATCTTTCAGTTTTTGGGTTGAGAATCACCACAACATTGTGTCCGGGGAAAATATTAAATGCAGAGTAGTGTGGTGCTGTAAAGAAATACTAATTAATTCGTGTTAGGTTTCATGCCACAGAAATTGGTTTATTCGCTTATTGAAAGTTAGGTTAGGTCCAGGTACATTTGTATCTTCAGAATCAGGGCTTTTAATGAAAAAAAAAGTTTCTCATGTTTCCCGATATCCCATTAAAGTGGTTGTCCTTTGCCGTCAATTAGAGCCAGCTAAAAAAAAAAAATCATCCTTAATTGCTTTTCAGAAAGAGACATTATAGCATACACCGTCACAGCCAGATTCGATTACCTTTTACAAGAAACAAGGATGCTGGGAATGCTATAAAACTCCAGCTCTGCTGAATATGGATGCGGGGCTCTGCTGACAGCCAGGGGAGCTGCTTTTCACAGCAAGGGCTCTTTCTTGGGCTGCAGAGAAAACGGTTCAAAAAACCTGATGTAAAACCCACTGACATGTCGAAGTTTCTCCAAAAATGTAAAAATGCTGGAGTTGGATGTTCAGCTGGGGCCGCTTTTGGACTGACAGTGGTTGGATGCTCAGTGCTCCCCCCCGCCTCCATCTAAGTGAGTGTAATCATGCACCTATGCTGACAATTATAGCTACAAAAACGACCTAGTCCTCAAAACTTGCGTACGTTTCATAACAAGGGGCATCACCAACTTTCTCAAAGGCCTTCTCCAAATTTGTCTTACTCCAGGGACTTCATAATGTCTCTGCCGACCAGGTAGAAGAGGAGTCCAGAAAGTAACACCAGGGGCACCCCCGCTGCGGCGAACATGAAGGACCACCCGTAATGCACATGCACGGGTACATCGTCCATGCACTTCTCACTTCTCTCCAGAAGGATGTACTTCTGCAAATCAGCAGCGAACTCCTTCCAGATCACGAAGAGGAATATGAGCAGGAGAAATAAGCCTCCTGGAAAGAGAGACAAAGATGAGTTATTCTCCGCACATGAAACAAAGAAATAAAATTGAGGACGGATTGCAGCAGATTTCCATCTACTCTTGTAGGTCCTTTGCATCAAAGCTCAGTGTTGCAGAATTATTATTCACGACATTGCTCTGCAGGTTCCTGTGAAAGCCAAACGCTGTGGGGGAGTCCCACACCGCCATGCCCGGCTCCTGCCCAGCCGCGGGCACACCAACACCTCCTGCTCCCACTGCCAGCGCTACCGAGGGCTCCGTTACAGCTGGATACAGCCACGGAGAAACCATCATGAACTCATGAACTCATGAACTCAGCTGATATTCACAGCAGGGATGTGCATGGGGCTAACTCCACATTCCTGTCTTAAAGGTGGGTTGGTTTGCCTTTTTTAACTCTAACATGCCTGAGATGAGTGAGAAGGAGAGGCTAAGACTTACTTTTTCCTTTTTATATCTACCCTTCCAAGCTGTGTTAGATCCAATTTCCACCAGAAACGCAAAGCTACGGGGATCAGTCCCGCTGAAGGCAAGCGTTATCCGGCCTCAAACGGGCTCAGCCCAGCACCGGCGCAAGCAGAGCCCACGCAGGCGCCGGAGCGGCTGCTGCAGCTCGTGGCAGTTCCCCTCCACGTCTTGTGTTACCCTTCCTGAAACCAAGCTTTGCAACCAAGTGTTAAAACACACTGCAAGGAGTACACACGATCTTATTTTGCAGAGAAATAACACATAACAGAGTGGAAAAGGCATGTAGTCATGAGATATTAATCTCAGGTGGTCTACTAAATAACAGGATAATTAAATGAATAGTAAACAGCTTATATCATAAGGCTAGAAAGTCTTTTTATTGGTAAGTGAGACATCCTTGGGCCTCCCCTGGAGCCAGACGGGAGGAGGGCTGAGGCCACACTCAAGCCCGAGCAGTGAGAACAAGGTCAGCATCTCGCTTGGAGAGGGTCCGCTCTCCTCCGAGCCCCCCAAGCCCTGCAGGATGCCTGTGACCAAATAGCAGCTCTCCCATGAGACCTCGCAATCTCATATTTCCAAATGCACACCCGTCGAAGGTCAGCGTTTGCAGGAAGAGCTCGGTCACATCTGAAAAGCACGTGGTGACCAGGCACCTCCTGGACCTGGCGCAGCCCCCGGCAGGTTTGGAGGCTTCGGTGCCTTAATAGGAACCTCCTTTCCCCATAATTCAAAGTGACGGTGGTCAGAGGCTGCAGGTCTAGATCCCCCATGTGAAGCACAAACACTAGTGTGGCCCCAATATTATTTACTGTGTCACATTAAAGAACAAATATAGTGCATTTTCAAGTCAACATACATTAAAACTAAATAGTGGTGGTGTGATGACAGATCTGAAAGCACTTTAGTAATATCTGATCTCGCTACTTCACAGCTAGAAGCTTGCTATTTTTAAATGGTGCCTTATAACATATAGATATACGCATATACACAGACATATATGAAAGAAATACATCACAGATTATAATATTTTTATAGTAGAAGTGAACGGTTCAAAATTAATTTAGTTGACAAGTTACCACACAGTTCTGTGGATGTGTTGTGGCTTCTGCTGGATTTAATTTCTCCCCTTGCAATTTTTAAATCAAAGGTATTTGTACTATATTTAATTATTCTTCCTGGCAGCTTATACGCTACAAAATCCCACTCCCATGCTAAGCAACGGAAGCGGGTAAAGCTTGACAGTGATATATCTGCTTAGTGATGGTGGTTACTGAGACCCTGGTCAGAGAAAACACATCGGTGTTTAGCTGTGTTACTGCTAATATATATAAGCACATCTGCTGCTACAAACCTCCGCTTCACATCGTGTAGCCAAACCCGAGACTTATATGAAGGTACAGAGGGTTCAAAGTCCTCACTACGTGTTATATAGAAGTTGAAGCTCTCCATCCTAACCTGTCACGTCTATTAAACTGCCTCCTATACCCTAAGACTGCAAATTGAATCTTAATAATCAAAAATTGGGGTAACCATCTGAATACGCTTTACATCAGCACACCCTGTTATTTCAAGCCATTCTCCCTCACACAGAGAAGCCCTTATGTTTGCTGGAGAGGCAGGCTAGGAGTTAACTAGCAGCTGTGGTAGCATTTGCATGTTCATTGAGATTTTGATACCACTTGAAATTAAGTGCACAAATAAATATTTTACACTTAATATGATAGTTGTATGCTTAAAATACCAATTATTCTACTATAAGAAAACGATTGCATGTTTAAATAGTCACATGTCCTTTACAAAATACAATATATTGATAAGAAGGCAATTAAGTCTTTATTACTGATGTAATTTAAAATTAAATTAATTAGATAGCAACTGAACCTTGAAAAGTGCTCTTTTAAAGATCAATTTCTATTTCATTAACTTATAATACCTACCGTAAGAGACACAAATAAAAAGGTAGCCCCGGCGGGACGGAGGACACAGGTACAGTAGCACACTTCCGAATTCTACTTTTCTTTAAATAACCAGGGGGTTTGCGTTGAATTATCCCAGGACAATTTAGATGGCCTAAGCCTCATTTATGGAAGAAATCAGATTAAAACCTACCAGTTCTTACTGAGGAGGGTGCGGAAAAGCCCTGTGAGCGGGTGGCACCATCCCTGAGCTCACCAGGAGATAAGGATGGGGTGATGGTCCCTGCCCTTGCCCCAGGAGAAGCGCCAGGTCTCACTATGGAAGGATTTATTATTAAACAGGTACTGGAGGTGATGGCACAGCCACGGCATCTAAATTAAGTACATTTTCACACTCTGGGAAAATGACAAGAAAATGTAAAGTAAGCAGCCTTCTTCCCCGGAATAATTACAGCGGAGTGGCAAGGAGTCCCTGGGATTTACACCATCTCCTCGGCGAGAAAAGAAAATCAAGAGGGCAGGTGCAGCTGAAGGAGGACAGTGGAAGCACAGAAAGGGCAGCTCACTGAAAATGGCTCAGCAAAAAAATGCTTACTTGGAACAATCGCAAGTATTCATGAACCGCCTAAAATTTGTCAGGCTTTTAGACATTAGTAGACTCGTCAATGAGAATATCAGGATGCCTCACTCCCATATTACCAAAGTAAGTGTTTGGTTTTTTTTTTTTTGCAAAATGCTATTTTATTTTGGATTTTTCATCTTCTGAACAGGTCTCACTTTACCACCTCCTTTTTGGGGCTTTTAGTTTCGGCCGCAGCAGAAAGACATCTTCGTTTCCTGCCAGCCCCAAATGGCCATTTCTGTACAGAGACAGATTTCTTCCTGCCTTGGGCAGCAAAATGGAAAACTGAAAAAAAATCTAGTTTTCTGCCCAAGAAATGAGCCCGGCGTCAGCACATGCGCCTGAGATGCGGGACATGTTTTGGTTCTGGGTAAGGGTAAGTGAAGATTTCATCAAACCAGACCATCCCCACGCTCCTTTCGGCATCCCTCTGCTTTCTACCCCTGGAAAATTAGCCAAGTGATCTCTTTCTTTTTCTCTCTTTCCATCTTCATTCATTCTCCTTTCTCCCATCCCTTCATTAGCATAGTATGGAAAAAAATTAACTGCGAAACTCTGTCTCCTAGCTGATGAGGTCAACGGCATCTTCTGGGGAGGGGCTAATTGCAAGAAAATTGAAGTGGGGTATTAAATCTTTCTCCTTCGTACACTGCGAACTGCAGGACACCGAGCCGCAGCGCTCCATCTCCCCCTCCCAGGAGAGCTGCACCTTCGTTGTGAGTAAATTGGCGTTGGGCTTTTTCTTCCTCTCACTTTATATCCTTGTGACACCTTTATAGCTGCTAATTGTAGGGACAGGTGAGTGAACTCAATCTTTAACTCTTATTCGGTGGAAGCTGCTGAACTTTTGTGTAATCTGCTAATTACGAGAATAATGAACTTTGACTTATTCGCCTTTCTCACTAGTTGCCTCTTACTGATGTTAATAACGAGGAAATGGAGGGGTGACCTTCAGCTGCCCTTCCATAACAGTCAGCCTTCACTGCACGTGGGGAGCCTGAGATTGCCAAAATGGAGACACTTGATTTAGGAAGAGGAATCCGAGCATAAAATTCAGCACTTTGACTCATAGGACTGGCAAAACTGCCCTTTTTTTTAATGCAGTGGGCTCACGCTGAAGAGCAGGTTGGTCTGAGCACACACTGTGCTCCTCTCGCAGCACCACGACACGGCTCTGAAAGCGCAGGAGAGGCTTTTTGCTGCCTTTGCCCACTGGAAAGGGCCCATGGCCACAAGGATCCTGCGGCTGCGGGACACTGGGAGCACACCCGTGCGTGCCACACAAGTGGGGATGCTGGAGAGACAGCACCAGGACCACAGCGGCTGGAAGAAGTGTAGACTGTACGTGGTTCATCATGTATTTGTGCTTCCCAGTGTATGGCAAGCTGGTAACAAGCTTCTCTAGGTTGCTTAATGACACACATCCTTATCGCTTGCTTTGAAAACTCACCGTACGCTCATGCTTCACCTGTGCATTCCCTCCAGAGCAACCTCCCCACCCCGCAGCAAGCCACCAGGCAGAGCTCAGGTCACTTTCTCACTTAAGCCTACAGCTACGCAGCTGGTCCTGACATCTTAGGGCAGCGCTGCAAGCTCAGCAGCGGCCCTAGGTCTGGATGAAGGCTGTGCTCATTTCTAAGCTTGGTCTCTGAAAAGCCCAAAGGAAATGAAAACCAAGGAGCACAAGCACAGAAAACTGAGGAGCACAAGCAAAGTTGTCTCAGCAATTCAAACAGTTTCCAGAAGCTGCAGTGCAGCGTTCACCCAGCCCTCTCGGTGACATTGTAGTGATAATTAATCATATTGTCATCTGACTATTGAAACAGGGGGACAATTAGTCACCAGGCAGTATCTGCCTCCCCCTTGCAAGCACTGAAGCTAAGTCAGAGATGGCAAATGTTAGACGGAAAACAGCACGCCGGCTATTTGCTCATGCAATTCGGGCGCTTTTGGGAGCTGGCTGGCAAGGAGAACTGCCCAGCTGGGGCGGTAGATGAGCAAATGCAGGCAGCAGCAAATGTCAGATGGGCTCCGGCTGTATTTCCCGAGTCACCCAGCAGAGGAAATCAAGGGGGATGGCTCCGGTCCTTTGAAAGGGCTCTCAGAAATGCCACCCACTGAGCACTACATTTGTTACGATAGCTGGCAGAGAGTCGGATTTGTCTTCTTGAAAGTACAGTAAATAAAAGGCATCTCAGAGAGGAAACCCAAAGAGATCTAATTGAGCAATAAGAATCTTCACTGTTTGGTGTAGAATTCCCCCTGGTGACAGAGGGGCACACGGAACTCCTCAAGATCACGACAGGCTGGTTAGTCATAAACGCCCTTGGGAGTGCGTTTGCACCAGTAATATCTTCAGAGCCTTTCGGTGGCAAATGTTGCACCCTGTTGCAATGATTAACCATAGCTGTGATTTCATGACCTCAGCGTGGGCTGCTACCAAAAGGGGCAGAGGGAGTTTATGGACAGAATAAAGTTGCATATAAAGGATGCCCTGAGAGGCCGGGGCATCTTGCAGCCGTGGTGCCCCACCTCACCATCCGACTGCCAGACCACGTTCCCACTCTACAAATTGCCAGCATTTTCACACTTCCTCAAGGAGAGATCATTTCTGCAAGGGAGGTTAATTAACACTGACCCGGCAGGCCATGATTAGAAGACAAGATGCGCTTTCTCCTGCATCATCTCACCACATCCCGCTATCTGAAGGAAAGGGACAGCCAGGGAGTTGAAGCTGTATTAAATCCATTGTTTCTACTACTTAGCACAATCATGCACAATATTTTCAGAAAGGATAGCGAGAAAATAACCACAGAGGGCTGCATCCCAAATCCGTTAGGAAGCCAGTGCCAAGCAGGGTCCAGACGTCTGAGATCAGGATACCCCTCCCAAAAAAAAGGATCAGCTGAACCTCTGAGCAAACTTTGCTGAAAATGCTGAAACAACATTGCATTCTCCTAGCTATCATTTAGATTGAAAATTTAGCAGGAATTCTCTTCCAGCTGAACTCGTTCCTCCTAATGACAGTTAATAACAACGATCGCTGTTCAGATTGAAACTGCTTTAATACAAACTTCCATTTAAAGAGCAGCATCTTTGTCTAATGCCAAGAGGTTTATGTGATGCATAATCACCTCTTCTAAAAAGTGTGAAATTCTATGCCCCATATTTTTAATCAAGAAGTAGTCAAATAAAGTGCAAAAACAATGAAAAAAAATGGACCACGGTGATTCAATATTACTCGACACCCTTTTCTGTGTGATATTTTGTTTGTCTGGTCAGTGTCAGAAGGTGATCGATCTCAGTTTTCCATTTGGGCTGAAAGTTGAGTGTTTTGAAGAAGCAGGGATTTAAGCAAGGTACCCAGAGTGTCACATCTGAGAGGATTCAAATATTCAGCCCTAGTCTCACAAGAAGAGATGACTCCAACCCACGGACACGTCAAGTGGCCAACGCTACTCAGTAGAAGGCATTGGTACCTGATGGAGATCCGCTAGCAAGATGTACTGCATTCCCAAATGAAATCCATGTGTGTAAAATCACATGAAGTTTAACTTTAGAAAAATTAAGCCCAACCAAGCACTTATTAATCTATGTAAGGGGGAGATAATCTCATACCCACAGGCTTGCTGGCCTCATTTCAATAACTGAAGACCTGGAGGCAAACAGAAAATTGGACAAAATGCAAAGGGAATTAGCAGAGGCAGGTAGGGCCACTCTGATTTAGTGCCTTCCAGATTTTTTAGACAAATAGATAGATGTCATCTAGCTTCATTTTAACAAGCAGTTCAGCTGGCATCACATGGTTAATTATTAGTACATCTGGAGGAGACAGAAATTAGGAGAGGAGCTATAAAATTGATAGGGAGCTAAATAATGGGGGGAAAGCTGAAAAGGTAATAATAGAAGGGCATGGCAAGATTGGAAGGAGTTTAGGTGGAGTTCCTCCAAGGTTGATGTTGGGACCTTCCTTGTTAAATATTTTCGTGAATGTTTTCAGCCCCAAAGAACTTGGGCACACTGGAAACCCAAATTGGGAGCAAAAACACTGGCTCCCGTTTGATTCATACCATGTATGAGGAAGCAGGACCTGGTGCAGGATCCATAGTTAAGCAGCAGTTTTTCACAGAAAGGCCTGACTTCATAATGAAGTTCTTCACTTGGCATGGCTCAGTTAAGCTCCAGCCTTTAGCTGCTTGAGTCCCAAAAAATGCTTTTTTCTGAGCTTGAATCACTGTTATAAATCAAGTATTTCTACTAGTTAAGCCAGTTATTCCTTGTCAAATACAGAAAAGGAAAGAGCCCAAGTGATAATTCAGTGGAATCATTTGTAATGGTAGTGGGAATAATGAATAAATGCCTATTTTTAATTCATTTTCCTGCTGTGCCACCGCTTTATCTTTTCAGGTTTTATTAAGCCAGCCCTCCCATTCTGAACCGCCGGGTATGCCTTTCATCGCTCAGTGGGTTTCCAGCTCTGCCAGATGTTAACAGCAGCGACAGGAGAGGCCCAAGTGCAAAGACTGACTTAGGGGACCAGAGCATGGCTGATTGCTGCCCAGGGTTAACGCAGCTACGGACTTCACTAAAATAAAAGTATTTTATGCAGTGTTCCTCTTGGTTGCATAGAAGCAAAAAAATCCCAAACCTCAGCCCCATTAGCACTAAGGACTATCTTGTTAAACTTGTCTGAGCAGAGAGGCGTAATTCCAGCGGGGGAAGAGGGAAATCATTTACTCCAAGTCAGTGCAGCTCCCGTCAGAGCCCCCATCTTCCCCATCAGAGCCCCCGTCTCCCCCCATCGGAGCCTCACCGCCGGCTGCCTCCCCTTCCCCGGCACACTGCATTCCTGCCCCGGCCATATCCCCTTATCGCCGCTTACCCGAGGCGAGGAGGAATCCGCCCCCGACTTTGTAGGAGCGGGGGCTGACGAAGGGCACGCCGCACACCAGCAGCAGCCCTCCCACCAGCCCGGCGGCCACGGCCAGCATGATGAACGCCGTCCAGAAGCCTCTGTACACTGCACGGTCAAAAAGAGTAAAGTCAGGAGAAAGGAGTGAAAAAGCAGTTTTCTTCAGTCTGTGCTTAATTCCTGCTTCGGCAACAGTAAAAGCAATAACCTGTGACGCTGCTCGTGCTGGGCAGAGCTGGAGCTCCTGCTTTGCTAACTCCCTGCCGCGGCGGGGGCGCAGCGTGCCTGGAGCCGGCGCGAGTCCGGGTTGAATGTCATACCCTACATAATGGGGTTGGCATGAGTACACGGGGTTGGAAGGGTTTGCCAGGGCAGCGCTCCACAAAAGGGGGCGAGGGTAAAGGACACCGTGCCTAGCTGTGCCTGTGGGGGATGGAAGAGCTTGGCAAGAAAACAGCAAAATTGGGAGAGGTGGAATCAGACCACATCTTTGTGCCATTTTAATTAACACTTACGGAAGGTGCCGGGTTCCTGGTTTAAAATAAAGGTGGCTTTTGTTAGCAGGACTGCAGAGAAAATGGGAGCTCATGATTTCCCCTATTAATGGCCTTGCTTGACTCCATGTAAGGGAGCAGGGCAAGAGAACAGCTGCCCCTTCATCCCCTGAATTTGGGGGTTTTGCTGTGACTTCATACAACCACACCAGACAGAACCAAGCAAGCTTGGGTCCATCACATCCCATGGGATGGGATATAGCCTGCTAATTTCAGTCTCCCAGTAGCCAAGTCTCTTCCAGTCACTGCCGTAAACCTTGGCCAAAGGTGGTGGTCTTCAGGCAGAGCCCCTCTGATACCCTGCTCCCCGTCCCCCTGATTTATCTGATCCCCTCGGACCACTGCATCTCGCTCTCCCTCTTGTTTTTCCGAAGCGCTAGTTAGAGAGATTTAAGCCAAGCTCGAGCAAGTGGGTAATGCTGAAATGATTCACACTTGAAAGAAAAATGATACAGAGAAGATGCGTTTTACTCATTTGAAACCATTTTGTCAGGAGAGCCACTTAGGGAGAGATAAGTATCTTGAACTCTCCAAAACCACAGAATTCATTTTCATGTTTAACCTCCCGTCACCCGTCTCTCTCAGGGAGCCTAAGAGGATGCAGATAAGGCAGAATTATCTCTGGAGCAGGTAATAGCTGGAGGACCCCTCTTCTTGGACGGCCTCCTGTTTTGTCATCATTTGCATATGAGGATGGACTGTTCGAAATAAAACGAGTGTTAACGACGGAAGCGTCTGCTCTCTGCAGATGTCCGAATGCTTTGCAGCGGGGTTGGTGCAGCAGAGGAGCCCAGTGCTCCCACTGCCCTAAATGGGGGTGCAGAGACACCCTGGTCTCCCCGGGGATGGTAGCAGGGTGGGTGCAGGCAGGCGCCCGCAGCACCCCGGGGTGCAGCCCCCGCGCGGAGCCGGTCCCCAGCACCTTCCCGGGACCCGTCCCAACGGGCATTGCTGGGAGGCAGCTGGAGAGGGTTTCATAGCACGGGCTGACAGGCAGGGACAGATGCCTCCAGGGCCCTTTATTTAGTACGGAAAAAATAGTGTGTTTATCAGCGAGATCATTCAGAAACTAGACGTCATGCCTGCCTCTCCTAAGCAGAAAAAATCCCACCGCTTGACCCGCACGCTGGCTGCACTCAGCCTGCGACAGGCTCCTCCTTCGACCATCGACAGGTCCCTCATATCCATTTTACACTACGGCGTGTTGCCCGAGGCAGGAATCTTGCCCAGCACAGCAAAAGAAACTAGCTGCTCTCCCTCACATGCCTCAACTGACAAATGTGGGGTTTTTAATTAATTCCTCACAAAAAAAAAAATAAAAATAAAAAAGGTACCGCTAAAGGCTAAGGAAAAGGTCAAGATGTTTGTTTGTGCAGTATGCCTGCCCCGGATCCCCAGAGGCAACGCAGAGTGATGCACACTATTTAAAGAAATCAATTCATTTCAAAAAAGATCATTGAATTAATTCTAGCTGCTGCCACCAATTTAGCAAATTAAAATTCCTAACAGCAGCTGATTCATTAAAGAACTCTGAAAATATAGAGAAACATAAATAAAAAGGGAATCAGTTGAAAGGAGAGCTCTCCAACTGTGTCGTATTCAGTGTATTAAAAATAAGCCAGTCACTTACGTGGATCTTCTAACAATTTGGTCTTTAACTGATTTTCCAGTGTTTGTTTATTTTGTCTTGCAACAAATCAACACCAGAGCTCTCCTAGGAAGTCAGACTCTGGAAACGAGTCAGCACTGGGCTGCCACAAGCCTGCAGCCCAGCAGAAATTATTTTTCTTGCTTGCCCGCAGGGTCTGGATTTGGCCATGGGGCTGAAGCCCTTTGCCTACAGCTCCTCCCAGCAAGTGAGGAGGTGGGAGAGAGAGGGTTTAGCATCCTCCCTCGCTCATAAGAGCAGGTGCTGAGCACCCAGCGGGAGGGTGCACGGCTCATGGCCAGGCATGGCTGGCTCCAGAGGAGAGAAGATGTGGGAGAACATCTCGTCATGTGCACGGCTCGGGGCAGTCAACTAAGCAAGGCCATTTTGTAAAGGAGCTTTCCAAAAGTCTTGGTCATGCTTGGCCACATGCATTTACAACGGGAGAACCACAGCACTTACACGCATCGTAAATCTCTGCCTGGTCACTTGGGAAAGGAGCTGCTGGGGGAGCAGGAAAGAAACTCACCTGCGGTTGTGTCATACGAAGGATGGGGGAAAGGTCCGGGAGCAATGGGCATGGGAAAGAGGTAGCCATGCATGCAGAACTTGGGGTGTGCTTGGCTGGCTGAAAAAGAACAACAGAAATCCCTGTTTGCTTTTGTTTTCTGCAAAATCACAGTTATAGTATTCAGATGGCAATGTACCATTCTGCAAAACCTACAAAATCCTCACTGAAACCAGAAGGCTGGGGAGTAAAGAAGAATAGTAAATCCTGGTTAGAAAGAAAAAAGAAAAACAAAAAGAAGAATGATGAGAGAGGGGAGACATAACAGGATCTGAGACTGCTACCCATACATCTTCTCATCTTCATAACCTGAGTCTGAGGTGGGCATAAATCATGAAAGATGGAGCAACTCAAATCAGTGTAAATATTCCCATTGGGGATTTCCTCCAGAAAATGTGTCCAACTGCCTGCAAGGAGCAAAGGTATTTGGGTACCAGAGTAAGCTACCTTACAAGACCTCCAGTTTGTGAGAAGGGAAAGCACAATTAGAATGGAAGTGCCCCATCAATATTAATACCACTGAGGCTTATCATGATTAACGGTAATAGAATGAATGTTAAATGAATTAATTAATGGTTGGCCACTTATTTAAATATGTTCCCCAGCTCAAAGGAACACTTTATAATAGGTGGACATTAGTTCATGCTAAATTGACTATGGAATACCTATTGAATTAATTATTACATCCATGAGAGCAGCAAATTAATTTGCCATGATCAATCCTATTATAATAAATACCTAAAGAAGTAATACAAATTTGCCAGTTATCAGAAAGAGTCATTTTACTTCAGGTAACATTATATTATATCATGTATTACTATATAATGTAATTAGATAGCAAACTCCCTCTCTCAAGCCTGTCCTTTCTTATCAAAAAATTTCTGTGTGAAAAATCTCTCGTCGTTCAGTTGAACGGTAGCAGCAACAGTTCCTGCAAGATTTTACAGGAGTCACAGGTCAGGGACCGGGGGGCAGCAAAGTCATCTGAAATTTTAATCACTGCAGAGTAAATTTACTGTGGGAACCTGCATTATTTGCAGCCAAATGCCCCGCGAGGTGATCACGCTGCTCCACAAACACGTAAGCATCTCTGAGGGGACCCAAGCAGCAGCGAGCGCAGGGTCAAGGCTTTTGGAGTGCTTAAAACTTTGGCAGAACTTATTGAAAAATCTCTTTCTTTTATCCCAAATAATTCTGTAGGGTTGTGGCATCCCAGGGAAAGGCTGTCCTCTAATCACCCACTGTGCACTAATGGAGGCAAGCTGGTTGCTGGCTCGGCCGCCGGCAGGGCTGGAGCCAGGCGTGTTGTGGGGTGGTCTCACTCCTTTGCTCTTTCTGGTGGGAGCACCTGGTTCACTGGGCCAAGACCCCACACTTCACTGCACGTGGGCCACCAGTCAGCACCAACTGGTCTCTCAGAACAGGTTTCACCTTCTCCTTCAATTTTTTTTTTTGAAGAGTGAATGTGCTTGCAGAAAAAAAAAAATATTTTGCATCCATCTCTGTTTATTCACACGTGTAATTTCAATGACCTTAAAAAGCAAAACAGGCAAGATCTTAAAATAAAAGTCTTGTTTGCTTAAGAGCATAAACACATCTGGTTACAGGTCTCCATGGCCCACCACTGCCCACTGCTAGAGGTCCTGAGCACTCAGGGACACCACACACCTGTGCATCCAGCCTTCCCCATGCTGAAATCAGTGGGTGGTGGGAACACTCTGATGGCTGAAAACACGAACAGAAGAGCAATGCATGGGCTCAAGTTTAGCAGCCCTTAGCTGAACACAAACATCAAGAGATAAGGGGGGAGAGTTATCCTTGCTGGTGGAAGCCACCACTCCATAAGACCTTGTAGGTGATATATTAAATGGCACCAAGAGGTTCCTACATTTCTGTGAACAACCCTCTGAGAGCAAAATCCAAGTCAAAAAAAGAGCATTGAAAGGGTGGGCCAAGTTTGCTTGTGATAGAGAGACGATGAGAATGAAAAAGAATGAAATAAAGCAGACAACTGTCTCCTCATCCCTGGGAGCCCTTGTTGTGCTTGTTTGCAATGCAAACTGTGAGCGAATGCTGAGAACGTGGTGCAGCGGCATCATACTCACTGTACCAGAAGGTCCAGATGGTCTCCGGGTGACCCTCGCCAAAGAACCAGCACCGCCAGAAGAAGCCCTCGTGATGGAAAGTGAGGATCTCCTTCCTGACCTCTGTCAGCGTTTCAGCCTGTAGAGGAATGAAAGCCCAAGCTGATATGAGGATGATCATGGTGGAAAGTGTGTCTATTTTGCTTAGACAGTTGTTGCTTTCGTTTTTTTGTTGGTGTTTTCATTTGTTGTTTTTTGAGTTGGTTTTGGAGAGTCTGGGGAACAGGGAAGCAGCTGAAGGATATTTCAAATTTGAGTCATGGACTATTTACCAAAAGACTTATTAAAACTATAGCCCAAATCAACTTGTCTTTATCACATACAATTTGGTAAAGGAGACATAAATGTTATAAAGTTATATTTTGTGAAGGATGGAGAAACTTCATACAGGATTGGACCCTGTGAGCTGGAGAAAGGAGATGGGACTCAACAGGGAGTTGCTAGAAGATACTTCCCTCGCCTCAAGGTTTTTATGCATCAAGTTATGACGTCTTCCAGAGCTTTGACCTGAATCTCCTTTTACTTTTAGGACAAAGAAATAACTATGACAGTGGTAACATGCAGCCCTCAAACTTCATCAGCGGGATGGCTGCTGACAGTGCCTCTGTGGCACATTTAATTGCTGTTTGGCAGATGCTCGAGACCATCCTTATCTGTAAGGGACAGGATTTGCCACTTTAAGAAAGGGCAGAGAAGGTAAAAAGACAGTGCATTGTACACAACTGGTGACTGAAATAGAAATAATAGAAACGGTGTCTGAAATAGAAATAAAATAGCTGAGAGGAAAGAGTAAGAGAAGTTCCTATTTCTGCCTGGCACTTTTGAAGTCGCTCTGCCTTGGTGACAGGCACACTAACGCTTGGCCAAGAGCATATCTGAAGTGTTTGAGATGCTTATTCATGTCATGCAGTGCAACATCTCTAGTCTCTCCACTTTAAAAGACAACAGCACAAACAAAAACAATTAACCTTGTCATTCCCCAAGTGGAAAAAACTGAGCGGCACTCCTCTGTCCATGACACTGCCATCTCCGGGGCTTCACTGCGCTGCTTTAAACAGTAAAGACAGTGTCTTCTGCCAGGCACTTTTTCCATCATAATTTTTTTTTTTTTCAACAGAGAAAGTCATTTGGAAACATGACTCAAGCAAACAGTGTCCTACATTTGATTACGGGATTCTGAAATGAAAGAAAGTATTTCTTGCTGGCATCATGACGCTTACCCAGTGTGACTCACCGCACCGGAAAAAAAAAACCAAACCTAATTGGATTGAACTTTGAAGCAACAAAAAGTCTGCACACAACAAGAATCTTCCTGTCATTTTGTAATTGAAACCGCACATTGATCGGCACAAAAACATTTTTGAAGTGGGTGGCTCAGGGAACTGATCTGGTTGTTATTCCATTGAAGAGTTAGACAACAGCAAGGGCAGCTAAAATCAAACTTTGACAGGATCTATAAACAAGTGATACCAGAGTCAGCACTAAAATACCAAATTGTCCTTTGAAAATTACATTTCCTGCTAATTAAAATCCTATATAAATCTTAGTTTTAAAACATACAGCCCTCTTCTTGTTAGACGGGCAGAAATTCTTGTCTACTCTCTTCTGCGTCTGATGTTCGCTTTTGTTTTCTGTCTGTGCTGTACTCATATCACTTCAGATGTAAATGATTGCCAAGTCCTACACTTTAAAAATATGAACTATTTTTAAATGAAGAAACTACAGAGGGAAAAATCTTCTAATGGCAAATATCAGGAGATATCTTTTGTCTTTAGAGGCAAACGCTGTCAACAAATAAAGCTCTTACATTTTTGCCTTTCATTCCCTAATGTTCATATCTGCCAGATTACAGAGGTGCTGTCTTAGTGTTGCCTAGACACGCTTTACTTCAGTCAAAATGCTAGATACTGTGCAAAAGCTGGCTTGGATTTTCAAGTTAGCTCAGGCCGGTATTTTACACTACCAGGTCACTTTCAATGAGCATAAATAATATCGCAGATTTAAAACTTGAAAAATTATAAATTTTAAATTATTTAAATAAGACAATTCTTCCAAACTAAGACAAGATTTCAGAGTTTACCTCCCCAGTCCGCAGAGTGCTGTTCCCATCCTCGAAGATGCCGCAGGTCTCCGTAGCTAGGAGCCAGTAATCTGTCCCGAAAGCGATGAGAAAGAGCAACACGCCAGTGCTGCCGAGGATCCCGGCCGCGAGAGCCGCCACTCCAGCCTTCATGGGGCAGCAGGGAGGCAGCAAAATCGGAAATCAGAAAAGAAGAAAAACACCGAAGTTTCCAGGGTCACTGGAAGAGGGGGACAAGAGAAGTGCTATTTTTGGACACGGATAAAAATCTTCTCCTGGCTGGTGTGAGTTTCAGTGGGTGGTGGGAACAGGACTAATAAAAGCAGATGACCTGGTGTAACCAAACAGCTGTGGCATTAAGGAACATGACAAATAGCTATTGAGACAGAGCAGGAAGATTTCCAAAGAAACACATGGCAGCTTATTTCAGAAGAGTGCTGCGGAGAGCCCGTAGCCTCGGCTGGTCAGGCAGCCTCTGTAGGTCACGAGTGGTTACGATGCAGAACTGCCCAGGACACTCGAGTATTTAAACCCCTGTTTGTGCATGAGATTAGCAGAAAGGCTGTGTACGGCTTGAGCAGATCTGAACTCGAAGATCTTTACCACGTCATGGCGTCTGCAGCCATTGCTGTGAGATACCTTTGGCCGTGTCCTCCCAAGTGCAGTACAGAAGTGGCACTTCCGGAATATGCATCTCCTTCAGCTCCTGCTTCCTCTGAACACAACGCTAATGCAGCTTTCACACAAAGTGACCCCAGAGATCCAAGCAATAACATTAAAATATTGGTGATATCTCTTAAATATCTCTTAAAATCTTGGTGCTTTCAGAAGTAATGCAATCAACCCATGTAAACACGTTTAAATCAGGCAGGTCCACATCTAGCTAGACAAGGAGCATTAAAATTGGGTGTACATACCAATATACATAGAGTGTCTTGCTGTGCAGCTGTAGAAGGATGTTCTCTCTCCTGCCACAGAAGAGTGGACTATATAGCATCCATACCCCTCCCACCACAGAAGAGTGGACTATAGAGCATCCATACCCCTCCCACCACCCAAGCCTGCTGTAGAACTGCCTCATAGGGACAAGGACAATCCTGCACAGAATTTTGCTGCCATTTAGTTCCTAATGTTTTAGTCTTCTGCTGGAGCATCTGCTGTAGATCACTGCCAGGAGTGGGATGCCAGACTAGGAAAATTATAATTTCTGTCGGGCAATAACTGCATTCCTGTGACATGCCAGGAGGCTGGAGGAGGAAATTTAAATTACAGTGAAAATTCCAGTTCTGGTTTTCTAACCTTAGCTGAAGTCATGACCTGTTCTGAAAAGTGGGATAGATGAAGATGTTGACTTCCTTATCCTACAGGATTCTGTGTGACCAAATTAATTTCCAAATGAATTTAATAGTTAAAGTTAACCGTGAACATATGGGTATCTCCAAGAAATCACACACTGGCTAGGGAAACTGGGTAAAACTTTGACTACACTTCTAGCCAACTGTTGAGGCATATCAACTGACGAATGTGCTCATTCTTCTTCTACAACCACAATAGACTTTAAATTATAATAATTTATTCTATCCTCTACATGTTCTTTCTTAAATATTGCAGGCTGGGATAGCTTTTAAATAATACATGAGACCTCTCATTCTCACTGTCACAGCGGCAGAGCTGCTGTTTGTTTAACCTGACCGCGAGCACGTGAGGCATCCGATAGGATCCAGGAAAGAGGTCCCTGCCCAGAGGAGTCCCCACACTGATACATGAAGAAAGGAAAAGTCAGACAGGTTGCAGACTTACCATCACACAGGGTCAAAACTCAGCCACAGTCCCCACAGCCCCATTAGTCAGAGCCAGAGTGGGGCTGCAAGGGCCAAGAGTGCAAGGAGGGCAGAAGATGTTGTTGCATCTGGCATGGTGGGGCAGCTGGTGGGTGAGCAGGGCAACAGGGAGCTGCAGGGCATGGCCTGCGGGTTGTCTCACAGGTTAGGATTACATCTTGGTTGGTCACTAAAATGGAAGAATGCCTTCTAATGTTTGTATAACAGGAGGAAAGTCCTCATGGCAGGGATGCACGCTGCTCTCGGCAGGTAGAAACCTCATTGCGTGGGCTTCAGGCAGGGAGCAGTGTACACGCATCTGATGGGAGAGCTACAATACAAAGGTCACTTTCAGGGAACTGAAAATATACATCATGTCTCTGGCCTGCTTAACCATCCCTTTTCTTCCAAGCAAACTATTTAGTCAGCTAAGGGAGAGGAGAAATCATTCTGACATGATACAGACTCTCACCAAAACCCTTGGCATGCCCGTGGGGGTGCTCTGCTCCTCCCATGCTCTCTTGGCAGTGCCGCCTGGGAAACGAGCCCTCCTCAGCCCTGTAATTTGGCATGAATAAACACACACTGTCCCTCCCCGGCCACTTAGTTGCCCTCCTGTGTTTAGCTGCCATCTCTGCTGGAAGCAATCCCTGCTACTGTGATGGGTTTGCACATAGGTGCTTCTGGCCAACCCTCCCACCACCTTCTCTCGTCCCATACCTACATGTATTGACCCTCTCCCAGCGCATTCCTGGGCAGTCCAACATATCCACTCTTTTTCCATAGTTTTGAACAGCAATAACACACCCATCTCACAGTCATCTTGTTACTTCACGGGCAGCGATTGCTGCAATGAGATGACCTCTTTGTATTGAACATAAAATGGTTGATTAAATACAAAGTGCAATATATCTATCACCTAATTAATCTTCAATAAGTGTAATTTCAATCAGTTGCCATTTAACTAACAAGTAATACTGGTTAAACCTGTCTGAAGTGACAAGGAAAATTGGTTGCCATCTATTCTTGTGATCTATATCTCAAAGCTGAACACGACTGATGGGGAGCTGTGGCAATGCTTGAAGGAGCTTGGTGAAGACAAGGGTTTGCACACTAGAAGTGAGGACTTTTTTTTCTGCAGATTGCATTGCAATTGCATAAAATTAAAATGCAAAGTGGGCACTTTGTATTTAAAAAAAAAAGGGATTAATGCACACTCCCACATTTATGTATATGCTTTTTAGTCAGCTGTATTTGGCATTGCTATTTTATGCTAATGCATACTCACAAGTTAGCGCTGTTTGCCATTTGGAAGGTGTCCTCAGCAATTCTCGGTCTCATTGGCAGAAAAACCCTGCGTGGCTGCGGCAGAGCAGTGCTGGTGCCCAGCCTTGGCTCCTCACGGGATGCTATGTCCCTGGCCAAACATTTTCCAAATTCTTAGGCTGTGGAATAGGAATTGAGTTTGCAAGGTCAAAACGACTCTCCATGCAACGAGCTTTCCCTTCTCCTTGGCACAACCCCACGCACGTGCCAGTCACCATTAGGATCTGAAAAATTCCTGGACATGATGGACAATGAGACCGTGCCTGGGGCACCGGCAGCTGCAGCGTGGGGACGGGGATGGGGCAGCTGCTCCAGTAGCACCTGGTGGGAGCACCCAGGCTTGCCGGGGACCGCTAACGCATGAGAGGGCCTACAGTCCCCTTATGTTTCCTTCTGTTCAGCTTGATTACTTTTTTTAATTAGGCATCAGCCCCACTGCGTCCAGCCAGCCCAGAAGGTGAAGCACCTCACGACAGCAGGCTGTGGGGGCTACCAGAGGAGCAAACTCCTTCAGCCCCGCTCAGCCCTCTGCAACCCCCTTGCTTCTCTATTTCCCTGTTGCTCGGCGAAAAAATTAGATGAAATTATAAGATCCTTATTATAGGAATGCTTTTTCATAAGTCTTTTTAGTCTTACAAACTAGACTAATAGAAAAAATAGTTCCTTTACTCTTCAGAAATAACATCTTTATTAAATGTAAGATTCCGACCCATTCTGGTTTCAAAGTGTAAATTAGCTATCTGGTTTCCTTTTGTGCAAGTATTTTGTTCATATAGATTTTACACAATGCAATAGACAGCCTTGTTAATAGACAGGACACACACATACTAGAAGAAAAGAGAGGGGAAAAAATAAAGAAGAAATGGCAAGGAAGCCACCAATAAATCACTCCAGCCCCCCTCCCTTCCTCCGCAGTTAGAAAGGGCTGGGGATTTTCTGATGAACTAATCAGAAAATGTGGAGTTTAAAAAACAAATTATTTTTGAGGAAGGACTGGGGTGAGTGAGTGCGTCTGGAAAAATTTCAAAAAAGGTGTTTCTTAATTTTGAATGTTTAATTTCAACATTTTCAAAGAAAATCTTCCATTCTGGAGATCAAAATATCCATCAAAGAAATGAAAACAATTATTTAATATATAAATTGAAGTAAATTTTTTAATAAAAGATTTTTTAAAATTATTATCAACTAATCCACATGTTTTCATCTTATTTTCCTTGGGCTGCTTTAGGACGTTGCCTTTGCATCTAAACTCTGGGTGGGAATGTTGCCCCTGTGTAGAATGCTGTAGAGAGCATTGGGGTCAGACTGCAGAGCTGGGGCCACACTACTAACATCCAACATCTGACATCCGACATCCGACATCCAACATCCAGCACTTGTTATTGGCAGGCCTATAAAGAGCACGCAAACGGGGCCATAAGGATGAAAACCTTATGGGGAGAAAACAGGAATGAAAGTCCTTTTGTTATGCAAAAATACTGTAGGATAAATCCTGAAATCGATAGTAGATTTGCAATTTCCCTAACATAACTGGATTTCACCCTCCGGTTCTCAGCCTCACCAAGGGCTCAAGGAGCTCCGATTTTACTCTTCCAGCAGAGATNAGAGAAGAGATGATCTTTAATTTAGTGAAGGAAAGAAACAATTTCCCAGCCAGGAACAGCAAGACCTGGTACCAATACTCACCCCACTGGCCCTACATCCGGCAAATGCTCTGCCCAGTCCATCCCATCCCTCAGCACGAGGTCTGAGAGGCACCTCCAGAAGGTGATACAGCTCTTGGCTAGCCTGAACAACCATGAGGGCCACACTTGTTTCCTCCTACAATGCAAGCCTCTGCATGTCAAACAGGTTACCTTGTACGCAGGCGTTGGGCAGACCAAGAGCTCCTCTGGAGGCACGTGTTTGTGTGGGGAGGGGAGCTGTCATCCCAAACCAGTCTACAGCCTCCTCTCATCACTAGCTGGTGTTTGAATTAATATAACACCCCTGGAGCACTATAGCTGCAGGCTTAGGAACCCTATCCTAAAAAAAAATCACAAAAAACCAAAAACGTAGTGTCCTGCCACACTTTCTAAGCCTATAAAAACTGGTAACGGTATTGATTGTCCTTTATAGCTTATGTTGGGATCTCTGGAGTGTTACACCACAGCAAGGTAGGTGTATTAACTGAGCATCAACATGATCCATGCAATAGTCATAGAATCATAGAATGGTTTAGGTTGGAAAGGACNTTGATCAAAGAGTCCATCAGCATGATCTGAGTTATCATTATTTTTTTTTGTTTTGATCCATGCTTGCTGAAAAATTACATACTAGCTAGATAGATCAACATATTTTCACTCTCTCATGCTGAAAGCAGAGGATTTTTTTCTATTTTATAATCAGACATGATTTCAGGTCTGCTTTCAGTGACTTCCCCGAGTCCCTTTGGAGATCCACATACCTTTCTGCAGTAGAGCTTACCCTGATGATACGTCATGCTCTGAAAGATGTTCCACGTCACATTTCTTTAGGTAATGGGGTGAGTACCTCTCATGGATCTGTCTTTACTCTTGCTTCCACAAACCTCAGAGCAAGAAGGAAGCAAGCACAGCAAAGCCATCCAGACCGCAAGTGCTACCCAAGTGCTACCAACTTTGCCTTGGAAATGTCACCAACATCCCCAGATGGTTTTGCAAAGAGCAACCCCCCAGTACGAGCTGCGTGGGAAGGGAGAGGAATAGATATCCATATTGACATTTGCCCCTTTAATTCTGCATTAAAATTATAATTACTCGTTCATCTCCATCACATGCTCCTTTTTCATCTCTACCATCTACATGTCTCTTGAAAGAAGCACGTAAGCCTGGATGTTGAAAGATCCTTAATGTTTCTTATGAGGTTGAATACCCCCAGCACTTGATGTTGGGAGAGAAATAAAAGCTCTATTTGCCTCACCTGCTTCTTAAGCATTGCCAGTACTTTCCAGGATTAAACCATTATAATCTCCTTAAGCAGTTGTGACATAAACTAAACAGAAGCATGATTTTCTGGTCAAAATAAAAAACTAAAAAAAGTCCACGTGCTGAGCACAAATGCTTTTTGGACTTGCAAGTGCAAGGGAGATTTATAGCCTGAGCTGTAAAGGCGGCTGCTTGATCTATGTGCCCAGACTTTTCTGATGTAGTTTTTGGGCTCTCACTTTGCCATTGAGCAACTCCCCATCGTTCGCAACTTTTGCCTATTTTAACCTTAACTTTCAAAAGACTCCTGTAAACTTCCAGAGTAAGCACAGAGCAATAACTCTCTGAACTGCTAAAGGAATCAAACTGATGCAATTTATTTCCACAGAACCATGCAATATTCAATGATACACTGAATCTGTGTTTTTAACACTTTTTAAAGGATTAAAACCCTGCAAAGAATTAATTAGGCATGCTCTGAAGCCTGAGCATTTAACAGTTTTCCACTCGGTTGTAGAATTTTAAGACCACCAACACTGGATACTGGCAAAGATTATCAAAGGTATTCTGGGCTGAAATACATACTAGTCAGAGGGCTCGGCCACTAAGTAACTGGAAAATACTTCATGAAGGCTTTAGCTGTGCTATTATATTTTGTAAAGAACCTTTAAAAAAAAAATCCATAGTATCTAGAAGGTTAAATTTGGGGCAGAGTGACTCATTGGGAAAGTATGTACTGCGAAGAATATTGTCTTCTCTGCAGATCAAGCAAATTGTTAATGCAGCAGAGAGGTATTTATGGTCCCAGCACCGCAAAGCAGGGTTGAAAGGGATTAACGGGCTGGGATCTGCGCAGGATCAGGCCAGTGCATGTGCACAGGCGTGCGGTGCTGGCTGGAGCAGCCTCTGCGGCCACGAGCCGCCGAGCCGCACACCTGGAGCCGAGCAACATCTGGAATTGTTAGAAGCTGGGAGATCCCGGCGTAAAAAAGTCTCTTGTTGTGTTAAAGTGAGTTGAAAATGTACAATTTGAAAAAAAATGCAAGCAAAAGTTTTTTTTCTTTTTTTCACACCAGATATCTGGAATCGTCCTGATTTTCCCAACCATTTCTGTTGTCTACTACAGTATTACGAAGAAACCTACACATGCCAAAACAGCCACTGTTTGATAAGGTCCTTGGCAGGCCGTAACGATATTGCAGAGAACTCGTTTTACATGATGGGAAACTCAAACCGAAAAATATCATTATTTAAGTACCCAGTACCCAGAACCATGATAAATGCTGTACAAGACAAAGACGGTACAGACATCCAGATATTTCAGGCAAAAGCAAAACCACTCAGAAGCCACAAGTTAAAAAAAAACCAACAAACCCACAAACGCACACAAACAAACAAACAAAAAACCAACACACAAAAAAACCCCAAGCAACAATTAGCCAAGGGATTCTCAAAGTTTCTATCCTTGATTAAAAAAACTTAATTAAAAACTCCCTGGGAAGCAACTTGATTTATTTTCCTTTTTGCTCTCTAGCTACAGAATGAAAAGGACCCATCTTTGTAAATCTTTCTATAGCTATTTACTGTGCAGAACTCGAGGAGAAATTTTAAACACTGTGGACATCAAACTGCAGGTAAACAGCGCACATGCCAACTCCTGAGAGCCAAAGACCTTCAGATTCGGTACGGTTTTTTCCCTCTCACCTGTACGCAATTGCTTACACCAATAAACAGAGGATTTTTCTCACCCCTCACAATCACTTGCGTTGCTCGTCACCTTGCGATCACTGCCCCAGGGCTGCACGGGGCAGAGCTGAACGCACCGCTGTTGAAAGCGGGTGCGCCAGGTTTGCCGGGCCGGACCCACCACACCCGGAGGGACACCCCCACGTGCCACCGGCTACCGCTGACACCATCGTGAGCGTGTTGCAGAGGAGGCGATAACCCTGAGATGATCTCACAACACAGCGTGTTTAATTGAGATAGAAACGCAGTACACGTATATTACAACATCTTCAAAGATGGGCAGTTGTCTAAACAAAGTGCAGACAAATCCACAGGACTCCCATGCAAAACGGATTAAACTAAGAAACAAACCAAAATTTTAATAAAGTAACTGAAGACAACAATGGACCTATACTAAAATCAGTAAATATGTACATATATGTATGTAAACACACAAATTACACACATAAGGCTAAAAGGTCCAATTTTCATTTGCAGTGTGGTGAACTTCCAGTGATGGGGCAGTGAAGAGTGGCCTTCAAGCCAAACTGAAATACATCAGCTTATGTCAGAACGTTGTAAAGGAGTTTGTCCAAATGAAAATCAGACCTCCACATCATTGTAGAAGCAAATACAAACAATTTTGTGTCTTTAATTTAAAATGAAAGCCCCGATGTACCAGGCAGTGGCCTCCTAGTGCAGTATTTCTGCACACAGAAGATTGGCTCTGGAAGTCCAAAAATATCATGGAGGTGAGTATGCAAATTCTTACAGTTTCTTTTATTTTCAATTCAGAAAGAGTCTCTTTGGCCACTTGTTTATATTAAATGCTCTTGGAGCCTTCAATGCAGGGGAAGGGGAAAAGAAGGAAAAACGCTGATGTTTGCAATGCTAAAACTGAGCCTGTTGGGTTCAGCTGAGGACAAGAATTCAAAGGCTGGAACACTTACCTGGAGTTTCAAAGAAAATTACCCAAATGTGGAGATATCTGTCTTCCTCAGGCACTATCCCTGGAGTTTACCTGCATCTGCTCCGCAAAAGGGATTGCACCTTTCCTAGTAGAAGCTCTCCACAGCAACGAGGTTTTGGGCCCCTCTCTCTGCTGTATCTTCTAAAGAGACACATTCAAACCTCCTGACCCTGCAGGTCTCGGCTATGGCAGCAGAGATCTTCTTGGAGAGCCTTTGCAGCCTTCCTGCAAACAACCAGCCACAGCACAAGGCTTGCCCTTCTGTTTAAGGGATGGCACGCTCTTCTCCTGGTATTGCCACTGGATTTGGAGCTTCCCCATTTTATTTCTTGAGGTGAACCATTTCTTAAATAAATTTTTTGAAAAAATCAGTAAGGATATATTTTCCCCTTTTAATGCAGCTGTAATAAGCTTTCATTAAAAGAACTGTGTCTAGGTGTGGGACAGTCCCTCTGGTAAGACACAACACCTTATTTAACTATATGGTTTAACTTTGGACTTCACATGATTAATGTTCATAGTCAGGACTCACCAGTTCCTGAGGAGAACTTTCAGTGTTTCTGCTGTCTTTCCTGGTGGCATGCTCCATCGCCTAATAATACTCTCCTTGAGATTACAAAGTTTTTCCTAACATATAACCTAAATGCTCCCTGCTGTTTAGTCTATCCCTGCTGACTAATGAGAAGACCTGGTATCTGCTCTTATTAAAACATCCTTACTTGCAGTTGCAGCCATTTTCAGCAATTTTCCTAGGCTGAAAAGACTAATTTTTCCTAGACATTTCTTAGAAATTCTCTTAGACATTACCCTGCATGGCTAGTGCCCAGCTGTGCATCTCTTCCCCTGGTTCCTGTTAAAAACCCAGCGTTGTGCAATAAGAGCACATGTTTTGACGCAAACCACTGAGGATATTTTGCCCTGTCCATGCAGTCCTTTTTAATATGCATCTTATTTACATTATCTACATGTATAGCAGCCACCCATGAAACAGTCACATCCCTCATGGGAAACCAGCAGCATCACTTCTGCTTTTACATCTCCAAAGTCAGCTCTTTCTCCAGTCTTTTCTTCTCACCCCAGGCCGTACCGCTGGGCTGCGGAGGTGGGATGACACACACCGACTTCGACCGGTTCTGTTTCACTTCCCGAACCTTTTCCGCATTCCCCACTGCAGGAAGAGAAAAACACCAACTTGTATGAGAAACGTTCTCCTTTGTGAGTCAACAGGAATAAAGAACTACCAAGAGCTACAGAGGTGGCCGTTTGCTCATTGGGGATGAGCTATTCCATTGCAAGGATCACTTTTTAATTACAGGACAGAAGACAAAGATCAGTATTGGGGGGGTGGGGGGAGGGGAATGGCAATTTAAACCCTATTTTGTACTTTGAAATACGTTACGTGTCTGGATCAATATAATCATTCTTTCGTCAGTGCCCACCAGCAACTATGCAGCACAATAATTCCCGTCAGTGACCACCTTAAAATAGCTTTTCAAGACGCAGGTGTCCTGCCGGAGCACCTAAAAGTTCACGTTGCCACATGACGTGATTATTTTTAGCAATCACAATGGAAGGGTTACAGCCTCCTTCAGCCCTGTCGTCAGGGTATGTCAGCGCCGTTGTCCTCACGTTTTCCCTGGGGCAAAAAAAACCCACCCAGAAACACTGCTTTTTATGACTTTGCTCTGCTGATACTCATGTTTTTCTTCAGGAAGAACATAGTTTAAACATTTATAATAAACTGTGGATTAAAATAGCTACATCCCCAGCAGATGTCCATATTATGAACTCACGAATGCCACACAACTGTGTGTCTTCCGCCTACTCCTGCAAACCTGCAGTAAGATACCTTCGTGCAGATAATGTGCCGGCTATTCTACGGCTCTTTATTTAGCAAGTTTTTAGTTAATTGTTTAAAGAAAATTACAAAGGAAGAAAACATTAGAAATAGAAGGGCACAAAAAGATTGAAATGAAACAATGATACCTTCTCACTTCTCAGATATTTTCCCAGCACATACGCAATGAAGAAACATTCTGTATGTTACGGTTAGACCCAGCCCCTTAGCCTAACTCAGCCCATACCTGGAGGCAACGTTACTTTCAGGATCAACAAACGCTGAATCTTTTCAATCATCACTTTTACAGTCGTGATTGTGCTAAAAGGTGTTGTGCCAAGTATTGTAAAAATTCAGTGCTCAGTTTCCCACTGAACATCTCATTGCGGTTCAGAGGCTAAAAAGACACTGTCCTCTGCATTTTGAAAGACACATTTTACAGTTTTGATGAGCTACATGTTGTGTGAGGCTTCATTCATATTAAATCACTTTTCTTAGGTGTGAAAACTAAGTTTTCCGTTATCTAGAAACTGAGCTTGGGCTTACAAAAACACGAGGTGTTGAGTCACTGATCTTTCCGTAACAGATATTCAGAATAGACAGTGCTGCTAATGGGGCACTCAAAATGCATTTTAATAATACTTAACAGGCAACCCCCCCCCCCAGATCTTAATTTTTTGAAAGCATTTGGGCATGAACTTCATTTTTCCAAGTATCATTCATTCTTATAAGGTTTTAGTTTATGCATTAGCTTCACCATAGGCAGAATGACCTGCAATTACTGTCCAACATCTTAGTGCTTGGTGGGATATGAAGAACGGCACCGGTGTCAAACGCCTGCCTGGCTGGGCATGGGAGACAAGAAAACTCTGTCTAAATTCACGCACCTCCTTGCAGCACACAGGTAATAAGGAGGTCAAACACCCGGACCGGGACACATTTCTCACTGCGCTGGTTCCCAGCACCACTGCCTGCCCCCAGCCGCTGCCTGGAGCGCCTTCACTGCCGGCCGTGCACCCCAGCGCACGCTCAGTCTTGGCTCAGGTGGGGCTGAGAGGGGGCACTGGGGCTGTGAAGGCTCTCAGCTCTACTGGATTGCTCATGATGCTCATCTAAGGAGCCCCACTTTGTCTCCCGGGCTGGAGCGATGCCCCTGCTGCCCTGCCTGCTGCCGCCCTGCCTGCTGCCGCCCTGCCTGCTGCCACCAGCGGGCAACCTACAGCCCAGGTCTCCCTCTTGCTGCCTGCAGCGAGGTAGGGAGGGCAGGAGGCTTTGCCTTGGCTGTCTCCCAAGTCCCAGCCCTGCAACGGACACATCACGGACCTCAGCACATCCTCCCTGCCACCTGCTGGGCCATCCCATGGGGACGGGGCAGGGCGAGCAGGGGAGGTTGGAAATCACCACTGGTACCCCCCAGCTGCCCAGCTTACCGGTGAAGGAGCGGCACAGCCTGGGCTGCTCTGTGCTGGAGTCGCCCTGCACTGAACAGGAGTCATCCTTCTGTGATTAAGGAAGAAAAGTACTTTAATGCATTTATGAAGATTGCTAGCAAGTCTGTTAATGACACTCCTGCTTCATAAACAAGCCATTTGCAATCCCCAAGGACTCCGTTTCCATTTGTTTTACTTTTGCCAAGAAAAACAAAAAGAACTATTGCTAAAAATAGACCAACTAGATGGCAGGAAATATTTACAAACGCTGACTTGTTTCAAGTTGGTGGAAGAGGTCTGAGCTCTCCAGGAGTGATTCAGCAGACAGGGTGGGAAGGAGCAGCCCTGGGGCGGGAGGATGGGGCAGTGTGGGAGGCGAAGCCCATCCCCAGGACAGGGACGTTTCTCACCTTGGCTGCTCCCCACCTCGGCCGCAGGCCAAGGGGGCAGGTAATGAGCTTGCACTAACGAGCTCCCTGTCCTTTCACTCCAGTGCTAATCTCCACCCTTCAGGAAAAAAAAAAAAAAAAATATAAATCAGGTAGCACAATGCTGCCTGAATCGTTCAGTGCTTCTGTAAACTGGGAATAAGTCTCTTACGCAGCTGGGATTTGGCACCTCGGTCCAGAAACCCAGACTGCCAAAATAACTCTGGACACCTCCCAGCCTGGTTTTGTGTTTTGTTTCGGTTCGTTCTCCTCCCTCCCCTAACGAGGACCGATGCCCTCCATCCCTTGTTCACACTTTTATTGACCATTTTAATAACAATGCCTTCCCGGCTCCGGCAGCAGCGCCCGGCTCCCTGGAAAGCCATTCCCAGGGGCATTTAACGATTCTCAGAGCATGCTCCATGAAAGGGCTCCGACATAATTACCAAAGGCAGTATGTCATTTACGCACATGGCTTACAGGCAGCTCCAAATAAGCTCCTTCTGGGGGAGTGTACTCGTGATTTGGCAGAAGAAAAGAGGACGAAGTTGCCTGGCTACAGGTGCAAGGATTTTCTGGGTGCTCAGTGGTAAATAAAAGCTATCCCGGGTCTCAGAAAACGCCCTGCCAGCGTACTCTGTGTTGGACCCTTGCCTAAAATAAGGCAAGCCCAAAATCCAGACAGCGTTCAGAGCCAGCGTGATGCACAGCTCCAGGAAGCAGCAGTCTTGGGAAGGAATTTTGTCCTTAGGCGGAGGAAGGCGAACTTTCTGCTGGAAATAGATAGTCTTGGAGTTAATCCTCTGGGCTACGATTCAGATCTGAAGTCACCTCGTAGTCCTGCCAAGGTTCTTCTGCCTGGTATAAATCATTTAACCTGCGCCGTTGGCTCGGGAAGGATGAGGATTGTTCTTTTCTTACTTCTGTTCTCTACCTCCCCTATTCACTTTGCAACCCCTCCTTCTAAGCAGGGGCTTCTAACGCAGCACTGCTGTAAAAGCAAAGGCAATAAATAAAGTGCACTAGACCCCCAAGGCACCTAAAGCCACCCAGGTTAGAGAGAAGAGGTGATCTGCCCTGGCTGAAGCCAGGCGTTGGCCATGGACTGGTACCTGTCCTGGCGAAGGTACCGGTTTGTCTGTGCCAACTGTGGAAGGAGATGGATTGTCCATCGGGTGAGATGAACTTCACTCTCGGCTCCTCCCCAGCCTGGTGGAGCCAGAGACCTACAGAAAGATGTTCTTCCATACATACCTTATTTTGTGGTGACTGGTACAGCGGGAAAAGACCAACCAGCACCTAATATATTATGAGATGAATCTAACTGAGCTGCAACAGCTTCATATTTTAATAGCAAAGGACTAAACAACCTCACTAAAAAAAGAAAAATACATATGCAGGCAGACAGCGAGCAGAAAAAGCAGTGTTTCTACTGAACCAAAGGGATTTTTTAATTCTTCACTCAGCCGATAACACCTAACTGATCGAATGCATGGCCAAAGGTTTTTTCAAATAGACTGGCGATAGAAGACGTGCAGGCGTTTCACCAGCACCAGAGGGGTTTCAGTGGCCCTTTGCTGGAAGTTTGTTTCACGTTTACTTGATTTCCAGTTGGGTTTGCAAACACAGTTGTAATGCTTCCATCTCGTGGTGATATGCAGAATAGAAAAATGCGTGGCATGACAGCGTCTAATTTTTTCTTGCTGACTCAAAACCTGGAAGGCCAAACCCTTCCCTTTGGGACCACAAAAGATGGAGTATCTGACAAATGGAAAAATCTCAAACACTAAATAGCTATATTTTTCATTCATCTCTTTTTTAAACAGGAAAATGCCATTTGCTTGTCAACTTGGCACGAAATTAAATGAGAGTGGCTTAATTTATTCCCTAAAATTTAAAATATCGAGCCGCTTTTAATGAGTTGAAGTCTACTTTTTAGCAGTGTTCCTTCTTTCTGCTGACAAATTCTGCAATCTGTCCTCCTACAGCGTGAAGTAACAGCATTCACCCACTCTCCCACCTCATGTTAATATTCCAGGACACTTTTAGAACATTATCCCATCATTTTTGGGTATCACTTTACTTCTCTCCACAGTAAAATGAGGCAGCTATTCTAAAACATTAGCAGATAAGCTGCTGATCACACAAAACACTTTTCCTTTTACCTTTTGGGTGCAGAGGGATACTTCTTGGGCTTAGTGTCACCCTTACAGGTGTCACTGGAATCAGCTCTCAGTATTTACATCCGCTTCACTTAGACTGGCACAAAGCAAAGGTAGCTGCTGTACGGAGGTGTAATTAGCACCAACAAATTACTCCTATGAGACAGTAGTATTCAGCGTCCAGTTGGCATTTTGCATAATCCATAGGAGCACTCGACACCACCCATAAATCAGTATAGAGACAGAGCAAATTTTACTGCCTTTGCAATTCCCCCCAAAATATTCTGTCCTCTGAAAGGCCAGCTGTAAGCCTTCAAAGTAACAGGAGAAGTGGTTTTCCCAAAGGTGCTGAATTTCCTACCAAAGGCGCCGCCGTACCCAATGGGAGCAGCAGCGAAGAGGGAAGCAGGAGCGCGAGGGTTAACAATCACATGTCCTTAAAGTATGTAACTTCGTGCTCAAAATCAGTCCGAGTTTGATGTTGTTCTTTTGAAGTTTAATTATACCAAATGTTCTACAGGAACATGCCATGTTCTTGCCTATCTATTTTGAATAGTAAGTACCAATCAGCATGTAAATGATCAAATTAAATCTTTTAAGTTGTTTGCAAGAGCCCGAACACCTTTCTGTGAATGGAGGGCTGAGAAGCGGCGGCATTTGGTGTGTTACTGCCGTTCTCTGCGAGCTCTTCAATGACTGGCATCTGAACAAAGAAATCAGAGTGGAAGAAAGCCTGCGGCGGTCCCGAGTCCTTGTGCTGTCGTGGAAAATTACTATCTAAATAAAGAAAGATAAATTATTTCTTTTTAAAAGGTCATTCTGCTCTCCTTAGTGACGGAGCCTTGCTGCCCAGATTAGAGACCGCAGTTTGCACTTGGAGAGTGCTCTAGCTCAAGATTTGGAGAAGGAGGTGAAATTTAAGGATGGCTCAGCAATTACTGCTGCTGAGCTGGGGGTTTGGGAGCAAAATACGGTGGGGGTTTTCCTCTACAGTGAGAGTTACAGAGGATGAGAGAAACTGAAAAGACCAAGCCCGCTCCTCGTGCACCATTTCTGGACCATTTCATCTTTCCACGAGGAAATGTTGGCTCAGCTTCTCTCACTGATTTCCAGAGAAGTCAGTAAAAGTCTTCACCAGCCACAGACGCTGTATTTACCTTGTTTCTCCTTTAATTCAGAACATGAACCAATGTGGAGCTGTGCCAGCACTGAATTTGGACTCAAAGTGGTTCTCTCAGGAATCCGGTATGCAACACTTCCCTCTGTTTTACTTTCTTCAAGTCTGCCCAGAAATGTAGCTGCTTTCAAAAACAAAAACTCACCTCCAGAATAAATAAGAAAGCTCACAATAATTATTCTGTCCTTTCAAAAGAGTTGGGGGGGAAAAAAAACACTGAATAATTTCAAATATTTACAGTCCATCTGGACCACTGACAATGGGTGAACCAGGTTCCCGCCTTCGAAGAAATCTCCCAGATAAGAAAACATGGGAAAAACAGACCTCTGAATCTACGGACTGAAGCTCAATTAATAACATTTGCTCAGTAAATAACTTTCCTAGCATGGATGGAAGCCTGTGTTCACAAAGCACTGAACAGCGCGGCACCCAAGATGGCTCATCTGTTTGTCAGGATTTGGGTTGATTTTTTTTTCCTCCCCTTGGTATTTCATACTCACTGGAATGCAATTTAGGATTAAGAGACACTTTTTTTTTTTTTTTTTAAATTTAAGGCAGCAGGATTTGTCTTTAAAAGGAAATACCGCTAGCAACAAGCCACACTATTCCTAGTGCTTGTTACAACTTCATAGGGAAAGCAGCCCATGCGTGGCCTCTGCAGGTCCAAGCCTTCCCCCACTCCCTCTTACCTCCTTGCTGGAGCTGGCTGGGTCGCTTCTGCTCGTTTCCACCTGCAGGCTTTTGTGCCGGAGGATCAGGATCTCCTTGGCATGCTCCACGTGCTCGTGCTCAGTCTCTCCGGGAAGGGTGTGCCTGTTGTATGCCGGCCCCTGCACGTGTCACCAGAGAGACCGCTGTTGGAGGTGGGACCATCCCTCTCTCCGCAGCAGCATCCCTTCGCTGGTGCCTGCATCTCCCAGGGTCCTTCACTCCCATTAACCATCCTGCCTAGTTATTGGGATAAACTGATGCAACCAAGTATGAAAGGTGGGGATGGAGGGAAAAAGCCAGGGAAGGAAGATGGGACTCCAAACTATGCCTCTTCATGCAAAATTACCCAAGCGATCACTGAATGACAGGACTGAGATGCATCTCTATTAATTAATCCAGGTTACACACCAACCTAGTGCAACTACTCTGTTCAAGGTGTCTCCAGCCTCAGTGCCTCTGCCCAGCCCTGATATTTTATATCAGCCCCACCTTCATATATAAACCATGCAATCCACAGGAACCATAAATCCTGCTTCAAAAGCCGTAAACCAACCAAAGTTAAATCTCCCACTGACATCAGTGGGAGTTGGGATACCTCTGTCACTGCAAGGGGTGAGGCTGGATTTAGGGGGGAGTAAGTGCAAACAGGAGGTATGCCTTCACCTTCATCCCATTCACCATTTCTATAGGTTTCCTCCCAGCCTTATCTAGTTGCTTCTCTCAGCTCAGCAAAGGGAGAGGAGGGGGTGGTTGATCCCTCTGCGCTGAGCTGCCCACACCAGCAGCATCCCCAAGGACTCAGTATTTCGTGCATAATCCGTAAAACAAAGGCTTAGGTGGATTTTAAGGATAAGGCTCCATGTATCACCATGTGAACACCAATTACAACGCACAGTCCTAGGGCGCTGTGCAAAACCTCAGCCAGGTTATTCGTGAGTTATTCTGTAAACAGCAAGTGTTTTCTATGCTATTTACCAGTTGTACAAGTTTCATGGCAAAACTGCCAAGCATTTTTAAACCATCTTCAGATTAATTCTCACTCGCAGCTCACTGACTGTGCTCTCTTCTATGGGAAAAAGTGCAACGTGAGGATAACCCCAGGAGTTGTTGCAACCGCTGGCTCTGCTAACCTGATGCCTGAAGATCCATGTGCTCCTCCTTTCTCCTTTCTGGTTCTGGGTACTGATGCCTAAAATACTTCATGAAATTATAGGCTGACTGGGTGAACCTTTCAAAAGCTGTCATGCTGCAAACAGAAATGTGCCACTGACTTGGAAACTGGATCTGGCTTCACACAGCCAACTATTCTCTGCTCACAAAGAGACATCATTAGTAATTATGTAAATATTCATAACATCTGCTCAGGCTGTTAGGATAACTGAGATAACTTTTGTTATTGGACATCTAAAATACAGATTGAGAGAAGAGTTATACCGTTCTCCTTATTCGGTACAGGTTCCTTGCCAATATTTCCTGTATATTTTCCAGGACATCCGGATTCAGACTATCCTCCAATTTTTTGTCCGTTATGACAGTCCTGTCGTTGTTACTGCAAAGAAAACCAGAACACCTTATTTTGGGAGATGCACAGCAGCACAACCAGTGCACCCCCAAAGCCCACTGTTCACAGCAGCCCTTTCTGAGCCCACCACCAGTGGACACCACCAGCAGCTAATCCTTGCAGATGGAGCTCACTGCAGAAGGGACGTTTGGTATTTGCATCAGAGCTGTGCCATCCGTGTGCTCCCTGGTAGATAAAAGAGCTGTGGGGAGCTGTGGCAGAGCAGAACCATCTGTGAGAGATGAGATGGCCATTCTGACATGCAAATATTTGACCCTGCTGTCTCAGCCGATGCTCATTCTTGCTGTTGGTTCCTTCAGTATGTGTAATGGTGCAAAGCCATCAAAAAAATGGTGCAAGAGCATCTTCCTCAGAGCACCATTTCTGTGTAGCTCGAGGGAGATACAGGTGAGCCTTCACATACAAGATCAGAAACTGTGTTCGTCAGTGCCAATAGACTGCTCATCCACCTGATCATTTTTAATACCCACCTACTAATCTTTAAATAGTGTTTACTTTGCATTTGTCCAGGCTATGTTGTGCCTTCCCATGGGACAGCCCAGCAGGGAAGAGCAGAGGAGGCAGAGAAGTTTGCAAAAGCTTTTCATAACTGTTCCCTCTGGTGGGAGGGTTGTGAGGAGTGATGGAATGGGGACGACAGCAGGGGGGCACTTACAGCAAGGATGGGTGAGACGGGGCGTGACCCAGCTGCCCTGCTTCTGCCAGCTCAATGGCATGCTTCCGCTCCAGCTTCTCATAGAGCAGCACGATACTGGATTTTGGCTGATCGTATTCACGAAGCAGGATCTTCTGCAGGTATTTGCTGTTGAAATATTCTAATCTGTTTGAGAACAAAACAAGACATCCTTAGCCTCCTCCCACGGCTCCCCAGCACCTACATGGACCTGAGCAAGCCAGCAGGTTCATAGTCCATGACTGTCCCGTATTCCATTTTATTCCATTACCTCCTTTCCAGAAACCAATGACCGCAGAGTTCAGTTCTGAATTATTTTTGCACTACAATACATGAGCTAAGATATTAAAACTTTGCCAAATACAATAAAAATTCCTCAAAGTGCCAGATTTATCATGAACTTATTACTATAAGGGCTACAAGTACACGCAGCAGCCCCAAGGGATGCAACAGATTTAAACGCTTCCAGATTCCCTCTTGAGCCATTTCCTCTTGCTTTCTGCCCAAATGCAGCCCAACCTTTGGGAAAGATTTAGCAGTATCAAAAATCAGTATCAAATACTGATGCTCAAGTTTGGCTGTTGTTAGCTGCTGACAAACCTCCTGGCAGGAGCCCGGACGCTCCGCAGCAGCAGTGGTTCCCATACCCTCTAGTGGCACATCCAGGCACCGGCAATCCTAAGAAAATCCCTGCCAGCCGCATTAATCAGTTCTTACCATGAAGTTAGCTGCATCTGTGTCTGCGCAGCCAAGGAATTAAACCTGGTAGATTGCTATTAGTATATTTTATGTTATTTGTATTAAAAAACAATCTCTCTTATGTGTACAATCGACTTAATTTTTCTTTGTGAAAACTGAGCACTTTGCTACAGAAATCTGTAGAGATCCTCTATAATTTGTCAGTCCACAACAAGCAGTTGCCCCTCCGAGTGCTGCAAGTTCATATTTGTGCTGCTAATTGTGCACACACTGGGCTGGGGTCCTCAGCTCCCACACGGCCGGACAGGCAGGAGGGCACAGGCGGGGACAGGCTGAAGCCATACAAGCTGTGTTGTGCTGACATGGCCCTTTCATTTCCAGCAGATTTCTTTTGACAAGAAGGGACAAACACAATGGGAAAGAAGAAAGGTATATTTTTAGGGTGAAGTACAATACATGACCTGCAAGCAGGGAAGCGCCCCGAGAACCTGGGCTCGCCTTGGACAAGGAAAAGCTGCCCCTCCTTCACCTGGGTTGTGCCACAGGGATCAATAAGGCTCAGCCGCCCACAGTGGAAACTTAAGGAATAGAAAACAGCCTCATTTTTTTCTACACATGTACACAGTTGTATTTTGGCAAATCCTTACTTGTCTTTCCAGTAATACTGTCCCCAGTGTCCACATATATCTTCAATGCCAGCCAGCAAATGATCCAAGAACTAAACAGAAGAGAGGATTTTGCTATACACCGGTTGCATGTATTGCATACGTGATGAACTCAGTCAGCAAGCATCAAAAGCCAGCAGACAAAACAGGAGATGCTTTCAGCTTGGTACACAGTGCTGGTAAACAAGAAGAGGGGATGTCGGGCTAATTCCCCATCCAGTCATCCACGCGTATCCCTCGGTTCTGGAGTACAATAAGTGGTTTGGCTGCTCGCTTTCAGGTCTGCGCGAGCAAAGAATAATCGCTGAGGGACACGGATCTGCTCTTTATGATACGTACACGATGGCTGATGGCTTGCACATCCTGCATATTGGGCCTTGATAAGCAGGAAATGCTCATATTGAGATTTTTGAGGACAATTTGTCCCAGGAGACCAGTATCTTCAGGGTACAGATGTAGATAACGTGCAAATGATGCTTTGACTTGAATAAGAAATACTGCCTTCCCCCAGACAGTCCCACTAAATTAAATCATTGGCCATACCATGCCTTATACAAAAACATTATTATTGTTTAAAATTCTATTAAACATACCAGACAGGTTGATTTTTTCACCTAGAAGTTAAATCTCTGTAACATCCCAAATTTTTTTCCCTCCTACTGGCATCTCTAAACTGGGAGAGGCCTCTGCTCTACTGTGGGTCAATGCCTCTCCACACTCAGGTGCTGATGTCCCTGGAGCTTCCTCCAGCTCTAATTTTTAAAAAAAAAAAATTGGGGAGATCAGAGACAGAAAAGTTTCAGAGCAGTTGACTCAGCCCTGCAGCCTGGTACAGGTTTAGAGTCTTCACATTGCTATTAGCAGCTGTATGGTCTGAGGACCGACAAATGACACCCCCCACACCACTGATCGTCACTCTTGAGAGCAAGAATGTCCTGACCGTCAGGACAGACGAAATACATTTGAGGAAGAAAGCTGCTCCTGTGTCCCTGATTTCCAACTATCTGCATTGTTACCTTCTCACTTAATTGGTACAAAGCCATTTTCAGCTCACTTTTCCTAATAAACACATTTCCAGAGATGATTTACTATTCACACGGTAACAAAAGAAGGAAGTATTCTCTGTTCATGATGGGAAAAGACTCTTCAACCTATTGAACTGTTCTGTTAACCTCAGACAAAGCCCTGTAATACAGCCTAATTGTGAGGATGCCAAACAGTTTTTATAAATGTCCTCAGACCTAAGGTCTTTATTTCTAGCACCCCAAAAGGAGAGAAAATGTTCCTGAAGGAGCCATACCCACAGAAATGTGACTGGGCATAAACAATTAGATTCAGAAACATAATTTTATATTGGACACAGATGCAAATGCAAAGCCTCAGCTAGGTGTGCAGAATGCCCTGCTTTCGCATGGAGCTGACCCACTCCCTGAAGAAGTCCTCCATAACTAGAAAGGCCAACGTTTGGGTGGCAAGAGCAAGGTGAACTAAATTCCACCTTTGGGTTATGGAATGAATCATAGAATGGTTTGGGTTTGAATGGACCTTAAAGATCGTCTAGTTCCAACTCCCCAACTGCCATGGGCAGGGACACTTTCCACTAGATCAAGTTGCTCAAAGCCTCATCCAACCAGGCCTTGAACACTTCCAGAGAGGGGACACTCCAGTGGTTCCCTCCAATATAGTATTAAACTTACCCTCCCTTTTCTAATTTTTTTTTGCAAAAATATCCAAACTGATGGTGGTGATGTGACTGGTGAACACATGGGAGAACCCACCCCTGAAAGCAAGCAAGCCTCATTTTCTTTCTTTCACTCCTTCCAGAGAAGCAGAAAAGTTAGAGTTAGGTTTGAGCATAAACTTTTGGGCAAGTGATTAACTTTCTCTGTCATGTTTGTGCACCACCTAACACAACACCAGCCTGACTGAGTAGGTGGCTGCTATTCCAATGCAAATAATAACCCATGGTTAGGAAGCTGCATAAGACTTCAAACCTGGAAAGGGACTGACCTGCAGAGGATTCAGGTAAATTTGCAGACCCGTAGAGTCCCTGGAGGCACGCCACATTTCAGAAGGACCATATTGCTATCAGCAAAGCATATTGGAAAGCTCTGGCTGTGTGTTGATGGATGCATCACTTACCCGAATATGGATCTGCTCTCCCACTGTGGGAGCACTCTCTCTTTTCTTCTTGACAGCCAACAAGTCAACGAGAGGACGGATCGTCATTCCCTGCAGGATAACCACAAACACAAAAACCAGCCTTTCTTCACATCAAGTGTTCTTAGTGTCAACAGGAGCTCACATACAGGCTTCAGGAGGGGGGTAGGCAGAGAGGAGAAATGCTCCGCTCTCCTCATCTGGCATCCCAAAGACCACAAAAAGTCAGCCAAGAACTTCAAGGTCAAGCCTGTGGTTTGCTATTGCTTGTAGCCTACCAGATGGGAAGGGGCTTGAAACGTTCAAAGTTCAAACGCCTGAAACGATGATAGTCCTTGAGACTCCACAGCACGCAGCCTCAGCCAGCATTTGTCTGCTAACTTTTTGAGTATTTATGTGTCACAGATCATTACTCCAACGATCTCGGATGTCTAGCCGGTGGCTAAGTTTACTAATCAAAGTATCCACCTGGTGGGAAGGGTCAAGGGAAGAGTTTTAATGTCCTTTAAGGCTCGTGAGAGAACTTCTAAAATGCCGCTGTGGTGCGTTTCTTAGTCTGGCTTTGGTATGAAATGACTTTTCTAGGACACGTTTACAGCAAAAATGATGGAGTAGTTGATGTTTATGACTTCTGAATGTCACAAATGCTGGCACGGAGGAGAGTTGAACACATTTTTAATTGCAGAAACAATTAATGTGTCATTTTAATAGCTAATAGCAATAAAAAATGCATAGCTATTCAGAGTAAATAACATAAAACTCACAAATTCAGAAATAACAGATAGTACAAAAATTAAGTGGAGACTCTGCGATTTGGTCTCTTGCCTTCACTGGATAATCAGCTGCATTTCTTTTCATTTTAAAGTGACATTTTGGAGTTTTGTGACCAGGACTCCCAAATTTAGAAACACCTGAATTCCTTTGGTCCTTCATGGCACAGAGAGCATTATGGGAATCCCACGTGTCATTTTCAGGCCACATATCATTTCACAACACACCTGTCCCCTGTGATGCTCCTCCACCCACCAGGGATAACTCCTCTGAAGTGCATCACCTGACGCTGATGGCTCTGTCACAGCTCACATGAAGTTTTTCTACTGACAACAGACCAGTAGCTAATGGGTCGGTGTAGGCAGCAAACAAAAAACCACCCACAACTCTTTACAATTATATTTGCTAACAATTTCATGGAAGAGGTCAGAGGCCAATAGGCTGCAGAGTGAACTTCAAATGGAGAATGTGGTATTTCATTTTTAAACCGCACTGAAAGGCAGAACAATAAGGGCTTTTTGTGACATTCCAGACAAGCCCACAGCTCCTTGGAGGACTTTCTGGTCTACGTGGCGCATATCCAGGCCTGCTTGGAAGCACTGAGGACTTGACAATTGCTCAGTCAACCTTCTCAAAATTATTAACCAGGCTTCTTGTGGGAAGAGCCTTATGCAACTGAGTTAGGCCAAAATAGATGCGTTTCCTGGGTTGTGTAATGCACTGATAGACCCATGTACAAACAAGCCCAACTGCTTAGATGGTGGCCATTAGTCTGTGTAGCACAAGGCTTTTCTGACAGCGTGGTCAGGATTTCCAAGAAAATGAAGTGAGTTTGTGCTCCGACAAGATGCCTTGCTGGCCTTCACCAGCTTAAAAGGGCCCAAATCATCTCTGCCTTAATTTCTGTCCTATCTTACCATAAACACCCCTCACCAAGTCTGTATTTATATTGCTGTGAATAAAAAGAAAAGTTATTGCACAAAACAACAACAAAAAAGTCCACTAGCCACAGAAGGTTTTTTGTAGCTGATATTTCACTTGCCCTTTCGACCCAAAGTCACATGCAGCTTGAAAGACAGTGGGATACTAAAGATATTCACTCTTCAACCCTGCGTCCATCGCTGTGGCTGGCAGCAGTGCCACAGACTAAAGAAGCTGCAGGACTCATTTGCAAAACCAGGTTTCTGAAGGTTCATCTTAATACCTGCTTCTGTTATTTTTACCTATCTTTTCTGTGCTGAGCTACAGCAATATCTTTCTGGTTCAGCTTGCAAGCAAGTTTATTCCCCACCCCCATTCTTGTGGTGGCCTCAGCTACACAATGGTGCAGGTATCTGGAGCCTGAGCAAAGTCTGTCTTTATAGATGCTACGTTCCCACTGAATGGCTGAAGGTCAAGGGGTCGCCCCGCCGACACGTACCCACGGGGGGACCCTGTTTAACTCTCACCCTTTAGCATGGAGATGACATCACCAGTTGAGCTTTGAGGTTACACAAAAGCCCTTTTCCCAGTCCTGGGAAGGATTTTCCGAAGCCTCAGCAGAATGGAGCTGCTGCCTTAGAACAACCTTTGTCTGAGACTCAAGAGCGTCTATGCATGAGCGGACGTGCCTAGTGACCGTATCTTTTCAATTTCTGACCCACATTTGCATCTTAAAACTTGTCAACCTCCACCTAACTATGGTCCCCCCACCCGTGGCCCCTGCTCTCTCCTTTCAGTCTGAAATCTGTGCCTGGTCCAGCTGCCTGCGGGACTCAGCTCCAAGCCCATCGGCACGTCAGACTTGTTGACCATTTTTTTAGTGCATGGTGTGGATTAGGTGGATGTGGGGAAGTACAGTCAATCCCAACCCTCCGCATTGCCCAAGACTCGCACCTGAAGGGTTCAGGGAGGCCAAGCGGAAGGAATTTGCTCTTGCAGGGTGATGCTCAGCCATGGGGCAGATGTCACCGTGACCCACCATCTCCCAAAGCCCCAGCAGCTGCTCTGCTCCCTCCATCCGAGGGCAGCCCTGGGTCAGCAGCTCTGCATGAACCTCACGTGCTTGAGCAGAGGACCTCCCGGGGAGCTTTTCTGCACAGCATCATTCCCAGACCCCCACCCCGCTCACTTCAGCCTTATGGAGACACACTCTTAACTTTTTGGGACAGAGTACACCAGCTAGACATCAACCTTGCTCACTTCGGGACTACACGACCCCAATTTTTCCACCACATCCTACATCAAGCGCACCAGGTGAAGGAAAAGGTGCGTTTCAGAGAAACCCCGAAAGGAGTCTCGCCCTTACAGACTTGCTGCTGGGCAGAGAAGAGCAGGGAGACACATCCAAAATCGTCATCCCCCAGAAGGCTGCAGGAATGCTTTTACCACTAGATGTCACAGCAACGCCGAGAGCTGCTGAGCCTCCGAGCAGGGCTTCCCCGCGCCCTCAAGCACAACTCCTTACAACCTCAGCCTGTGCCTGAGGGAGAGAAAGCCTTTCTCCATCATACCCCTGGAGGGGTGCTAGCCAGGAATCCGTGCAAAATAGAAGCGTATTAGTAAGGAGAGCAATAGCAGCCCCAAGTTCTGCCCCTGCCCCAGCCGCAGGCTGACCAGCCCGGGTCCTTGCCCATTATACAACAGCAGACCGGGGTCAGATGTGGCACCTCCCATAGGCTCCCCAGGAACAGCCCAAGCTGCAGATCCTCCTTCAGCCTTTCTCACAACAGAAATCAGTCTTTTAAAAAAAAGGAAAAAAATAGTACATTCATGCGTTAAACAATAAACCCAATATCTCAGAGCAACCAGCGCTGTGAGAGTCCACCGCCCCCTCCTACCATGGCAGTGGGGAGCTAACATGTCCACAGCCACCCCGTGATGTGGGCAGATAACACTCACTTGCAGAAGTTCTACCACTAGGTAGGAAAGAACCCAGGAATCACTAGGGCAGAAAGAGAAAGCAAGAAGCAACAGGGCTTAGGGATCAGTTATAAAAGAAAAATCATAGGCAAATAAATCAAAGGTCCTGTGACTTTTTTTTATTTGCTTCTGATTTTCCTTGCTTTTACAACAAGTAACACACCCAATTATTTATTTTTTCCAGTGGAAAAGTTAGTAACTGCAGCTGCTTTGCTGCATGAATGTGAAAACATCTCAGATATATATACAAAATATTTTGATAAACAGCTAATGACTGTTGTTGCTTCAGCTGTTGCATGCCCCAGTAAAATGGAACTCATTCCCAGAAAGTGTTAAGAATGCACTCCTTCAAAATTACATCCTATTAAATTGTCCTACTTGTGAACTACCAAAACTGAGATGACCAAACCATAAACTTCTTAAAATTCTTGCTGGCCATGTTCAGAGGGTTTGGAGTACCCCAAATATCTTCCTGGTCCTTTGGATCAGGAAAACTGAACTTCATTGGTGCATGGCTCAGGTAGCGTTTCATTTCATGACAAGGCCTACAACAACAAGTGCTTCTTACCTTGCTAAACAGCAAACTCTTTGTAGACTTTGATTTGTGTTGCTTTGCTCTCACAAAAAACATGTAAAAGCACTGCTTCAGAGAGGAAACCTATGCCAGCATCATTCTTCCCAATTTTCACCACCGCTGCCCCAATAAGGATGGACCAGATCAAAGATGGAACAAGTTATCATGGAAAATGCTAAAGCAGATGTTGTAAGTCAACAACTGCTAGTCAACCCCATGAACGTGTGACACGTTCTCACACCTTCTGCCTCTTTCAGTAATAATTTTAAATTTCTATATGCCTAACGGCTTTATGGGGGGACAGTTTTAATGACTGGTAAACCCTTGTTTCCATCTAATGGTTTAGTACTGGTTACTTGTCTGGGAAAAAAATCGTGCTCATTCTTTACATCTGCTGGTGACACTGAGATTGTTTTTACCTGTATGAACACGGTGAAGAGGATGACAACAGTTGTTGCTGCAATGAACAGCTTCTTTCTGCGAAAATCAGGAAGTAAGAAAACCAAAGAGAAACAAATGGCTCCTCGGAGGCCCCCGTACGCTATAATGAACTGGTCTTTGCTGGTGATGGTGTTCACGTGAAATTTGTTCACAAAGAAAGTCAGCACGAGAACCCCTGAAAAGCAGGAAAGAAGATGGGAGCACATCAAACAAAAAGAGCATTTAGATAAAACTCATAATCTTATGATATATTTTACAGTAAAACATCACTGAACTGGTAAACATCAATCACAAGGAACTGGCCAGGGCCCATGGTGGTGTATTCCCAATATGCCACTGGAGAACGGCTTTTCTTCCAGCCTGGTCCAACAGGTTTGCATTTGATTTGTCTGGATAAAAATTAATCCCCAACACACTTCTGATTTGGCAGATTACAAACGCCATTGACCAGCCACAGTTTTGGGGGCCTGGTACAACTATACAATTTTTGGTATCTCACCTTGTAGCAAATCCTCTTGTTTTTTAACTCAGCCGTGTGCTTATCACAGCCCAGCTGGGAAACCAGAGTTTCCTTCAGAAGGACTCTGAACTCTGCAGGGAAATTGCAGCATTGTCCCGCTCCCATGTCCGCGGATCCCCAGAACACACCATTGATCTGGTGCCTCGGTGTTCAGCATCAGCTAAACACCGAACAGACAGTAACTGTTGGCAACATAGGATGTATTAGCACATTTATTTTGATGGTAGGTAATTAAAGTTTTTAGGGCTATTCTACGGTCATATGCCAGCCAAAACTTTACTTGTATATGGAGCCAGATTCCAAGAAGTGAATTAAAATATTAATTGATTTATTCTAATCAGTGATAACAAATGATGGAATTGCTTGGATCGTAAGTTCTCTCAAGGCAAACCATCAGCAACAATTTAGTCACAAGTTACCCTTCAATTTCCAAAAGTTTCCAAGCAGTAGCTTCGATAAGCAGCTATATCCTGCCTATGTTAATGTTGTTTCTTCACAAATCTTCCACTCAAAGATTTATACTGTATGAATTTAAGACTACGTAAGGCAGCACAGCAATTGATGTAATTTATAGTCATTTGCCAATACATACACAGATGCAGAAAGGTACAAAAAGTCAGGCCTTAAATCAGTAAGCTGTGATCTCAATACCAACGGATATGATAAACATCTTATTTCCTGAAGATTAATGGCCATTTTGAGAACTGATGACACAGACTGTCATTGACTTTTGCTAGGAATTAGCTGGATCCACATCACTACTGCTTTTCTAAAGGGTGTTTGTAAAAGAAAAAAACTTCAAAAATAGTGCACTTGTAATGTACATACCAAACATCTTCCCACACACATACAACTAAAAATATCTGAACTCTGATTGCTCATCAGACCAGTTTGAAGAAAACTAAAAAGCTGGGGATGTTCAGGAATAGGGAACTCAATTAACTGAGCCTTACACCTTCCCCATCTCTGAAGCTCCATGGAGCTGGTGCCTTCGGTTTGAAGGTTCTTTGTAACTTAAAAAAAAATAACTAAATAAAACAAAGCACACCTCAGATCACATCTGCAGCTACTGTAAAGCTCAGGCAGTGCTGATGATTTAAAGGAACAAAATTTACTGGAGCTGATATCCTGGCCTTTGTCTTAATTTAATCCTTCCTCATAAATTATTATTAGCGTTCCCTAAACTAATTCAAGGCCAGTTTGCTCCGAGAGATGACATACAATCAATCATTTTGAGCAGAATATATTTTCTTCTGGAGATATACCTTGAGCAAGAGCAGAAGGAAATCTCCCTAGTGCTTGGATAACAGTAGAGTACTAGTGCTGTCATGCAATTAATGTACTTTGCTTTTTTGATTATCTCTCTTATATCAAAGTAATTCCAGCCCCTGGGCTTCAGCAGAACCCTTTCTCATTTAGGAGCACTGGGAGGGTCCAATAAAGGCCTAGAGTATGGCTTACGTGCTAACCCCAGCCCGTCAACCCAAAACTCCCTAGTTCCTGCAAGTAAACTCCGTGGGTGCCTCCCATTTCTGGACCAGTGCTTCCAGTACGTCCAGAGCTGCTGGACGGGTCTGAGCAGGTCAGGGGCTAATCTCCACCGCCACCTCCACAGCAGGAGCTCCCCAGCCCGGCTTCGTGCGCCACCCTGCCCAGCTCACGTCCTCCCGGCACACCTACGGCTCTCCAGCAAGGTGCTGCAGAAAAGGGACACCCCATGCAGGATCAGATGTGCAAGATGATCTGCAACCCTGGTTTGTGTTCATATTAAATTCAAAGGGGATTTTGAATCAAAAGGCGAGTTTCTTTCCTGGCTGCAGCACTGAGCCCTTCTCTAATAACTGCTGCACAATTTGAGAATACAATCAGAAGAGCTGTGTTTAAGAGAGCCAGAGGATTTTTGGTTTGCTTTTGTAACGTCACTACGTTCTTTGTGTCTTGCAATGAAGAATTTTTGAACTAAAAAAAAAGTCAAACTCATTCAGAACTTCTTTTCATTTGAGCAAATAATTTAAGAGAAAACCACTTAATTGTAATAAAACATTTGAATGTACGCACAACTGACTAATAAGCATGTTTCCAAGTGCATTTCTGGTGCATAGTTATTAAAACAAACCTTGGCATGTATTAACAGCTAATAAAGCCCATTCTGCTATGTCTTGCTAATCATGGCCTATCCTATTTAAGCAATTTCTTGAAGTGTCTATCAAACTTGAGTTCGCTGTTTGACTCAGTGGTTTGGAAACACAAATCCTGTTGAATGTTTTTTAGCTCTCAAATTCTTCGCCAAAATGTGTGCTCTGTTTTATTTGCAGATATAGTTAATATATAAAAACATCCATAAATGAGAAGGTAGGCACTCTGCACTCAGGTGACAGTAACTCCATACTGTAAAGGCAACGGAGAATCAGCCTCTCTGAACACCAAATCAGTGCAAGATACAACTGGGGATGATGGTAAAACAGCGCATCTATTTTTCTGGTCACTTACAACGCATGAAAATGGGCTCTCAGAGTATTCCGGGACCAGGACTCAGGTTTTCATCATAACTGATCTCAAGAAATTCTTTAGCCACAGTTATCAGGAGAGTATTTACACGCATAGCTCTCTTCCTCTTGTTATCACTAAGTCTTGGTCACTTTTTTAGTATGAGGTTGGTCAGACACTGCAATAGGTTTCCCAGGGAGGCTGGAGAGTCTCCATCCATGAAGACAATCAAAAACCATCTGGACACAGTCCTGCTTAGCTGTCCCTGCTTAAGCAGGGGGTTGGACCAAATGATCTCGAGAGGTCCCTGCCAACCTCAGCAATTCCCTGATTCTGTGCAATTCTGTCATTTTCAGTCCTTATCTGAAGTTCTTGAGTAGGAGCAGAAGCATCCTCACATTTTATGTCCCAATTCTCATCTACCCAGCAGCAAGCTGGGTAGATGCTCTTCTGTAAAGCAGAACAGCATCTCCAGGGACAGCTGTTCGAAGGTTCCTCCAGTTTCCCATTTAAGGATGCTGCTGTACACAAACTTGTTAGGAATTAAAGCCCTTAAGTCTCTGCAATTCAGAATATGCAGTCAGAGGCCCCATGGTTTTACACGGCTCTCTGATCCCAAGCTATGTACTCACAATCTCCCTCCTATTGTGAAGATACCAAGGGACTAAGATACACTGAAATGGAAGAGAAGATCATGGCAATCAAAGGAGACCCTAAGACAGAGGTATTGATAAAATAGATGTCATGAGAATTTCTGTTTAACACCAGTGCTGTCTATAGTGAGTGCACAGTCTAGGAAATTGCAGTAAAATGCAAGACTTGCTATTGGGCAAGTGATGGAGAAAGACGGAAGCATCGGCTGTGGTATCCTACTTCAGTCCTTGCATTCACATGTGGGATAAACACACATCCAGAGCGAGCAGGAAAGGATGACGGTGGGGACAGAAGCATTCTCTTATTTAATGGAATCACATTTTTCACTCCCATAAATAATAAAATATATAAAAAAATAAAATCTATAATTTCACCATACCTAGTGCTCTCCAAATGAGACAGAAAATGATAGTGAAGCAAATGTATGGCCAATTCCACTCATGATTTTCTCCAATGGTGGAAACTCCAAGAAAGATGAAGATGAGGGTATCACTAACACTGCTCCACATCTTCATGAAATATTTGACTGTGGTGTGAGACTTCAGAGAGATGTTGGCCTCCACATAACGTTTCATGCCCATGGCACAAGCAATGATGCTGAGAAAATGAAAATAAAACAACGATTTTTTTCTACTTAAGCACACAAAATTGACGTATTGTCATTTATAAAAAAATAAGCTTCATCAAGTCTTAGATGTTTGCAGACATCTCACTGGGTAGTGATTCACTTCCTGCATCAGCCAATAATATCAGGAGGACCACCAGCACAGTAAGACACTGTATAGGTTGACCAGACTGTCTGAATCTGTTTTTTAACAGATAAACAACTCACCATCTATTGCATTTATCATGGCCACCCAGCAATACCTACAGTTAACTCCACCCAATTCTTCCCATCACAATACACTGGTTTCGGTTCTTTAACTTTGCCAAGCTCTAACCACCTGAGCTGAAGAGTTTCATGCTTAGGACCCCACATTACCTATTTTGCCCAGATGACAGAAAGACATTTGGGGGAAAAGGAGACTTGCTTCTCAGCATGAGAAACGTGTAAATCGCACTCCTGTGAGTTTGCTGATATCTGGTCACTACAGCAAATTCTTGTAAGAATTGGCATAGTTTAATAGCAGCCCGAATGCTGTACTCCTTCACCCAAGGGACCAAAGCTAATCTAAAGTTGGAGAACCTCAAGCATACATCATACCTCACACTGTACATTTCTAAGCCTGACCAGACTTGCACTGTACATTATTTGGGCACAGCTAGGAAGCCATTGACTCCATGCAACCAAGAGACAATAAAATGCTCAAGCACACTCATAAGGCGGCACAATGAGCCAAGAAATGCTCTTGCTATAGTCGGAACATCTGACCTCCTCAGGTATTGCATATCCAAGGTCACTTCAGAAGTGTGCAGCACCAATTAAAACTTCTGCCTTGCAATTTTTCATGGATAATTGGTTCTTCAAGTTACAGGGTACATGTGGTTAGCCTAATTCATCAGCTTTTCAAATCAATACATTTTCTGGCCAGCAATCTTAGGAGGTCAAAACAATTGAGTGCTCAAAGATTCGAAGCTCCATTTTTTATATTTTAACCTGGACAGAAACATTTTGTTCTAAATATTGTACCAGCAATAGCAAAACGGCTGTATGTTTCCAACATCTGATTTCCATTGGCATTTGGTAAGGCCATCCACACCGAGTTTTATTGCGCTAAAAATTCCTTTCACGGGGGATATCATGGTAACTCTCTGTACATTGTATCACACGCAGACAAGCCCTCAGAGAAGTAGATCCTCGGCTTGCAGAAGTGCACCGGGGTCTGGCAGACTGACTTTAAACCCCAGCTGTGGCCAGGACAGGTAAGTGACACATACAGATGCAAATAGGTGTTAAAATAGGTCATGGTCTCCACAGCATATTACCCATAATGTATCCTCTCAGCTAAAAGCTATTCAGAAAACAGCCATGCAACTACTGCTCTGCAGTGAAAACATCACATTTAACCCCAGAATTTCACAAAGGAGATTCTTTGCATTATTTGGGCTTTGATGGAAAAACACAAGGTTGCCACCTGGCCCCAGCGAACAGGAGAGTTTGCAAATGGGCAGAGCTGACTGTGCGGTGGTTGCGGTTTTACAACCTGTGTGAAACCAAAGACTCCAATTCTCTCCTCCGCAGCTATTTATTTATTTCAGGAAGACCCCGTGGGCCACTGCATTGCCGCTCCTACCCTGCACCGCTGCTAACAAAAGCAGAGTAAGGGTCACTTTCCGTCTGGCTCATCGGTGAACCATTAGCACATCTTCACTGCCACAACTCCGCATCTATCCTCAGACCAAGACAAAGGAATGGACAACAGCTGTATTCGTTTCTGCTCTACTTAAAGCACTAAGAAAATCAGCAACATTATTATGGGAAAATACTGATCAGATATTTGGTTGGAACAACAAACAAGAAATTAGAGGAAAAAACCCCAACCTTTTTCAAATGAAGATGCACTTCCACCCACTGTGAGTTACTGATCACTGGGCTTTGCATTCAAACAAACAAAAAAACCCTAACACATACACACACACATTTCTATTTCTTTCATTTAAAAATAATTTTTATTGGTTTTCCTCATTGCCATGAAAAAAAACCCATACTACTTTGAAGGAGAAAGAAACAATTGGGTTTGTCTGAAATTGAAACTGGAATTCAGGGAGAGGACTTGTAGTAAAGGCACAGGATACGAAAGGTCAGACTCAGAAAAGCCACAATACTCTTACTGGGGAAAGAGATCCCGTTTTATCCAGCAGCATGAGACCAAGATTCAAAACCCTTTTTCATCTAATGTTGTTTGAGTTCACATCTTTCATCTCCTAAGAAAATGTGCATTGCCATGATGAAAAAATATTCTGAAAAAATATTCTGAAATCGGTCTTTTTTGATTTATCCTTTTTAGATTGACCCACTTTGCATAAAGCACTGAGCCAGAAAGAGTGACAGGTTGAACCACAGGCTAAAAAGAAAATAATAAAGTCTTCTGTTTCTTTACCTGCCTCAATAAATAGTGGATAAAATAGTTCCAGCTAGGAACTAAGAAATCCAATGAGTATTTATGGGCAAGTGACTTCCAGAGCCGTGCTTTGGCAACACTTCTTGGGAAAAGGATATGTGTTCACAGCAGATTCACAGACAAGGAATAAACTTGACCTGTTCTGTCACAACTTCAAAGGAGGGCACTGCCACTAGGGCAAAAGGAAAAGAAAAACCTAAACTAAAAAACATTTGCAGAACTGTTGAGCAGCTTGGGTTGCATTCACAGATTTATTTTTTTTTTGGACTACATAGAATTGATTGTTTTGGCAATCAAACTATTTTTCAAAGAAACAAACTGCCAAGATCTGCTTCTTATAATACAGTATTCCCTGGTCACAAATGAGTGAATTGTTTGAAATCGAGATATATAAAAGAGGCATTTATAATTTGGCAATTATAAGACCGGCAGTGCAGGAATCAGCTGCCTTTGCAATTGTTTTGCTTTAGAAACAATGCATTATTCAAAAGACTAGAAAATGGGTTCCATAATGGGTACAGTAGATTGTGATTGATAGAAGGAGACACCATTAGGATTAAATGTTTTCTGCTCCACGATGATTATGCAGCATATTTATTTCACTGTTCTGTCTTACACTCCTATAAATAGGCTTTCTCTTACCTATTCCCAGAGCTAGAATTGTTTTCAGTAATGCTAGAATATTGCTCCTATTAACCATTCGAGGAAACAAAATCTGCAAGATATAGGAATGATTTCCGTCCAAAACAGTATCATTAGTTTTAAAATAGATCTCCCAGATACTCCTGTGTCTAGCTGGTACCCGACTTCATTCTTTTATTTTCTTTTTGTCTTCATTATGATCAGATTTACAGTTGTTTACACGGTAACTATCAACGCAGCCTAAGTGCGCTTTATAGTCTTTAGGGGAATACGAAATAGCTGGTTGTGATCCTCAGCACCAGCTGTCTTGGTTTAGGCAGGAGAACCAAATGTAACACATATCAGCCCACAGAAACCAGAAAGACTGAATCATGCACTCTGTTTTTCATCTGTCTCTGCTTTGACCATTTGGATTATTTTATCTATTTTTTTCTTAGCACCTGCTCTGCAAGTGAAAAGCGTGAGGTAAGCCCAAAGCTCAGTTACCTCCCTTGAAACTGAGAGATCTGGCCCAAAATTATTCACTTTATTGAAAGGCCTACCCAGTAAAAAGAAAAATAAATTAACTGTATTATCTATAAATCACGATTTGTGAAAGACTGAATTTACAGAAATAAACTCTTTTGCTTCGCTGATCCGAAAAGTTGCATTGGAATGCGTGAGATGGTGTCTGATACGGCGTGGGACTGAGCTGCAGGACATGGGCAGTCCTCGTTTGCCCCATGTTGCTATAACCTGGTTGTACAAAAGCTTCACAGAGTAAACCCTTCAGTGCTCCAAAGGGCTTTCGAGATTGAAGAGTGTATAGGACTGATAGTGCTGTTGTAAATTGCAAGCAGTTTGGGTTTAGTACCTTTGAAACCTCGATCCCTGACAACTTTGGCTGAAATTGGTCAGCAGATTTCAAACATTACTGGAAATAGAGAGATGATGGATGACACCCTCACTCAGGAGACCAGACAAACTCAAGAGCTGCGTCTGAACTTCTTCTGGCACTAAGTCTGAATCTCCAAAGCAGAGGTTTCCATTAGAGCCCTCCGCTCCCAAACAGTAGGAATATTTCCAGGCTTCAGCTCCGTGGGAGTACACAAATCCCACCCCATCACTCACTTTTCTCTGTCACCGTAAGGTCTGCCTCAGCACGTCTTTGGGTCCATCACCCAAAGCTAGCTGGTAGGTAGGGCATGTAGATCAGGAGGAGGGTGCTAGAACAGACATGCTATAAACTCAGAACAAACCTTTATGAGGATTTGATTAAATACTCCTTGCAGCAATTCAATGTTAGTTTTGACTGGGCCACACACAGAAAATAACAAAATACACCAAGAAAGCCTCTTCTGGCTCTGCCAAACCCACTAGACATCTCACTGCTTGAACATTCAGAGTTTCCAAACGAAAAACACGGAGCTTGAATAAACATTCCTCAATAACCTGCACAAACGGATCAGCTGTCTGAGGCTTGCCCAGCAGCAGTCATCTGGATTGCTTGTGGCTTGCAGCTATAACCATCGATGTGTAATTGTGTAACGTGTGAAATGGGGTTACACCTCTCAGCTCTTCCACAGGCTTTTCTACTTGCTGTTTGCTGCCATACACAAGTTTCCAACTAAGCAAACTTACGTTAAAACTTTTTCTGATACTTTTCATTAAATATAGCCAAAAATCTTTCCTGGACAGATCAGATGCTGGGAAATACTTACGCCACGATCCCCGAAAGGTGAAACATTTCAGCAGTGAGGTAGGAAAGATAGCTGTACAGGAAGACAAAGAGCGGTTCAATGACACGGATATCCTTGGTGAATCGCGTGGTAAAGGCGGCGGTCATCCCAAAACTAAGACCTACTAAAACTCCTCCTAGCCCAACCACAAAGAATTTTCCAACTCCAGCAAAAACATCCACACTTTTGATGGTTGGCATTTCACAGAAAGATCGAAATAGCTTGTAGAGCACCTGCATGAAAAATGAAAGAGGAAAACCAGCCATTAACAAGTTATTCACCAGACGTGGCCATATGTAGCAATGACATTAAAATACACTGCTGGGATTTCTGCGAGTGCAGGGTCAGCATCCTTCTCTGGAGGTCAAGCTCCTACCAGGGGACTGCTGTGGCACGCACGTGCATTTCTGTCTCCAGACATACAGTGGAAGACATGTTCACCTGAAAGCTTCTCAGGACCTCAGGCCAGAGAAGCAGACCAGGATACCTCTGCTAGAAGAGGCTGTTGATGTCTTTTCCCTCTGCAGATCTCACATCCCACCTCTCATCACCAGAGCACCCTTCCTCTGAACACTAAATACTCAAAATAAAGACTAGTCCTTACCACCGTCACCGCGTCATTCAGGAGCGATTCACCAAAGACCAAAATGTGTAGCTTTTCGTTGACATGTATCTCTTCAAAAACCGCTAGCACCGCCACGGGATCCACGGCGGCGATCAGACTGCCAAACAGGAGGTTGTGGAGCAACGACACGTCCTGCAGGTGAAAGGCTTTCACCTGGCAGATCCCGTACAGGGAAAAGCCAATCCCAAACACGTTCCATATTGTTCCAATGACTGCATAGAGGAGGATAGTGCCGATGTTCTCAAAAAAGGGTCGGCTGGGCATGAAATACCCCGCATCAAGGACGATGGGTGGCAGCAGATAGAGGAAAAAGATGTCACTGTCCATAACGGGCGGTGACTTGTCGTTCAAGCCGTAGATGATTCCCCCCATGATGAGTCCTACAAATATCAATAAACAGCTTTCGGGAACAACAGAAGGCAGCTTGTTATATAGATGAAACCCTGGAAAGGGGTGAATAGAAAAAAAAAAAGTATTACCTCCTCAGCCCAAATTGGCTGAAGAGCACCAGGCAGCTCCTCGTTAGGGTGAGGAAGCTCCCCGTGCTCCCACCTGCAGCAGGCTGTGCTTTGGAGTAGTAATAATAAATGCACACAATTAAGATGAAGTTGCTCAATCAGAAATTGGCTACAAAACCTGAAAGTTTACTGAAAATACCAAACTTCCTAATATTACTGTTGGTTCTACTGCTGGTTCAAACTGCATTTCATCATAGCATAAGGTTAAAGATATATTTTTGGGTAATATAAAATAGAAAAACTAAATAATCTGCATAAATAAAAAAAGCATTTGGATGTAACCTAGTTAGCAGGCCATCTTCAGCACTAATATAAATAGCAACTGCTAATTTTAAACACAATACAGATTTTATACATCAGAAAAAAAATCACAGAAAGTTTTCTCATTAATTATAAATGGTGCCACTTTTAACATTATTTAATCATTAACAATTAAAGCTAAAGGCAACACTGAAAAAAGCCCAATCAAGCCAGCCTTGTGCAACACCCAATGTTAAGAGAGAAATGCTGACAACCACAAGTACTCAAGGTGAGTTATTAAAAGAAAGAAATTGAAACAAACCCAACAGGAATAGGAATAATATGAAAAAAAAATAAATCTGTGATCATTATTATTTCTTCATGCATGTTAACAGAGTTGAGATCTCATCATGTAATATGCAGAATAGCGAAACGAAAAGACCATTTCCATCTGAAAGAAATTCTGATCTAAATGAATCTCAGCGACTTCTCCTTTCTGAGGAAAAAAGTAATTTAACAGAAGTGATCACAACTCCTAGAGAAAAAAAAAAAAGAATATATAATTTCTTTTTTTCTATGCCCATTTTTGCAGGGGAAAAAATAAGATGGGTCCAAGTTATACAAAAATATAATTTCTTTGGTGTCATTACACAGATAACCTCCTCGATACAGAGAAACTTTATTTTAGGCTGTATAACACCCCACACATGGACTGAATTACTCCGTGCAGCTGGCCAGATGCAGCACCATTTTTTAAGTCCAAGGAGCATTCATTTTAAGATGAAGATGCCAGTGGACAATCTACATGTAGTGTATCTGGCAAGCTAATCAAGATGGATGCACACCTTGGTGTGTACTGCTGCCACATAAAATTCCTGGAAACCCTGACAGTTTTCCTACTGACAGCAACACCATGCACAGGTGTAAACTTCTAGATGGAAAACCATCATTTCCAACCTAGAATGCAACTGGGTAGTTATTTTCCATGTGTGCAGTATGTCTGGCACACAATACGTGCATCCTTAGGACTTGCCATGTTATCTCAGGCTCCAAGATTGGTGAAGCAAAGGCCACCCCTGCCCACACCATCTCCAAGGAGACTCCCGTCCTTCCTCACCCTCTCAAGATGCCTTACCTATCTTGGCCAAGGATGCAAGCATGATCCAGAGTGTGATCTCAAAGGGGACTTGAACATGCTGATAATCCAGAGAGAAAAACGCGTGCTCTGAGGATTCGTTGCCCTGGGCTTCCTCGGCAGCCCAGCTGATGTTCTCCGGGATCACATCCTCCAGCAGCGGCATCGGTGGAGAGCCCTGCAGGGCTCCGACCCTGGTGGCTTGGAGGATGGAGGAGAGCAAGGACCCAGCTAGGACAGGAGCTGCAGCTTTGCACCCTGGCCTCTGCCCCTCCATTTGCTCTGGAAACTTCTTGCTGTGGCAATTTGGCTGCTCCCACTCTCACTGCTGCGGGCGAGTGGTTGGGAGCGCTGCTGGAGACAGCAGAGCTCAGGTCACCCTCATTGCGTGGGTTGCTGCAAAGAGAGGAGCAACCGCTCCGCCTCACCCTGACTCTCCTCCCTGGTCCATTAGTTTCCAGCTGGGAGACTCTGCTGGAGAATCGCACCCTTTGGCACCACATACCCAAATAGGCAGAGGCTCCTCCTGCAGATGCTTCCCTGAAGAAACATGTCCTGTGCCCTCAGACCAACTGCACATCTGTGCATGCTCCAGAAAGAGACAAGTGGCATTTTAGTCCTAACCCTTGACATATTTTGGCTTCCAGTCTCTCAGAAACCCTTCTTGGAGGGGAAATAAAAAGCCTTCACAGCTGTTAGAGCAGCCAGGCTTTGACGGAACAGGTCCCACCCAAAACAGCCCCATCCAGAAATGGACCCATCTTACAGTGGGCTTCACTGGATTTCTCATCTGCAGTCCAGTGCCCAGAGAGAGAACACACAGCAGTAACGTTATTGATAACGACAGTTTCCATTTGATAAATCAAGCAAAGCAGCCAGCTTTCTTACGCTAAATACAGAGCTGCAGCGCTGTGCTGGATGGAGGTCACCTGTACTGGAAGAATAAGTTTCAACAATTGCTTAAAGCTTCTTCCTATAATAAGGGCTAACAGGAAAAGTTATCTTCATCTTTCTTCACTACTTGAAAATGGCACTGAAAATTGCATGAGCTTGCTTAGAAAGGTTGGACACACAGAAAAAATGCGAAGTTATTTGCAACAGTGTTGGATGCATTAATAACACAGAGGAAAAAAAAACCCCACCACATTGGGCCAAATTCCTCCACTGTGGAGTTTCGTGTGAGTTGATGATGTTTCACCAGGGATGAATTTGGTCCAGAGAACACACGTAATTAAAGTATGGAGGCCCCAGGCTGTTGCTAGATTGATCGGTGGTCTGTTTGTTTCTCTTCAGCTGCCTAAATGACACCAAAATTGAGCTGCCAATAACAAGCTGGTGACCCACTTTTCGGCTGTAAAGTCAAAACCCGACATCATGCAGCCACAGATCCCGAGTTTCTCAGTACCATGTGAGCTCCCTGTTTCTGACCTGATTTGCAAAGCAGGAGGAGGATAAACTTTGGGAGACAGGAGAGATGCAGTGATACACTCCAGGAGTGACTTCTTTCTACTTTACCACAGTTAATTTGAATTTATAGTGTGCCTTTACCACACTTGCTGACTTTAAAGCAAAGCAACACTCCTCTCAGTAGAGTGGTCTTCTAGCAAACTAAGCTTTTTAAACTCGGTGGCGCTTCTCCCTTTGTATATTTAAAAAATAAACAAAACTACGGGACTTACACTCAGAGGACAGAAATCCCATAAGGTTTTCCTCCATCTATGTTCCATAGTTCAATTCTATAGGGTCTGGGATGGGGAAGAGAGGAAAAGGCGAGGAGATGGGATCCCTTGTTACTCTGAAAGACGGAGAATACGGTGCTCTTAACTGCAATTAAGAGGTAACTGAGAAATTACTCAGCCAGAGCTAAGAGCAGTGGAAGCAGTTCTGAGCCTGGGCTCACATGCCAAGCCATCATATTCCCTCTTTCTGCTGAAATATTCGGTGCTGAACTTGGGAGTTTGAAGACTGGTTCCATTTGGTGACACGGAAAAGGAGTTTTGCCAACCTCCCATTCCCCTCCACCTCCAAACCATCCATTTTGATTTTTGGTATTTTCAGGAGAAAGTCAAGGAAGTTAGTACTCACTTGCAAACACTTCATTTTAAGGTAAATGTACCTTAGACCAAAAAAAAGACCTGCAGCATGGAGCTCAGTAGCACTATCTGGAAAATGTTTTTGCGTGTAGAATCAATATCTATTTGATAATGGAACCAGAAAAAAAACAGCAGTTGGGACAGTGTCTGAGGAAGGTCAACGGAGAGGATCATATTAAGATATGCTCCATTTTTCGAATGAAGTTAATTTATAAAGTCAGGATGTTAAGGACTAAGCAACAGTTAAGGGGTGTTAACAGAGGGGAAAAGAGCCTGAGCCAGTACCCTGTGCAGAGCTGTTAATGACCCTGTTTCACTGCTTTTCTCCTCTGCTCCTTTCCGAAGTGATGGCTGCAGCCCCGGACCAAGCTCCACGCAGACGGATCAGCGCAGCCTCTCTGCAAACTGGCTTTCGACCGGCAAAGCTTCGAGCACCTCCTGAAAAGCTCCATTGCCCTTCCCAGCCTAATGACCGGCTCCCCGGACCTCGACCTGTGCAAGGACAACGAAAGGCTCCTTGCAAATATTTTGGACATCGAATTTCATTACAGTGAAAACCTTGAGGTTGCTTTTAGCATTTTGAAACTCCTCATTTTTCGTTTTTGCATTGTTTTACCTTAAAGTGCTATGTAACTAAGCTTGCTCCTTCCCTTAAATTCTTATACGTATCCCTGTTCATTATATATTAGTTATAAATAAATGAAAAGGCAAAGACAAAATGTTTTTCCAAAGTTCTATGATAACACAGTACATGTTATTCCTCTTGTAATGGCTATTGATATTATCGAGCCACTTTTTAATGCGAGTACCATTTGATCATACATTTATTGACATGCTTTCATTTTTTTTCTAATGTAATGTGCTTTCCCACATTTTTAGGTTTCCGGGCTAGAATCTGATCCCTCTAATTGTATTGATGGGTACCTTGCTCCTGCTGGAGTAAAAAGGACTTTGAGAATAACAAAGTATTCTGTGATACGGTAACAATGACCAGAATTCAGGCTCCTGCAATGAAAATGTTACATTGAATTAATTGTTTAAAGTCCTTATATTCCTTAATCAACGGCAGCACATTCTTTTTCTTTACTTACTTTGAGAGCGAAAGGAAAGATGTGAAATATTTTCTCTTACATTCCTGATGTGTAATTACTTCTAAGTATACTCTAATTCCTCCTTTTCATTAGGGATGCACGTATCATTTAACAACCAAAAAAAAATGGTAAATTAAATCTCAATTTACATCACCTCCTGAAATTCATACATCAACCACTGAAATTTATGAAAGAAACTTTGAATAAGCTCATGCCTTATATGAGGGGAAAAAAAATAATTTGCAGTGCACCTTTTCCGCTACAGTACCACAAAGGCTTTCCATATTATTTGGGCCTCAAATGAGGAAATCATTTAAGAATTTTCTCAACTATAAGCACTCAAGGTTCCATAGCTTACAGTTATTAACACACAAAAATCCTGTGTTGGACTGGGGCCTCCCAGAAACACCCATCCCAGAGAACCACGTGGTATAATTCTCCCCAAAAATTTGCCAGGCTCAAAACTCATCGGAGGTTTTCCTCTCACTGCAAAGGAACTGCAGGATTTCCCACCGTTGGGACTCCCACTGATTTCCACTCCCCGGTGTAATTCAGGCAATCCCAGGAGAATTCTTTCTTCTTCCCTAGAAGAAAATACTTGTTCTTTCACAGAAGGAAACACCAGATCCGCGGCGTCCCCGGAAAGCACAAACCCCAGGGACGGCTGCCGCCCACAGGGACAGGGCTGCCTCTGGCCACAGCGGTTCTACCTGACGTTTCCTGGTCTGTGGCAAGAATAAAGAGATTTCCAAACAAATACTTGTGGTGTTTACTGACCTCAGAAAGGCTAAGGCTTCTTTTTCTATTTCTATACTATGAAAGTTTAATATTTCCAGAAATTACTTCAACGCAGAGACATTTTGTCCATTCTCAGTATAGTTTTGTCTTCTCTTAAAGGAGAGAATGCCCTTTGATTGTGTGCGTTGTGCCCTAAAGAGGTAACTTCATTTTGGAAAATAGCCCATACTTGTCCCTGTTACCTTCCAAACTTTGCAGTTTCTGTAGGACCTCGGTAGGCACCGCCAGTGCTCCTCCGCACTCCTCCTCGCTATTCACCCGCCTCCAAAGGCCAGGCAGCACCGCTCGCCCCGCGGCCACCGAGCCACGGCTCCCGGCAGCGCGGCAGGGATGCTCTCCCTTACACTAGCAATCCTTCAAACGTAAACTGCCCTTCTGGGCCTTCTTTCCAAAAATTATTTTGGCTCTGACTGCGTTGCCACTTGTGGCAGAGCTGGGACGAGTCTAGTTCTCTTCAAAATCCATGAGTAGATCTAATCCCTTACATACCCTACACCCACTTCCAAGACTTTTTGACTTTGATACTATAGGCATGATACAGCAATCAATTTTTCACCTCACATAGTTCTCAGAAGACAAATGATTTCTGCGCCTTTCCCCCCAGGGAACAGTGACCTTCTGACCACAGACCGCCCCAGAAGTAACGCGGTGGATTATCCCTGCAGGAGCTCTTGCCTTCCTCTGGGGAAACCCTTCAGTGTGCCACACAGAGCTCTAGGAATTTTGGTTAGAGATAACCCAGCTGATTTTGGAGATCACCTAGATGGTGTTCTAGNGCAAAACTTCAGATATACGTACACCCTCACTGGAGCTGGTTCTGCACTGTAACATATACAGCTCTCCAACAAAAGCTGTGGGACGCACATAGAAAAGCTCCTAAAAAATTACCTCTGCACTCCATCTAATCAGCTCATTGTGAAAAGATAAAATATAAGTGTTAATGACATCTACATTTGGTATGTAAATATGATTTTTCCTCACTAGAACGGCCATTTGTTTACATGCATTGTCTAAATTGTGAAGGAGAAAGCTGTTCTTGTCTATGAATGTGCAAAATCTCTTTTTTCCCCCCATCAGAATGGAAACTGCTCATATTTTCATATAAAATCACCTTATTTTTCAGTTTCTCCTCCTCATTGCCTGCATTTTCCATGACATTCTAATAGGCCCCGTGAAGACTGCACATGAAATACTGATCTTCTTTCTGAAGAAGCCGGGACAGAAGAGTACATATTTCCATCCATACGCAACCCTGCGAGCAAAGGCAGAAAACACGCAAAGCAGACGGACAGTTTAGCAAGAAGACTTAATCGGAACTGAAATTAAGACCAAGCCCCTCATCACACTTCCCTTGCTGGAAAGGACTGCACTCGCAGCTATTCTGGACAGCAAGAATGGAAAAACCCTTAAAATTCAAAGCCATAGCATGAGTTTTTTTCTCAGCACATCACAGGCCATGAATATATTGCGAAAATAACTTTGCGTTGCAGCGAGCCGGATGAATTGATGCACTGCTTAACTCATGTGCACCCCACAGAGCCCGGGCAGGAATGCATTTTTAATTTAACATCAGGGACTTCATTCAAGAATCTGTTTTTTAACAAGAATTCGAACAAAATTACAGTGAGGAAATTCAATATTAATAAGAAAGATTCAATATTAATAAGAAATGAGTGAAGTATAAATCAAAAGAATAAGGCATTCTCTGCACCCACACTCTCATCATCAGGAAGCCGCAGAGAATATATACACCAGATTTTGTGGTTCGTCGCATAACATTTTGCCAGCTTCAAAATCACAGCTTTATCATTGATACCTTGCCTAAATGGAGAGAGGTTGACAAATACTCCCTCCCGTATCAATATTAGGAAGATCCAAAAGATCTATATTCCCCTTGCCTCGCACCTGCCCTTTTTCCATACAGCTCCCATGTAGTTTCCATACTGCTCTCATCGCAAGCGCAGCAACCTGCCTGTGCTCCCCCCCACGCAGCACTCAGGCAGCAGACTTGCAGACCGACTGCACTACAGCTTTACATTTAAAAACTGCCTAATTAACGTGGTCTTAAAGAATTCCTATAGGGCAATTCCAGGCTGAGTACCACTTTAATCATTTTTGGCACTGACTTCTGTTTGGATTCTGCTTTTGTCAATAACAGCTTGAGCACTTTGAGCAATTGCTTAAACGCCTTGTAAACTAAATGGCCTTTAATATTTTTCTTCATCATTCTAACTGGAGAAGCCTGTAACCGTAGCCTCAATAAAACAACTAATACTTGTCCTTTTTGGTAACCTAAAAACTATTTTTCTGATTTAAACCCCAAATTTAATCCCCAGAGACACAGCCAGAACTCACACAATTGCAAATCAGATTCATGTTCAAGTGGTGGTATGAGATTTCTTCCATTGAATAATACTTTTAATACTCATTACTTTTTAGGTGATCAAATTAGAGCGAAGCCCTTAAATCTGTGCAGAAAATCTCCAGGTCACAGTGCTGTACAGTGGGTCAGTCTAAGAGACTTGGAGGCTGAGTCCAACCAGAGGAAGCACAGTCCCCTCGAATCAACCACAACATGGAAGTTGCTTCTCATTAATTAGGAGACCAAACCGATGGGATCCTTCAAACCCTTCTCATGAGTGTACAGCTGGAGATTTTTCCTGCTCTGGCCTTGGGTATTCCACATAACAAGACTGGTAGAAACAAACTCCTGCAGGAACCTGTCCTGGTAGGACGAGCATGGGTCGTGCCCATGGGTCACACCAACATTTTTCGCAAACCTCCATCCTTTCTTCAGCAGTGGTTCAGCTGCTGGGAAAGGGTGAGTGCTATCAGCTGCTTCCTCTCTACTGCTGCTCTTGGTGCTCGCCCTCCCGCCCACACACAGCCTCAGCTGCGGGGGAGGATGGAAGAAATTCTTCTCATTCACCATTTTCTGCCAGTTTACTCAACTCTTCTTGTCCCCTGACCAACCTGCTACCCACCCACTGGGAAATTACACAAGCCCGGACAAACCAAACCCTCAATATTACAGTTGTCATGGTGCATGGTCATGACAGTTCTGTAATCCCAAAATAAAGCAAGAGCCAAAGAGGAAAATGAACCCCAGGGATCAGTGTGATTACAGCAACCAAACTGCAGTGCCACCTGCATTAAAACTTATGACTGTAAATGTTTTGCAATAAAGTTGTAGCAGATCCAATATACATGAGCACGATAACTCTTCCCCTCAGACAGAGGTGCGAGCACATCCCACCTCCCAAAGACTGTATAATTCCTAGGGAAATCACGGATATTTTAATTCAGGGACTTCAACTCAGCTTGGAGATCCAGTCCCCATTTATTGGCTTACTGAGCACCGCGCTGCCCTCTCTGGACCCCCCCACACTGCTCCCACGCCCCGCGGCAGGCTGGAGACGCACCCTTAGGAGGTGTCTGCTTTCTCTGAAGTCCTTTATCTGCCAAACGCAGCCGTTGGCTTCTTTTTGCGGAATAAACATAAGCACGTGGCTACTTCCTAGGTTGTACTTGTTATATAAAAATATTCAATAAATCTGTCCGAAAGCCATTTTAGTGCAATGGCATTGCCTGCGATCAGTGACCTGTGCTTCGCGTGTGATTGCTGGGCTGGAGGGGGGAATGGTTTGCGACAGGAAACGGAGTTGTGTTGGCTTCCTTGCTGGGCATTCAAACGCCACCAGTGCAAATATCCAGGCACACCATTTTGCAGTTTAACTTGTGCAGAACTTAACCAAAAATTTTCATTTTCTGTTCCAGGAAAGGGTTTTTTTGTAATTCAGCTCACAGGAAAGAGGAATAAGAATGAACAGAATCTGTTAATTTAAAACTTCGAGCCACGAGTTTGTGGGAATCAGCTTGCAGTTATGTTCCCTGTTCCGTTCAGTTCACAAATGTTTTTCATTTGAAACAAAGTAGTAATATAGTTTATGTACACAAAAAGAATGAGAGCGGGCGCGAGTCTGGGCTCTCACTCTTCTTTGTTAACTTCTGTTACATCTCAGGGTGGTAATTAGTTATTGAAACACCACCTTTACACGGTTGAGCAATGGACAGAGCAAGCAAATGGTCAGTGTGTCTTACAAATTTGGCACTGGAAAGCAGAAGTGTGTCATCACTACAGATGGGGAATAAGATCAAAAAATAGCAACACAGTATATTAAGAAATTATATTATTATGCAAAACAAGAAATTTGTTGAGAAGGATGAAGGAACCCTAAATAGTAGGTCCGAGCTCTCACGTCAGCAACATTCTGTGGGTGCGTTTCTACTGCAGAGAACTCTGAGCACATGCTGTGCCTTAGAACTCCCAAAACCCCCATGGGGCTTCTGACAGTGGGGTACAGGAGGACCTGAGAGCTCGCAGAAAAGCCTAATACAAACACGTGAAAAGTGAATGAGAGCCACACCACCTGTCTTCATGTAAAGCAAAGGACTTCAGCTTTGATGAATAAAACTCCACGTTCACGGCAAAGCCGGGGTTTCCAGCCCCATGTACGCGGCAGAGGGAAATCAAAGCTAGCAGCCCTCTTTGGGGTTAATTCAGCTGCAGTGATGCTGCCAAAATCAACCCGTACGGCAGCGCCGGCTAACCTGCCAGCACTGCTGAGGGACGGAGCTAACAGAGTTTCACCGAGTTCGGGGCCACGTACTTCAATTTTACATAACTGGAGCTATATTTAGGAGAGATGCTGTTTCCACTTACCCTCAAGGAGAAGCAGCGTTAATGAGACATGGAAAACCCCTGTGAGTCTTAGTGCTTCTTCTGTGGTTGGTTTTAAAGACACAGCTCTTCTGGTCTCCTGCAGTTATCATTCTCCAGGTGAAGTTCCACAGCCCCTTGCTCACCCGCCTTTCAGCACTTAAACACACACCAGTACAGTCTCAGGGAAAGCGGCAAGATGCCAGATTGTTTCCAAGAAATGGTAATTTAACAAGATTGTAACGCAGCGCCATACTTTTTCTCCCCGAAAGAGAGCGGCAAACAAGCACCCCAGGCAAAGTCAAGTCCTCATCGACACAGCCCACAAAAGAGTCCCAGCACATTTTGCACAAACTTCAGTAACGCAGCTCGGGACGGCCCTGCTGCTGCTGGATGCACAAATCCCCCCCTGCCCCCGCTAGCCCCACTGCCCCAGGTATTCCTCCAGAGGAATTCCTTCCCCAGAGCAGAGCCCTCAAGCGAAGGGGGGATATCTGCCGTCCCAGTGTGGGACAGGATGGAAGAAGGAGGAAGGTCTTTGTCCCCCCGGGATTCATAGGTCAATACTAAACACTTTTACTTCCACCTGGAAGCCCGCAGGCAGCCAGGACGCAGTATGTGGCAGTGGCGGAGTTCGTTAGCAGCTGGGCACTCATTTACCAAGCGGCTGCTGACCACACAGTTGATTTATATTCCCAATAGATTGATGGGGTTATCACAAATAAACTAACTCAAAGGAGAGGCAGGCAGGAATTAAGCGGTGAGGTTCTTCTGGTAAAGAAAAAGAAAATTAGATTAATTAAAACCAAATAGCTAAATTTTGGAAACCTATATGTAAAACAGTAGCAAAACAGAAAAAAAAATATCAGAATTGCAATTTCATATATAAACTAGTGAAGAGAAAGCTGGATTCCATCTTTCTAGATTTTAACCTGCAGAATATAACGTCAACTGATGGAAGCTGTTATCCTGCACACCTGGGCATCCTTTTCCTGGGAAATAATCCTCCCTCCAAAGAGAGGTGGACTTTGAGATTTATTTGCAAACTGGTTTTAAACCTCTGGAAATCCTGAACTAAAAGGTACTAACGGAAACCACCACTAGATATCATCATTTGACTATTTAATAGATATCAGAAAAAATGGTTAATGTTGATCCGGCATATAAAAATCCCTATTACACACCCAGGAAGATTGAGTCACCTTCTATAGGGGTTATTTCCCACCGCTGACAACAGAGGGCAGGTTGGGCAATGACACCCTAACTACAGGTCTCAATTAATCGGGTTGACTTAACGCAAGAGCCCGCCTTACCCCAGGGTCCCGGTCCCAGTACCTGGTAAGCGTTTCTCTGTGGGAACAGGGAATGAGACCTGGATATGAAAGCAAAAATTCCCTGCCAGTATTTCTTCTTCCATTTCAGATTTTCTGGCACGTGGACAAACATAGCTGCCAGCCAGAATCTGGCCTTATGTATATGACCTGTAAAATACGGCACTTGCTTTCATTTGTAATAAAATACATCTGCTGTCCTTCAGCAGTCAGGAAAAGCACACCTTTTAAGTGATTTTTCCTATGTAATTTGAGTTCACTGAGCCATTTTTCCTGCTAGTGAAAATGGGCACAGCTCCAGTGCAGCTGATGGAGTTTTACTCACTTACATTCAGAATGGGACTCGGTATCTTTCAAATATAAATAAATCCAAAGCATGTCACGGATTTAAACGTGTCAATTAAAATTAAATTGAACTAAAAACAGTACCTAAGTGAATAATAAATATATTTGTCTCATCTTTCCAGAAATTACCAGATTTTGCTTCTAAAATGTGTTCTGTAGCAACACCACAGGTATCTTTCTTCCTACAAAGACAAGTGAATTTTGAGAAGATATTTAAATTTTGGATTAAATCAGAGTACAAAAGGCTGGGTGGAAAAAGTATGTAGACAATACTTTTCCATGGGCAAAACTGCATAGCATCACTAACAAAATACAGTCTGTGGTGCTTCACATTAACAATGTGCATTTATCTACATCTTCATTTGCACTGCTAAAACATGCATTATTGTGCTAAGTAGCTACGTAAATCAGCTGAAAATTCATTTTCCCTTTCCCTCCTCCAAATTGTGCTTTTATTTAAATTCTAAAAACTAAGTTATCTTACGTTTTTCTATTAGAAAAACAAAACCCAGAAGCATGCCTGCAATAAAGTCATATATTATCCTTACAGGTGCCAGGCACGTCCCTGCTTCATCTGCATCCATAACACAGCTGGTTTCAGTACAGCTGCTGTCGTGACTTGTACGGCTGCTCCTCGTGCCTCCAGCAGGTTGTAACACAGGCTTTGCTTCTCATAAAGGCTACAGACAACAAGCTTTTCTCCTAACACTACTTGTCGTGTTTCCTTTTCATTCTAGCTAAAATTGTCCGCATATTTGATAAAACTAACTCAAAAAGGGGCTCTGAAACCAGTTCTGAAAAGGTATGGGAGGGACACAGCTTCACAGCAACCCCAGATTCTGCCTAATATAGAATATTCATTTCCATATGCTCTTCTGCCACTCCATGTCCTTAATGGTGATGGGAGAAGCAGGTCCGTTGGGGTTTCCCCCACCGTAGCAGTTGACGATCAGCAGTTTCCGTCGCTTCTGTTAACATCAGTGTTGAAACCACAGTTGACTTTGGTATCTAGGGCTGGAGTTCTGAGGTTAGCAAGAGAGAAGAACAGATCTCCTCTAGTGCGTTTCTCAGGGCTGGGAAGGACAGAAAAACAACCAGAGTCTGGACCTCAGCTTTAAACTCTGACTTCCACATTTCCTGCGGAAGAACCTTGTCCAATTAGCTTCTTTCAAGACTTTGGTTTGAACTCTAAATACATCCCAGGGGAAATGAAAGGCAGCGCAAATGCCACAGAGCACTGTTTTCTATGGTCAATTGCAAACCCTTTGGTTACTGATGCCCTTCGGAATATTTTTCCTCTCACCCTCAGTTAACTTATTCTCTGCACCTCTACGGAGGAAGACTTTGGAGTGCTGCCTGCTCTGGACTCCTCCAGAGTTTAATTAAGTCATTTGGCCTCTTCCAAGGGACTCAACTGGATTTTGAATGACGAGAAGAGGATTAATGAGACACGCGGAATTAGGGCAACGCATAGTAAAAGCGAAACATCCTTTCCTGTCATCCTCTTAGAAACCAGGGATCAGTTTCGGTATGACTTACACTCCTGGTGCTACGAAGGTCAATGGGAATTTTTGATCAGGCAAGGATGTTCACTTAGGCCTTGGTCATGTACGAGTCTGATTTTATTTAATTATTTGCTACATACTTGGCAGGAATTGTCTTTGCCTGTCATTTTAATTGCGAGAGGGAGGTTCTTTCTTTGGCCACCCAGATCTCTTTTCCCACAGGAGCAGGTTCTTCTCAATCCTGCCAGTCACCAAACTACAGCAATCTCTCTTTGCTTTCATCCGTCTGAAAATGCCCATCCTACCACAATGCTGTCATCCAAAAATCTACCTCAGATTTAAGACTGCCTGCAAAAAAACCCATAAAAGATTGAAAGTTGGGCATTCAAGATGAGAAAAAAAGAGCAGGAATAGGATTTCCAAAGGCAGCCAAGAGAAATGGATGCCCGGCTTTCAAGGCAATTCCAGAGAAGCAGAGTACCCTTCTTCCTACAGCTCCAAGATCAAAGTGTCTAAAAAGCTGGGAAACACCTCAAAACAGGGGTATTCAGTCTGTTCAGATGCTGAATTGGCGTGATGCTCAGATAGGCTCATTCAGACCATCTATCGAACCGAGTAGCCTTGTCAGCCAAGCATTCGTTTTGTGTTTTATTTTGGAGCTTTGAGGTTTGATCTCCTATTTGAACATACATACCGTATTAAACGCACAGGCTTGCATCTGAATGTGCGTTAGACGTTATGTACATAACTGAAGTGCACGGCTCAATGAATTTAAGTTCCATCAATCCCAAAAGACATCGCAAGGCATCAGAAAAGGTTAAAAAAACCCAAAAGACACACAGAAGTTTTGTAGTTCCCTTTCCATTACGCACGCTGCTCTATTTAGCAGACTGACACCATACACAATGACATGCACAGTGGCAGTTGTATCCTCCTCCAAAAGAAGCCCCACGCCATGAAGGTGCAGTCTTTACATAGGTGCATCGTATTAAGGGTCCCATATACCTTTTTTCTGCAAATTTCCTTTTCTCTATACAGGCCAAAACACGTACCATTTTAACTCTAAGCCCCATCACACAGTTTCTATTACAGTAAATGCAACTAATTAATAAGCTAAATTACTTGAATTGAGAGCTTCAAGGTGAACCCCTTACAAACTCTGATATTTCCGGGGGATTCTTTCAAGCCTACTGTTATTTGCATTATAAATGCCAGCTCAGAGATGATTTCTTAAAAAGCCCAACAACTAAAGATGTTGGATTTATAAAAAACAAACAAACCCACAAGCAAAAAAACCCCAACGAAACCCAACAAACAACTTTGATCTCTTCAAAGGACTGATCAGATATCAAGGGCCTCGATTTACAAACACAAATATGTTCGCATTTGATGTATTATTACCTAGAGATCACAAGAGCCTTCATATTCTCTTACAGGGTTGACAAAGACTTTTTAAAAAGGATATTATGCATCAGAGTTTGAGAGATGTGTCTCAAAGACAATGTTTTGGTTTACATCAGTTGTTTCATAGCAAGTTTCACAGAGGAGCTCTGCTTTATAACTCATCCCATACCTATGCATTGAGTGGCATCAGGAACTGGATAAAATGATTTAACTACCACATTAGCATGTATTACAAAGCTTACAGTTGTATAAATACAGTTTATTGCTAGATTTTGGGCTTGGATTTCATGATTGCAAAACCAGAACTGCAGATGTGTCAAATTGTACTTAGTCATAGTGAAAGTAAAGAGGTTTCCTTACTAAAAACTTCTGCAGACCAGGTAACAGTCTAATTCATTTATCATTTTACAGTGGTGACACAGTGATTAATTTCCAGTTGAAATACTGAGTAGTAACAGAAAAGGAAGAAAATGTATTCGAAAGCTAAGTAACATAATTTCCGCATCAAAATCTGCATTTAAATGTCCAAACGGAGATAAAGCAAGCTTGCACTACCTTTTCAGGAATGTTGCAATCGTCTTACCTTGCCGGGGTTGCAGGTGCTTCATTTCCAGGGAAATAAAGGCAGAGTCCACTTACTAAAAACATAAATGGAACATAAAATAACAACATACTGACAGAAAGCTGAGTGGATTTCATCAAAGAGGTAAGGATTTATTTAAAAGGAAAACGTTTTTTACAGAAAATGAAATACTTTTACAATCCTGATCAACTATTTCACCTAGATTTTCATTGTGACATACTCCACCTATGCAGTACAAACATACATATGCAATATCAGTGTCTTCATTCACGTATCATGTCGATGTATTTCCTATGTATGATAATATACACAAAGTAATCCAGAGGCCTGAACACCTCCATCTGCCGACAAAATTTCCAAACCAAAGAAGTATTTTTTCAGCCACTGTGATCAAGCTTTGCAGGAGCAAAATTTGAACGTAAGTGTCCAGAACTTGGGTTTCAGCTACACGGCCTAATCCAAAGTCCAGCAAAGACAACTTGACTCATTTACTTACTGGGTGGGTGGATCAGTCTCTTTGATCAAAGTTTTATCAGCACACATCTTGATTGATTTTTCTTGGAGGAATAAATCCGATGGTACATGAGTCCAATTACTCATACAGCCAGAGTCTTAGAAGGAGGATTATACGCATTATAAAAATACAGTTGACTACCATTTCACAGAAAAATTCATTTCAAATTCCATATTAGAAAAACGAAAAGCGACCTTTATTTCCTCTGTTAACAAGCACCATAGACAAAGTATGGTTTAAGCCTTAAAATATTTATTTTAAAAAGTCTGTAGTGTGTAAATGTTTGCACCTCCCCATCTAATCCTTAGAGTGACATATTCGTACCTGAGTCGTGTTCATCTCTTAAGCTAAGTCGATCAGTCATGATGCAAAATGCATCCTGCAGCTCTTTTTCACTCATGCTGGGTGTGAGATTTGTAAGTCTGGAGTACTAAATTCAGAGCTATTTCTATTGGCGGTGTTGCACAAACTAAACAAAGCTAAAGAGTGCAAGAGCACTTCTCTGGCTTTTGACGTTTCTATATTCCACTCCTGGGATATCTGAAAGCTTATCTGATTCAGGCTATTCCTCATCAAACTGCACGTGAGGAGGTTTGTTACAGAACCGCACCTGGTCAAGTTTTCTTCAAAAAACTGTTTATAGAGCTCTGTCACTTTTGTTTCCATGTACTTGTTGAGCATGGAGTTTGAAAGAGGCTCCTCACACAGCACGATACTCCTTTCTCCAGCTTCATCTCCCGACAGGGACTCTACGCTTGGCTTTCTGGGGTGCTCACACAGAGGGGACTGACCCAGAGGAATATCTACGGACAGTAAAACAGGGCCATCGGGAAGTTCATCACACACGTGGTCCAAAACACAACCCGAATCACACATATGGTCCCCCACATGGTCTCCCCCAATATGTAAGTCAGGATAGTTTTGATAAATGCTGTTGCATGACCAGGATCTATACAAATCCATCTGTTTACTATTCTGTTCGTTTTTGGGGATATGTAAAGCTGGTGATGTGGTTCCTTTAACAAGCGTTTGCTGATCTTTTGTAGGTACCTCTTTTATAGCTCTCCACTGAGGACCGCTCTCGTGTTCCTTTTTGCTACTTTTAGCAGAGATCTCATCCTGCTTCGCGTGTCCATCAGCAAAGCCTTTAATTTTGGGGTTGTCTACAAGTTTCTGCCTCCAGATTCCCTCTTTATCCTTTTTGGATGCATGAGATTTGCGAGGCTTATCTTGATGACAGCTTTCTTTATAGATGAGTCTAGTTAAGATGCCTTCTGCCAACATGATGACAAGTGTGAGTAACAGTCTAATCACCAGAGTTCCATGTAGTTCTGTGAGTGAAAGAAAGACAAGTACCTCAAACTTATTTGGACAAAGAGGAATAATAATTAAAAAAAAAAATAAAAAGAACAATGCACTTTTCATACGGTCTGTGATTTTTCTTTTTCTCTAGAATATTTATTTTCAGTAAACTGCATGCTTTTCTACAATTTTAACCTCTATACCATGTCAACAAAAATCATTCTGAAGATACAGTAAGGGCTTTAACAGGGTTCTTCATCTGTAATACCATTTCTGTTCCTAGGTATCTCTTCTGCACTGTGGCTAGTTAATACAGGTCATACTTACGAGCTGGAGAAATCAGCAAAATTATTTTACTCATCTATATCACTACCATCAGTTGCAAATCAACTTTTTCCTTGAAAGACAACAATTCCTAAGAGCTAAAACGGTGGCATAGGAAGGAAATCAAGACCAAATTCAGACACAGAGGTTGATACTGAATTGGCCTGAGCCCTCTTGTGAGGTGCCAAGGAGCTTCAAAAGATGCCGATAGTTCTTCAGGACTGCATCCAAAATGCAGTTCACATATACAAACGTTACAGTCCCTCTTAATGATGCTTTTAAAAGATATAAATAGTTAATTTGTCTTCCCTGACAGTGACGAGTAGTATGTTTGTGTATCTATAGGGCTCCACAGTTTTACTAAATGCATATGAATAATTAAAAGCTAGCCAATACGTCTCAAAATAATTTACTATGTTTAACGATTCCTTATCATTCCTTTTCAATACACCTACTGTTAAAATCAATGGGAATCTTTCTATTTCAAGCTGAGGCTGACCTAAACTCATTAAGGAAAAGATCATCACCACTCCTCTTACGGAGGAATGGGAAAGACAAACACAAGAAAATATCTCTGTTCTTCAAATATCTTTTTAATCGCTACATAATTCAAGTACCTTCACACACCTCTCGCGTGCTCATGGTTTGAAGTAGGGGGGAGAGGCAAGGGATGAGGCAGTTATACTGAAGAGCACACAGTAAATCTCCCAAAGAATGTGACATACTGGCATGCTGTTTGAAATACACCAAAAACTCTATTTATATCAGGGACAATTAATGCTTGATACTTTTCACAGTGCTGCAAATTTACATCAATAGTAATGCCACACAAGTCACTAGATAGCCCTCCGCACAAACAAAACCTCTGCAAATTTAATATGATATTTGATACATAACTGGAAAGATCCTCCTCGCTCTGCTCATTTACGTCTAACTATCAGCAACCAAACCATATACTCTGGCTTATTTGTTCTGCAACGAGACCTGATACACTGGGTCACTTTTTAATCCCAGTACTCCTCCCAGAAAGCTATTCTAAAACGCCAGTTACTCAAGAGATGGAAATTTTAAACTTCACTCCTAAATTTACACGTAGCCACAGTACAACTGTTGGCTTTTTTCTTTTTCGGGGTTCTTTTTCAGCTTAAATTCCTGCCCTGAAGCTGAAGGTAACACTGGAATTGTGATATACCTGCAAGAGAGACCAAAGCAGAGCAGAAAGGCAGTACACCGTGACTTCTGGTTACACTGGCACAGCTGTTCATCTACAGAATCATTTACGAATGCAAAAAAGCAGGACAACATTTACTTAAGCACTTAAGAGACTTAGGAAACCAAGTGCCTTTTTCAAAAGAGACAAGAGTACTTGGCAGTCTAAATCTTGCTGAACATCAATGGAATTTGGAATGCTGCATGCTCATTTGCTTCTGAAAACCAGGACACAGGTACCCAGAGCCTTACATGCTAGAAAATTTTACTGTATTGCTTTGAAAATGCTCATAGTGCTAATGTAAGAGCTAAAAATATGGTAATCTTCGCAAAATCGCTCTCTTTCAGATAAAGCAAATGGCCTGCATTCTGCAACAAAGCAGAAGGGAAGAAAAATGGCAGAAAAAGCCTAGACTTACCAATCCTAGTAGGGTAAGAGAGGCAGATAATCACGTAGCCCAGAACTCTTACTACAGCTGCTGTAAGAGAACAGATTCTTACATACTCTTTCTTCACTGCTGTCTGTGTGGAAAAACACTGACATACACATGATTTAGTTCCTCATTTTTTTCCCTTTAAAACAGAAGTGATCCCACTGGAAAAGTGTGCGGTTTTTTAATACAAAGTGACAGCAGATCTAAAAGAGGATGTTAAAAAAAAAAAAAAAGAATTGAGATGTTTCCGACTGTGGTGCAATGCTGATGAATTGCTAACTGCCACAATACGTCATTTAAAAACAACAAAGACTGCTAAAGGACCAGTACTACTACTAAACTTGACCAGGCTATTCAAAATTGAAACTGAATTCCAGCAAATACTTCCATCTGCAGAAGTTCAGTTTTGTTCCATCACCCACCCGACTTACAGCGGCTGTGTTAATTACATTTCCCCTTTTGAAACAAACAGCTAAGTTTATAGTCTTGTGACCTTCTTCTGATGGGGAAGAAGTTGACAACTTTGATCAAGATTTTGTTGAAGTATCATTTGCCTATAAAATGTAAATATTAAGAATCTGCTCTCTGAAAGCAGCATCCATCAGCCACCTGTGGACAGTCTTGTTGCTCACTGACAAAAGCCACTTTCTCTGGGCTCAAAAATTACCTCTCCCAATGGCACGTACGAGGTGCCCCCACGGCGTTTTCAGTGTGTCCTTCTCACAGAGGCTGAACCGGAGCTCACGCGGTGAACCACACCGCGCCCCCAGCGCTACAGCCAGTCCACTGGCAGTTTGAAAAGTTTTCTGTGAATTCCTTTTCTAAATTCCCTTTCCTCAGAAGATAAAAAAATCAGAAGCTGAATCTCATCCAAGTAGTAGACAAAAGCTCTTAAATAGACACTGTTTAGTGTAATGATAGGAGCAAGACACAAATGTAAAATAAAACTAGAGCGTAAAGATAACATTACAGCAACATATTGATTGCAACCCATATTTAACATGTTTTGGCTGCAAAGTAACGATGCACCTTAGAAATGAATTAATGTAAGTTTTGAAGTAACTATGACCATACAGGCCCAATGGAGTAATTTTTAAATTATTCTTTTTCTCTCCTTATCACTTACATTTCACAAAAGACTTCAGTTTTTATGGAGGCAGAATGAAAGCTATTTTTACTCCCACTGAATTTATATAAAACTCATTTCATATTTAAAGGCTGTTTAAAATTACTTTATTTTTAAGCACCTTACATGACTAATTTCTGACACAGGAGATGCGGTTGTTACTTCAACAGAGTACTCCTTCCCCCAGTCTTGGAGGGGACCGAACCTCACAGGAAACAGGGTGGTTCAAATTCCATGGAGTTCAAACCTTGCCTCCTTCACCGAGCTCGTAATTGGTGCCAGCTGCAGCCGCGTCTGGCGTGGCAGTTTCAACAAAACACAAAAGTAACAGAGACGGGGGGGAGGGAGAGCTAGAAATCAAGTTGGGCAATTAGTCTTGAGTAATTAAAACCAAATCACCTTTCATTTCAGTTGTACTCAGGTGTCAAATGCATCAATACGCACGGAAGTTAATATATTTCTATCAATAAGATCTTACAAAAAAAACCCACCCTTATATTTAAAAAAATAAAATCAGAACAAGACAGAACCGAAGTTACTTCAGAAGCTGAAAACGGACGGCAGTCAGAAGGAAGAGTCAGCAAGACAAGCACGTCTGAATCCCGAGGCTAAACTTAAAGCAGAATGTATAAAGCAAGAAAAATAAATTTGACTACATCGTTCATATATGGAAAAAATAAGCACAGCATTGTGTATTACCATACGCAATTAGCATATTACATGAACCACAGCAGCATGTAAACAAAGTCCGTTATTTCAGCCCAAACTACACATTTTATGCGTGTATAAACGTGAAACAGAAGTTGACCACAGGAATTGGTCGTCGTTTTCCCCCAGCACAGCTCTCGCGAGTCTCCATCTCAGCCACCAGCACTTCATTTTAACAACCTCAGCTTCCTGCAGCTCTCCAATACCTTCTTGCACAACAGCCCCTCGTTTACCCCAACGCATGTTCCAGCGCTCTGGTGACGCCTCTTCTGCCCGACTCGATGACATACAGCCCCAAAACCGCTTCCCCCGACAGCACCCGCCTCTCCCCCCGCCCTGGGCGCTCGCTCCCGCGGGGGCCTTTCCGCAGCGGGAAGGCACTCACGGATGTGGGGTGCCAGAGCGCTTTTTAAGACCTAAAGAAGCGGAGTTTTGCCCGGCGGCGGGCAGGAGGCACGGGGAGGGCACAGGGGAGCGGAGGGGACGGGAGGGACTGGGGCAGAGGAGAGCTCGGCCTCCGGAGCGGACAGCGGCACTGAGGCTGCCTGGGCTCGGCCGGGCCGTTCCCGGGCGGAGGCTGCGGAGAGGACGGGGAGGGCTCCGGCGGCGGTTCCTGGCGGCGGGGCCGTTCGCTGGTGCGATGGGCTCCAACAGAAGGTGCGCCGGACTACCGGCTGCGCCCCGACAGGGCAGCACCGACCGCCGCGCCGCCGCCGCCCCCTTCAGGCCGCGGGGACCAAACACCGGAAGGGGCGGAACCTCCCGCTGACCGACAAGATGAACAGCCAATCGGGAAGGGGGGGCAGGCTCGCCTCGGTCGCTGTGTGGCGGTTGGTTGCCGCGGCAACGGCAGGAGGCGGCGGCGGCCGGTGACGGGCCCTGGGCGCCATTACGGTCTGTCACCCCGGCCTGAGCGGGCCCGGGCAGGTGAGCGGGGTCCGGCCCGGACGGCGGCCTCTGGGCTGCCTCCCACTCTCCCGGTGAGGCGGAGGCCGGCCGCAGGCGCTCGGGGTTGGGCGTTAACGGGCTGCGGGACGAGTCGCTCGAGAAGGCGGGAGGCCCCCGGCAGTCGGTGGCGGTGGGGACCACGGAGGACGGCAGAGCCGCCGGTCCGGTCCGGGCCGCGCTGCCCCGGGGCCTGCCCGGCCCCCGCCTTGTCCTGGGCTTCAGCTGAGGGGAGCGGGCCTGAAGGGCGCTCAGAGCCCCGGTGCGCGCCGCTGCTGGGACGTGTATGGGCTCGGCCTTAGGGCTCCGCCAACGTTAATGTGGATTTAATGCCACAGTCGCGGTTATGAACGGTACGCCTGATCACGTGCTGTGCGCATAAACAAAACATAACTTGCCCTGTGTGCTGGGAGAGGACTCAAAAAGGAACTGAAATCAGATGGGAATTACCCCGCAGTTGAGAGTTTATTAGTGATGTTGCTCGTTTCCTTTTTTAAAAGGGTTTTGAGATGTTATACCAAGCAACTGAAAATGAAGTTATTTCCAAGTTCCTGAAGATGTCTTCAGTAGACAAACCTCTAAGAGAAGGAATTACTGCATAAAAGGACCAATTTTGGCACGTGATAGTTCATGAATGCAACATACTGTATATATGTATTTTGCCTACTCAGAACACTCAGGATACAGTGCTCAGCTCCTGTAGTAAGACAGTGATTTATACTTCATCATCTTAAGTTGAGTTCTAGAATCCTTTTGCATTTCCCAAAGTTTCTCCAAAAGTTTACCAATACGGTTCAAAATTGTTAATAATAAACTGTTCAATCTAAAATATTCTACCAAAATCACATGATAGGGACAAATCACACAATACTTCTGTGGGGAACTCACTATAAGATAATTACTTAGTAATTATTTATTTGTAGAGTGGGATTATTTTGTGTAGGTAGTGCTACCGGATCTATTCAGATGGGCTTCACGCATCAGCTTTTTTCTATGCCAAGTGTAATCCATTTCCAGAACAAGTGCAGATACTGTCATGATCTCTGTGAGAAAGTGAAAAAAAAAAAGGAACATGGAAGAAATGCAGCGGCAGTACTCAGATACGGAATGGGCTATATGGATATAAGGAATGAATAAATGCCTTCATTTTCCCCACACACCTTGAATCAGCTCTGTATCAGAGGCTGGGGATGAGGGGAGTAAATGTGAATGCAAAATGCCTCTCTCTAGGCAGTATGATACATGCTTTCCCACTGTTATATTTACATCACACACACACAAAAAAAAAAAACAACTGAAAGAGCAAGACTGGCAAAAGAGGAGNACACAAAAAAAAAAAAAAAAACCTGAAAGAGCAAGACTGGCAAAAGAGGAAAACACTAGGCCAGGAAAACACAAAGTCAGGAAACCTTCATGGCTTGTTCCCAGGTAATGAGTTGTCTCAGTTTCTTTTTAAATTGGCTATTAAAATTCTCTTACCATAATGGGGAAAACACAGGAGAGATGAGGTCTGATAAAGTTCATAACACGGGTTACCGATGAGTCAATCTATTACATTAATGGATTTAAATTAGTCCTTTGAAAAACACTTAAATTACGTTGTTCTTGGTAAGTCTTATTTCTTGTCTTTCTCAATTTGTGAGCCTGAGTGCACAGGACTAGCTCGTACCTTTTTCTCATGTTAAAAAATAAAAAAAAAAAAACAGAAATACATACATCACAAGCTGAATGATACAATCAGACTTTACAGAATTTTCCATTACATACAGATTGAGAATGTTAAATAAGAAATGAATAAAATCTCACATTAATTGGTAGAAAAGTTTATTATTACAGTGCACACCATTGTAATCTGAAACAGCAAGTTAAGTAAACATTATAAGCACACATGCAGTTTGTTTTTTTAAACAGATTTTTGAAAACAATTTGTATTGAGCTTTACATTAATGAATAACAATTTGAGTTTTTAAGACTTTTTATAAACAGACAAGAAAACCAGAGATTTTTTTTGATTATACAAGCGAAGTGTATATACAGGGAGAGTAAATGGGATTCACTGTAATTTAGAAATGGGATGAGAAGCCCTTTTAACTTACATTATGGACCATTTTTTAAGACACTAAAGAAGGGCAAGTAAGTGAGAGACAAGCAATACACGCTATTAAAAGACATCAATGTAACTGACTGTTCTCGGTTGTGCTTTGTTCAGACAAAAAGGTTGATCCTATAAATGGCAAGCAAGCAGCCTTCTCGCAAACCGCTCTTTAAAGAATTCAGTTATTGGTTTCCTTTACAGTATATGAACTGAAGTCTGGGATTTGGGTAAATCCTAGTGCAGTTTCGGGGCTGAGAATGCATCTTCTGTAGCTCTACAGAAGATCTTCGAGGCGGTGCAAACTTTGGCATGTAAAGCTTAAAAGAATGTACCAGGCAAATAGAGAAGGCAAAAGTGAATAGTTTTAGTTTAAAAATTTATCCTACACTGCCCTCTGGTAACACAAATATTAAATTACATAGTTCCCCTGCTGTGAGCAGCATAAAGCTAATTAATTACACATTGCGAAAAAAGCAACCGAGACTGTTTGGCAAGCTCTGCAGGCATGGGGTGAAGCTGATATGCCCTGCCCGGTTTCGATTTGTAGCTGCCTTCGGGAAAGAGTGGGAAAGCAGGTTAATTAGGAAGTGTACTCAGTGCTCTCCTAAAACCCCCCCAAACCTCCAGAGACTATTTTGTGTAGGTGTATCCTAAGTAATTAAAACCCATTAATTGCAACAGGTGAGAGATCCAACCCAACAGACTTAACATGCAGCAGCAGCTCACTTTGTTGTACAGATCCTGTACTTTTAAAATAAAGCAGTATTTTCATTTGGAAACCACTTCTTTCAACTTAGGGGACCACTTCAAACCGTGAACAAAACATGCAAAGAAGTCAGTTGTGTGAGAAAGCATTCTAAAACAACTTTATTGGAATGATACAGGAATGGTTAATATACAGGTTAAATCCTCAATGCCTGCCTTCTACATAGGAAAAAAAAAATAAAGAAATGAACAAATTCAGTTCTTGTGCCCATCATTAACCTAACACAGGTATGGGAAACAGAAAAATAGCATATAGGCAACACACTCCTAGCACTCCTAAATTCATGCAAGATATCTGCATCAAAACGAATGCAAGTTTTCCACGCAGTTGCACAACAAAGAGATATTTTTGGTATTTTTCAGTTTGTGTTGGTGCCTTGTTCCCCAGACAAAGAAATAATTCACTGTGTCTCAACAGAGCTTTCTTCGGAATGCTGATACAGTTTGAATGCTACCATATGGCAAGGGCGGGGGACAAAACGAGGGAAGTGACTTTGCTTTCTTAAACTTGGCAATTTTCTTGACCATCAGAAACAGAGATTGACCTCGTTTCAGAATGTTTTGGGTCGCTGAACTGACAGAATTTGGCAGCGACTTTCAATTACAGCTTCTCCAAAATAATGACTGTAATTCACAAAACTTACACCATACTTTCCTTACACAGGAAACAGCAAATGGGCATGAGTATAGTGACTTGTGTGTCAAATTCCACTTTCTTCACAAGATTTCACTTAGTATTCTTATATGCTTTCTCAAAAACTTGCCCATTAGTTCAGACATAGAGAAAGATTATGCCAATATTAAGAAAGAAAAATCCCCTTGGTTCAGAAAGAGGAAATCATAGTGAACACCAAAAATCAGACACTGGATTTAAAATGTAACCTAACTTCCATCCCCACAAGATCTTAAAGATAAATTTCATCAAAGTTCAGTAATTATTGATAAAGCTTGTTAATGAAAAAGCACAAATGCGTGTGTTAATCTTGAAGGTAAGGCGACATTAACCTACCCCTATGCCTTTTGATACTGCGCTTGATTTTGTAAGGACAAGCTTCAAACTGACTCCCAGGCTCCCAAATCAGAAGAGATAAAACATGAATTAAATGTCATCTTAACTAACTTGCCTCCATGCTGGATCCTGCTCACTCGGACGTCTGTGGAAGTTTCATCATGAGCTCTCCAGAAGCAGAGCTGCTCTCCAGCCAAAGCAGGTAGCTGCATTTCTCTTTTAACAGATGTTGACAAAATCATCGGTTGTAGTGAACGGAACAAAAGCCCCAAAGAAATGTTGGTGAGGGATGTATTTAAAATTACTGCACTTTAGAACATCTTTGTAAACTTTTTACTTTTATCTTGTTCCTAATTTCAGGCTTCAAAACTATGAACTGTAACTTCAAAATTACGAATGTTTCAGAAAGCATTTAAAAGGCACTGCACACGTTTTACAGCATCAGTGTAAGATAACCGGATGGTGATGGTAAGCTGCAGCCTTTTGCAGATCTGTACCACCTGTTTCTCTGTCTTCATAAAGCACAGAAAATCAAAATGTGCCTGTGCAGAGCTATTAGAATGATCCTCTAACTACAGCAAGGACTAATTATCCTTCTTACTGTCTTTTGATGCTTTGGGGGAATAAGTACATTACGCGGTGCAAAATGCATTTTAAATTACCCACACGCTTTCTAAACCTCTTTCTTATCCTTCAGGGCACTTGTAGTTATTTGTATTTTGGCAGAATATGGCCATGAAATACAGACTCTCATGAGCGCTGGGAGAACAGACAGGTTAATATTGCACATGGTAAATTCACCAAGACAAGACACTTTAATAGATTTGCGATTCCTGTAATAGCTTCATGATACGGCAATAATAATGGAAAAAAAAGTTTTGAATCCTTAAAAAAAAGTCTTGCTTAATTACAATAGTTGTTGCTATTCAAACATTTATTTCCTCATTTGAAAAAATACTATACGAATCTAATGACTACTTGAACATGCAGTAAGATGCCTAATGCTATAAGCAGTGTGAACTGGTATTTTTGTAGAGAAATACATTAAAGGCTTTCACCCTTACACAGGTAAGGAAATGCCATTTCTGGCCGTTTTGGCTTATTTGCAACATTGCCTGGGAATTAGTGCATTCTACTCTGAGGTGCACTGAATCTTGCACGCAGACACATGATCGAGTCATGCTTAGGCAGCTGTGTGATGACCTTGCCAATGGAAAGGCTGTCCATTGCCCAAATCCCTTTTTCTTTGTCAAAAGAGCCCACACGGATCACTTAAATGAGAAATACATGGCATTATTTTTTTTTTATCATCTGTACAGTGTGTTACAATACAAATCTTAAATATTCATTCTACAAAAGAACAAACACAACTTTCAAAAGTGACTACAATGGCTATACTACACAATACCACCTACAATTTCATCTGAAACCAGAAAAGACACTGAAAAATTACTGTGTAATTCAGTAATATTTTTGAGGCAACTCAGGCACTAAAGTTAGTATCTGACAAGGTTTTAGATGCTGTTTTCCATATTTTAAATACTTGGATCTCTAGGTATAACCCCATCTGTATTATTAGTACTAAAATAGTTTCTTTAAGTTTACACAAAATGGACGAATTGCCAAGACAGTTTAAACTACGTGAAAATCATTCATGTCTAATTGCTTCAGTTTCCTATGCTTCCAACTTTGTAATAATACACTCTGTGCTCTCTACCTTTATGTTCACATTTTCATCTTGTGTTCAGATTTGTATTACATACGGTGAATGCTGCAAGCACCAATCAAATGTTAGAAATCACATCTACATTTCTTGAAGCAGAGACAATTGTACTATTTTATAAAAAGCTGTGGAAATTCCCTTTACAGAACATTTAAGGCAGTTGAAATTCATGCTTGCTGCTTTGCCAGGGCTTCAGCTTCCTGAAAAAGCAGAACAGAATTACACCTATTAGTACTTTAGGAAAGGCGACAACTTACACATACCTGTGTTAGGCACCAACATATTACATAACAAAAACTGCAGCAACACATGATTAAGAATTGAGCAGCACTGAACCCAACTCAAGAAATCCCCCTGCTGCCTACGATGACATTATAAGACAAGTCCCATACAGCGCTGGCTTGAACTCCCATTCTGAGCTAGCTCAAGTAGGACCTGCAGGAATATGCCCATGGCCAGTCTTGACCATACAAGTTTAAAACAAAAGAAGAACATATAAAATGAGTTATCCCTCATTTCATATGAGGACAGAACAACTATTTAGAGAT